>BGPR01001770.1:60814-126464 GCA_013235015.1 Araneus ventricosus
ATAAATATTTTAAATATTTTTAAAAAATAAATATTTTAAATATTTTTTAAAAAATAAATATTTTAAATATTTTTAAAAAAATAAATATTTATTTAATTTTTGTTATTAATATAAAAAATCCAATTAATATTCCGTTACCTAAAAAATTTAATATTTTTAAATATTAAAATAAGTTTTTCCTAACAACCTCACTTTGTATTTTTTTTTTCGAGTTAAAATGTTGGTAATTTGTTACATTTCATTTTTATTAAATGATTTGTTAACAAGCTTGTAATGGTCATTTGCACTGAAGTCGAACGTTTTTTTAGAAAATACTGCAGAATAACTTAAGTGAAAGTTTATCGATGTTTAGCTGCTTCTGTTCGTGATCAATGTTCATTATAACGTATCAGACATAACAATAAACATTAAATAATGCGAAAAATATTTAAAATGACTTTGTTAATATGTTTTTCATGCTAATTTATTAATGTCACCGATTAAATATCTAACAATCACAGTAGTTTCTCTGACCTCATTCTTATAATTTAACTATTTTTACTCAATGGTTTGAGTTTCTAGTGGAAGTTCTAATAAGTATTCCTCATCGGTGCATGCATGTATATGAATCTTACGATCTTCTGTTTAGATTAAGAACTGTTTATACCCGTAATTATGAGGTTAGAAAAATCGATTTAGCATTAAAAAACATCAAGGGTTGGATTCATAGATTGATCCTTAGAGAAGATTCTTTCTTTATTATTTTCCGAATCTTTTTAGTTTCTTTGAATAGTAGTGTATAATGAAGTAAAGAGTAATCGAAGAGTGCAGAAGTGAATGAAAAATAACACTTACATAGAATCTGATTAGTGTAAAATATGAAAAAAAAATCCCGTTTGCCGCCTGTTTTTATATTGTAGAAATTTTTCGTGCATACTATTTCATTTCATTGCCATTGAAGACTAACTCTGTACATTACTAATATAATAGTCCAGATCTATTTCTCGGTAACGGTCTGAAGTCACCAACAATAAAACTCGCTCCATAGCACTGCGAAGAGTTAAATGGCATTATTTCATTCTTTCGACATTACTCTAAAATAGTGAAATAAAATTTTCTATCGATTGATATAAAATTTATCTCGCTATGATCAATAGTTCCCGAGAAATTTTAAATTATATTAATCATATATTTCAAATTAATTTCCGTTTTTAAAATAGAAAGTGGTAAATTACGTCATTGGTATATCATGCGCGTGATATAGTTTGGATGCCAAGATGCATCTGATTATTTATTGCAACCGTGATGATATAATTTGATAATATTTTTTGGCAACGTTTGACAAGCAGAAAAGTGCTTTGTTCTGATTAGAATTTCGAAAAAGAATTTCTTTGAAATTTTAACTTTTGACTTACGTTTGACAAGCTCAGAATTTCATGGTTATTGAATTATAATAAAATTGTTAAACAACGAAAAATACTTCACACGCAATGTTGTTTACCAAGAGGTTTTTTGAATAAAGAAATATGTAAATAAAAAATTATTTCCTGTCATAAAACATATGTTTATTTTATTTGTTTTCAATCAATGTTAAACATTTCTCTCGTATATATGTCTATTTAAATGCGCCAAATTTGACGGGAAATCTCTCGAATGAAGAGGCAATTTGCACTCGTCATACTATGACGGGTGATTTTCTACTATTAATTGAATCGAGGGAAATACATATTAAGACCACGAAATCATAATGAAAAAACTAGTGGTCTGTATCCTAGACATATCTGCATATCTTATTTTCTCATTAACGGGTGCCTTAGCACATTGCATCTTAAGCGCTTCACTTCCCTTAAGCACTTCACAGATTTCCGTCACAGATTGTTCTTCCTTCTCATATTTCCTAAAGTTTGTATAATTTTTTTCTTAAATAATATTGTTATTAATCGTAATTGCATTTCTTTTTTATATTTTTCTTTCCCTTTGTAATCCCTATGTATAAAAAATCTTTCAAGAGAATATCAATAAATCAAGAGAATAAATACTGATATCAAGGTTTTGCTAAAATTATTTACAGGTAATAACCAATTGATATTAAAACGTGATAATTTTGAGGAACTAACTTTCCCTTCTCAGATAATCAGTGCCTAAAATAAACCATTTAATATTCTGGATGGTATGAAATGGACTTTACGAACCAACAGAAGTGACCTCAGATGAGCGTACACATTAAGGCACGTTTTGTGTTAAGTTTCGTAGAACAGCGAAGAGAATCGAGTAAGCATTTGCATCTATTTTCTTCGGCCGACTGAGTCCAAAATTTGATACAGATTTACAATTTTGACATTAAGACCACGTGTCACATTTAATTTATCAAGCTGTTGCGCCTTTGAGTTATCGAGGTCACATACAATGAAAAAGAAAAGAGAAACAGCCAGACACTATTTTGATGGGTTTGGTCCAAAATTTGATACACATTGTACTGTATTGCAGGATGCATTATCAGACATCTTTATAAAAACAACATATTTATTTAACATATTTTTTACAAAAAATTATCTTTTGCTATCTATGTACAACATCTCATTCAATAGACACTGAGAAAAAATTCTGGTCAAAACTACCAGAATATGGTAAAATTTACCGTATTCTCTGGCTCATATGGAACACCATAAAGTACGGTATTTTTTACCGCAGCAGTTTAGTAATGACTTTATGGTAAAATAACCAGAAAAATATCGTTTATTTACCACGCTGTTTGATATGGAATTTGGTATTATTACCGTACACAAAGGTAATACTACCAAATAAAATGGTAATTTAGACCATTTAATTTGATAAATTTACCAGAATAACTCTGGTTCTATTACCAATAAGATGGTAATTTAGACCATTTAATTGATAAATTTACCAGAATAACTCTGGTTCTATTACAAATTATCTGGTAAAATTTGAGATACGGTATGTCCGTTTATAATGCCAATCGCATTAATATTTATTTACTTTTGCTTTTTGGCCTGTAAAATTTTACTCAATTCTCAACATCACTACGATTTTTTAAAAAGCAGAATGTTTGTAAATATACAAATGCCTGAGGAAGAGTGAAAAATGAACTATAAAAATGAATGCAAAAACTCATTGGCTCATTTTTTATATATTGTAGATTTATTAAGTAATGTTATAATTACTAAAATTTATCATTTCTTGGTAATTTAATTTTCTTTATTAATATACATAATATGCAGTGAATTTATTTTAAGTATTTAAGAAAACAAAAGCACATATTTCAAATCTAACTTCAATTTATTGGACAGTGTTGAGATCTTGGTTTTATACTTTCTCAACAGGAAGTGACTTCATTACGGAAGTGATGTAATTTCCAGAAAGTTCATGAAGCCAGTAGAAATAGTTTGAAAGTTCGAGGTCCTTCTAGAAAATTCCTTTTGTCGCCAACTTCGCCGCCAAGTCACCCAAATGGTCGCCAAATATATCGCCAAGATTAGCAACTTAAGGAAACAACTTTATAGCTTTTGTTGGCCTCCAATTCTGTGATTGCTTTACAATTTATTTGTAGAACAATTCCTACAAATAAGTTGACTGTTGATAAGTTTTCATCTAAAAAATGTAAAACAATTCAATTAACATTTTGAATGATTTTTATAGTAAGGCAAAAACGGTTCTTAATATGTTCAGATCTCACAGACTGAGTCAAAACTGAAGAGAACGCCTTAAACTTACTTTTTTTTACAAAATCTAAAACATTGAACAATCCTTTTAGTAAATGTAATGTTTTATAATTAAAAATAAAGGATCATAAAAAAATGAATTGGGATTAATTATCGATCACTTAAAGTAGTACTTTCATTTCTTACGTTGATTGCTCTTCACTTCACCATACAAAAATTTCAGCAAAGAAATGATAAAACAAAAATGGAAGCATTTTAAGGAAAGCTTAACCTCTACTAAATAGCAAGCTCAAAAAGCACTGCGTCACGTAAGCTCTCCCTTTCCTTTACCTTTTGTAAAATAGCAAGATTACTCAATTTATTAAACGTCAATAACGTGGCTAATACCTCTATTAAAAAAAGTGTTGGTACATTTACGTTTAAACTAAGTGGATACTTTTTCTGTTATTTACTAGTTCACTTTCAATAAAAAATAACAAATGAATGATTTCACACACAAATTTTAATTTTTAAATCATTAATGTAACATGGTGAACACTAATAGCTGGCTGCTGCTGCATAAATGCTAATAAGCAAAATAATTTTGCTACCACCTTGATATTTCAAGCATATTTAAAACAGCACTCATATGTCCCTGTCGGGGCAAAGGGGCTTAATTAAACATTATACAAATTGTAACAAAATTTCAACATAAAATACACAATTTTTTATATTATTAAATTCAGCAGTTTTTTACTCTTTTCATCAAGATTTATGTTCTTTTCTCGCATTAGACCTCTAAAGGTAGAATCTTGCTTCATTTTTTCTTTTCTTTGAGCTATGTCCATTTTCTTCATACAGTTATCAGCAGCTAAAAATAAATTAACGACCTACTTTTTACTCAAGTCCATGTTTTTGATCACATATCCAAAATTGAAAGCAAATATATGAAATGGTGTACATATTTGGAAAACTAGTTTTTTCTTACCGATAACCAAATAATTCTGATTCGGATATATATGTTATGTCCAGAATAAAAGTAACTAGAATTTCTTACGAGGTTTTAATTTAATGTAATAAGGAAACTATTTCCTTATTTTAGAAATTAATTAATCAGTTAAGTAAAAAATAATAACGTCTCCTGGATTAGAAACTTATAATTGTATCAATTTTAAAAATTAGTTCTAAAAAATTTTAACATTATAACATTCTCATAAAAAATAAAAACATTAAGTAAAAGCTAAACGATAAAAAATTATGTACTAATATAACATTATTTTAGCAACCTGAAATATTTTTTAAAAAATTAATTTAGAACGTTTTACGAGCAAAAAAAATCAAAAATTGTTAGATCAAGAGTATCACAAAATTATGCCTTCGTTTCAAAATGCTTAAAAGGCAAGAAAAAATTGTCATCAAAAGACGGGCTAAAATTATTGCCGATCTGATTCGGTCAAGAGGGGAAAAAAATGGCACCCTCCGAGAAAGGCCTCCATATTGTTTTTGCTCCCGTTCTCATCTCCAACTACAAAAACATGTCAACAACCCGCCACTACAGTTGCGTATAAAAAAAACCGTTTTATTTCCATTCGAAGTATTGCCAACCGCAGACGACTAAACGCGCACCGATCCGGTTCGAATCAACCTAAGATTACGGTATGGAATTGGAAAAATACCCAGGGACTCTACTATCCCCGGATCCGAAAATAAATTTATTGCTAATTTTTTACTAAATGTCTAACAAGACAAAAACAAAAAAGAATTATAAATATTCCACCCATCCATATTCTTCATAAAAAATATATAATTTTAGATATGACAGTTTTAACCACTTAACTGAATAGTTTTCTTTGTTATCTAATAAGATTACCCCTCCTGTTTTGGAAAGGGGCTGTCGTTTTCATTCATCTAAGAAGGCATAGGATACTTAAGATGCTTATGGATCCTACATATTTTTTGTGTCAAATTATAAAACTAATTAATGATTCAACTTTAGTTTATAAGACTAAAATTTCGATAATTAGATGCACGAGTATTCTCGGGCTGTTAAGTTAAGCAGTTAAGAAGCACAGTATAAATAATAGAAAGATGTTCAAGTTTTGCAGGGAAAAAAACGTAATAGGAACATTCTTTCAATTTGTTCTTATGATCACTTGATTTTGATAATTTCCATATTATTTATGAAAGAAGTTTCCAAATAAAATACAGGAAATAACAAATTATTTAATTTTTGCTTTTACCATTATCTGATGTAACAAAAAACTATTGCAAATTGAATAATTTTGACGCATTCCTTTTCACTATACAGATGGTAATAAAATTAAACATATCTTCATACATCTGTAGTAATTGTTTAATAACCTAGTATTCATAATCTTAATTTTTAAAAAAAGTAAAATTTCGACATTTCATTTCAGGAAACGGTAGCAAAACGAACTTTAAACGTAATTCACTTATGAGGAAAAGGTATTTAAAAATAAACGGCAATTAAATATTAAATTATTGGCAGAACATCGATGAAGTATACATTAAATGTATTAAGGAAGTAAACAATATATTTTCATTGTTTGCACATCGTAAAAACAAAGTCATGAGCTAAGAAATTTGCTAATTATTTAAAGATTTTTACCTTTAATTTATACATTCAAATGTAATGGGGTCGAAGGCCACCGACTCGGCATAAACAAAAAAAATCGACAAAAATCGTTTAATATGATTGATATGAAAAGAAACTACAAATAAAGTATTCTTGTGAACGTATATATGCATATATTTACCTTATTTTTTTTCTTCGACATTCAATTTACCCAGCTGCCAAATTCTTAGCTTTCAATAAATGAGAAATTTTATTTAAATATATACTCACAAATCATATATACTTAATTCAACATTACCGAAAAATCAATTCAAAATAAAATTTGGTTCTTACCAGTAAACTCCTGTTACCAGTTCTTCAAATCCCCACTCCTTTAGCTTTTCTTTAATGTCTATTTTCATTGGGTATGTAAATATCCAAATCAGCTCTAACGCGAGAATGTCCCGTCATGCTAAACATAGCTGAGCGAACAGAGAAAGATTTTTCGTTTAACGTTCCTTCATTTCCAAACTGAAACTTTTAGTAAATTGCACTACGCACTTAACAGATACATAAAACAGACGCCGCTATGAATTGATCCATCAGGGTATAGAATGTTTTCACACTTCAACACTTCATTAATGTCCGTCTTTTCTCTGGTATATTGGTATACTTGAGGAGGAACGTTATCTACTTCAATCCAACAAAGTGCCGCCATATTTGAGATTTACCATAAGGCATGGTAAAAGAAATAAATGCACTGATACCATTGTATTTGGTAGATGTCAGAGAGGTCAGCATAGTCAAATCACCAAACATATGGTAAAATGAACGATACTTTCTGAAGAATAATCTGGTAATTTTATCGTGATTCTCTTTAAAAAACGAAGTGTATGGTATGAAAACCGTTTTACCTGGTAAATTAACTTTTCAGCGTTGTAATTTTACTAAACAGGTGGGTAAAAAGAGCCATAATTTCGAAAACCAGAAATTCTCGTAAACCGTTACCAGAACGAACAGTAAGATTATTAAACAAATGATTTAAATACCGTAAATTTTGTTGATTATCACCAGAATTCTGTTTTTATTACCAGAAATGCCATTACCATACAAATATGGTTTTTTTTTGCCAGAACTTTTTTCTCAGTGGAGCTTAAAAACAATCAACTAGAATAATTAGAATAAATTTAAAAATAGAATCTTAACTTAAACTTTAAACAAGAACGACAATTTTTTTTTATTTATAAACAATAAAATTTCGAGAATAAAATTTAGAAAATTAAATGTGTACGATGTTTAAGTAGCTCGCAATTGCAGCAGCAAAACAAAAAAACAGAAAACAATGGAAATCAATATCATACAAAGAAATCCAAAAAAACAAAGAAAAACTCAGAGGCAATCTTAAAAAAAGCAAACAAGGAATCCATTCTAGTCCATTTTTTCAAGGGCTAAGAACTTTATTCGAAATGGATTCAAAATAAAAATTGGGAAGCTTTTCTATAAGAAGATAGCATTACGCTAAACATAGCTTCTCTTAGCCCGAAATTTCCCAAACAAAAGACAAAGGAGATCTGTACACCAATTCGGAACACCATTCTGTACACCAATCAAGCAGACGGTTCATTGCCAAAAGCAGGAAGCTGAAAACTCAATCCACAGTGCATTTTTTGAGCATTAATAGTAATGGTGCACTAATTTTGTAACAGATGATAATTGATTAATTTGTGTTTTTAATAAACTGATTATGTATTATTAGACAATAGAGTTCGAATGTTATTCAGTGTGTGTTTCTCTCTCCATCTGATTAGGTGTACAAATATTTTTTGTATCCATTCAAAAATATTATAAAGAAAGAACTAGTTTTACTTCATTGCATTAGAAATGAAAACAATACAACTAATAGTTTAGATAAATTAGATAGAATCAACGTAAAATATTATCCATCTTTAATATTAACACATTGCTGACGGATCAGGAGTTTTCTTTTGTTTCACACTCCATCTGATATGGACGAGATAATTCGCATTTTCTGCATACCATCTTTATATGTAATATGTTATCTATTGTAACTTCTTCGTTTACTTATGTATTTTCATCAGTAATGAATGTGTTGCATAGCAACGGATTTAGAAACCCTCCGCACTTTTGAGCGTGAGCCGGGCGGAGTTATTTTCATCAAAATAGGAGGAAAATGAAGAATGGAAGGATGATGTTTACATTTTACTGAGCATGATCTAACAAAGAACTCCGGAAAGGCGCTCATATGACTCATTGCCTGACACCCCTTTCCGGTGTAAAATCGTCCAAAGGTGGTAGTCTCGGAATCCGTTGTCGATCTATATTAAACTTGATTTCTTTCATGTTCCTTTCGTTTATTTACCGTTTTTGATAGCATTTTCGTATTTAGTAGAGTTCACTAAATAACTGCCGGAAAAATACCAGACCGCTAGACCAAGTGGGAAAAAATGCCTCGAAAGTTATAGGTCAAATTTTATCCCATTTCCTTTTTATATATTTTCTTTGTAACTTTCAAACTAGAAATGCTTGTTTAATCATATTTGATATCAATCTTTTTAGAAAAAAGAAACGCTCCTATTATCACTCTTCCGAAGAAAAGTCGAAACTTCTCGAACATTATAAAAAATAACAACCGGTTTAATCTATTTCATTTACCTTGGTTCAAATTGCACTGAAATACACGATCAACTAAATGTACTAAATAAATAATTATTATGCGAGTAATTATAAACATCAGATATAGTCATACAGGACGAATTTACATCGCATTTATTTAATGTCTCTACATACCCTTGCTTCACGAAGCTTGAAGATTTTCCAGCATATATGTAAATAGAAGCAAGCCGTACACAGTTAAGGAGACCAGAGAAAATGGCTCCGAACTCTAAAAATTACATTGCTACAATAAGAGAAAAAATGGTAGCTAAGAACAATGAGAGGTACAAAAAAGTCTTTCAGTAATAAATGCTGAGTATAAACAAAAAAGGAACAAGAAGAATGCAATAAAAATATACCGAATAAAGACTCATTGGACTGTAAAAAATAATTGAAAAAATACAAAAGCAGTCCAATAAATGATGTCTTATATAATTAACTGAATTTCCTTTGATTATGGAAAAATTTTAAATAGTAGTTTATTTCTTTATTTTTAGGTGTAAAATGGGAAACTTAGTCTTACTGACCAGAAAAATAGAATCAGATAAACTATTAGGTAAATGAACAATCAATCAAAAACATTCCTGGATGAAACGCATACAAATTCATGGGGAAACAACCAATTAAAACCAGAGAAACGGCGCAAAAGCAAAATTCAATTGGTTTCACAAATTCTCCACATGCCAACCTTCACTTAAGTCAACACTTTGCATGTGGGCGATAGTGGACTGCAGTGAAGCGCGTATTGACTGATGTAAATTGAATCTAACTTGAAAGAAGCCATAAAACATAACCTTATTAGCACAAAGATAGTGCACGACATTTTTATGATTTCGTTCAATATTCTGAATGCTGTATAACGGATGAAAATAACGTAGGCCTATTATAGAGCATCTTGTACTGTTTGGGAAGGTTCACCAGACACCTCTTATCATGGCTGGTGCTTCATTATTGATGATAATGAGTGTAAATAAAAAGACGGCATTTATTAAAATTCCTTTGCAAAACTCATTCACTTGGCTTCTTTTTTTCTTATTAATCTTTAAAGCCAACACATGGACAAAAAAGTTTTCGACTAAATTAAAATTTTTGAAATTGTGCAGTGATTGTCTGGTGTTCTATGTGCACAATAGGGTGGGTCGAAAAAAATCGATTTTTCAAGTATCGTATTCAAATAGGGCGCAAATGTTGTGTATTATCATGCTAATCAAAGGGAAAATATGGAAAAAATTATAACTTTAATCTTCAGTTCGAGAAAAGATACTGAAGTTTGGGAAAAATTACAAAAAAACCCCCAACAATATTTAACTCTACGATAAAATTTTACAGGCTACAGATATTTGCTTCTAAAAGCGTCTAAGTACTTTATTTTAGTTGGCTGATGACAGAAAAATTATATTTAAAAACCATGCACTACATTTTGAGTTCGCGCAAAAGGCCCAAAGTTTTAGAATTTAGGTGAAAAATGTTTTTCACAGTTTAACAAATGAGTTCATTATGGTATTTTAAATTATAAAAAGCAATCTATCTATGTTCCGGACCGTATTTTACGGACAGTTGTCTTTTAATGGCAAACCAGACAGGAGCATATGCCTTCATAATGTAGTTAACAAGCATTTTGAGTTCGCTTTTAGGGCTTGCTTGGAAAATGAACAAGCGTAAGACCAGGATTGCACATGTGAGCCATTGGGAGTGACTGAGAGATCCAGGTTCTCTTACAGCCATATCTGGAGCGCATTGTCCGTTCTGGATTGCTCTGACAATATCCAGAAAGTACTGTACATCTTTACTAAGATCTGTTTTATTTATATTGATTTCATCTAACTCAATTCGAAATCTTTAATGGGCAATTTGCCTATTTCTCAAGAAAATGGCGCTGGACCCGTCGTCTCTCCGTTCAAATATTCAAATAAATATTTGAATAGTAGCTTGTTGAAGTGAAGTAAGCATACGAACCGCTGCAGAGGGCGCTGAATTTTAAGCTCTGTGTTGCGGATAACACTATTTTCCCATCCCGTGTTTGTTACTGTACCTTTAAAACCAATTCATCCCAGTTCATTAATGTAAACATCATTATCTTCCAGGTACTTAAGAATGCACTTGACTGTATCACTACCGGTTCCACTTACTGTTGTGGCGTGCCAACATATTTCCCACCAGGTTCACGAATAGCATTGATGTGTGCTAAAGCAAGTCGCTAGTGATCGATAGAAACGAGTTAAGGAAAGAGAAACAGAAGACACGACTAGCTATAGGATAGAACATCGATCGGTTAATAGTAACAAAGAGAATATATTTTAATGGTAGAAAAGATAATATTTCTTTCAAGAAAAATAGGAACTAAAATATACCGAAGAATAAGGAAAGATGTGAGCATATGTCGGTCATGTTACACCAGCAAGTGGATATAGCCAAGCGCATTCTTAAGTACCTGTAAGATAATGATGTTGACATTAATTTACTGGATTTAATTGGTTTTAAAGGCACAGTAACAAACACAGGATGGAACAATGGTCTTATACGCAATATAGAGCTTAAAATTCAGCGCCCGATGCAGTGGTTCATATGCTACTTCTTCAACAAGCTACCTTTCAAGCATTTATTTGAATATTTGCACGGAGAGACCACGGGACCAGCGTCATTTTCTGGGAATTCGTCCATTATAAATTTCGAAGCAATTGAGTTAGACGAAATCAGTATAAATAAAACAGATCTTAGTAACGATCAACAGTACCTTCTGGATATTGTCATAGCAATCCAGACAGGACAATGCGCTCCAGATCTGGCCGTGAGAGATCCTGGATCTCTCAGTCCTTCCAAATGGTTCACATGTGCAATCCGGGTCTTATGCTTCTTCATTTCCCAAACAAGCCCTAAAAGTGAACTCAAAATGCTTGTTAACTACATTATGAAGACATATGCTCCTGTCTGGTTTGTCATTAAAAGACAATTGTCCGTCAAATACGGTCCGGAACACAGAAAGATTGCTTTTTATAATTTAAAATACCATAATGAACTTATTTGTTAAACTGTGAAAAACATTTTTCGCCTAAATTCTAAAACTTTGGGCCTTTTGCGTGAACTCAAAATGTAGTGCATGGTTTTTAAATATAATTTTTCTGTCATCAGGCAACTAAAATAAAGTACTTAGACGTTATTAGAAACAAATATCTGTAACCTGTAAAATTTTATCATAGAGTTAAATATTGTTGCTTTTTGTATTTTCCCAAACTTTAGGTCCTTTGCGCAATTTTAAGGTTAAAAATATAATTTTTTAAATATTTTTCAGTTGATTAGCATGTTAATACACAAATGTGTCGTCCTATTTGAACTCGATACTCGAAAAATCGATTTTTTTTTCGACCCACCCTAGTACACAAGCCAGAAAAGTTATAATTGTGCATGCTGTCAGAATAAACTATTAACGCCAATGAAATGTTCTATTTTATCTCTACTCAGCACTAATAAGAATCAAAATTAGAATAGGTAATCTGTTTCAATAACTGAAGAAGCTGTTGCAATTGAATTGTTTTCTATCTGTTTCAACTTGACTTGTGGAAACAGCTGCTGGATTTTCAGACTGTTCAGACAACAGACTGGATTTTCAGTCTATTGCTTGTTTAAAATTGCTATGTCAGCAAAATGTCTAGAAGGACATTCTATTTTTGTGAATTTATTTCAGAGTAAACAGATTTAATTTTCGGTATAACTCCATCGAACAATTCACCGGATATTTGTGAAAAGTTCATGGAAACGATTTTTGATTCAAAAAAGGAACATTACTTGAATATGAATTAAATAATGCTGTATGAGAATTAATTTTGAAGTATTGTTTATCTCCGGTATAAATTTTCAGCAGTAAATAGATACAAATAAATCAGGTAAGTCAAAAATTTCTAAATATAATAAATTCAAGTGAAAAGTTATATTTATTTACTGCATGCATTATAAACTATTGCATTTTTTATCATAATAAAATGAGGCAAGTGTCTGGCTTAGATAAAAAAAACTGCATTATATAATTTACTTGATCTTAAAAATCTTCAATCTTAACATGAAAATCTGAAAACAGGCAGTTAAAAAAAGATGACGTAACAAACTAAAAGTGGTATTTCGTAGTCCAAACAGTTTCAAATATTTCACAAAATGTAAAGCACACTACCATTCTATATCATGAATTTACAATGATTGTTACTTTTAAGGATTTCAGGGCTTTCACACGCAGCACAACTTAAAAAGTTTAAACATTCTTTTTGTTTTACACATTTTTATCGCATTATTTTGATTGATTCGAAGTAATTTTTAATTCTAAAAATTTTATAAGTTTCCTTTAAGTTAGATCTCCAAATCTTATCTAAAAAAGAATTATTTTCCACATTTTAGTCCAATAATGAAATCCTGTATTTAAAAACTTTATTATTTTTATTATTTTCTACTATCAAGTCTTAAATATATTTCATTATTATAAATACTGTTACGAATAAAATCAGTTTTATAAATTAACTAGATTAAGTTTATTTACAAGAGGAAAACGGAAAGCGAAAACTCTGACACTTAGGCATGAAAATAATAATTATAAACATCCATAGAATTGAAGCACGCTTTTAAATTTATTTATAAATCATGCCAAAGCTTCTGGAAGTCTCTAAAAGATTTATTTTTTATAATGCTGCCAATAAATTTTTAATACTTTAGGAAATCTAATTAAATTAAGAAGCAAATTTGGTCCACATGCATTAAATTCCATAAATTCAATGATATAAGTAGGAAAGTGAAAAAGCCTTTTACATTAAATGTAGAAATATTATGAAATCTTGTTTTCAAATTTTCCCAAATTCACTTACAGATTTAAATTCCCATATGGAAACAAAATGAGCCTAAAATTAAGCAATTAATTGATAATAATGCGCAGAAAATATTAAAGTATAATATTGCCATCGTAAACACACAACTCTACAGAATTTCAGAGCTATAGAACTTCAGGAAAAGTATAAAAAATCAATTACTAATTTTAAACTTTATAAACATGAAATTTACTAACGTGAAATAAGTATTTAAAAAAGCTTATAATATAAAAAAAGCTTATAATAAGTCATAGGCTTTCATTTTAACTTTTTATTCTGTAATTTTGACAAAAATTCATAATTAGAGCAATCACATTACGGGTAACGGTCACATAATGACAATTAAATCTCTCACAACTTCGAAGTTTGATAGCAACATATCATGATCAATATTTTTAAAGTTTTTCGACAAAGTGATTCGAAATAAATTTAGTAAACACAGGTTTTAAAATAGAATTTTAATATTTTGCCAAAAACTAGAAATTATTTTTATTTAAATGTATTTCCAGTTTTAAGTTTTTAACTCATAATTCAATATTATAAATGTTATGGAATCCTGAAATCAATTTTTTCTCATATTCTCTATCATGGGGCACTACACTTAAATTAAACAATTAACTGATGAATAAGTTCTGAAAGTATTAAAATAGTGTATTGTTAATTGAGAATGCATAAGTATCCAAAATTTCAAAAATCTAGAATGTCACGAAATGAATGGAAAATGGATTGCAATATTTCATCTTTAAAAAACATGAAACAAGTGAAGTTAAATAAAAGTGTATAATTAAACGGCAGTAATGCAACAGATAACGATGGTCCGTGACACGCGTTCCCTTGATCTGTTTGACTTCTAAGTTTTGCTTAGCACGGTTTCAGTACAACACGGTGTTAAGTACTTTGTTGTCAATTCGCCAAGTGTGGCGACCCTTCGAGTTAGGATTATAGTATTTTGTAACTGCATGGGAGAGGCCTCGACATAGCCTGCCAGAACCAGGATAGATAAAGTGAAAGAACGCGATGTTAGTGGAGGGATGCAATTTTCCTTCTTGCACTAGAATAAGCCGCTTTGTTGTTGTTAGCATCAGTTCTAAATTTCTCCCATCATAATTCTGACTGCTAATCCTTCGTTCATACAGTCCACGCTTTAAGTATATTCTATCCTTTAGCTACACTGTATCTTGTTTTAGTTTCCCTGCTTAAATTAGAGATATCGAAGGACCGCAACATAATAATTGGTCTGACAGAGCCTCTGTGAACTAGTGAATTTCGTAGTTTAGAGGCAAAACATTACTGCATTTATGCCACTTTTAAAAGTTCGAAGAGAATATAGATTTTAGGGCGGGCACCATGGAGACAAGGTAGTTCGTTTATGTAACTTTATAAAGACAAATAAAATCAAATATAATAAGGTGGCGAAAAAATAGGCCCATTCCCCGGGTGTCACTTGCTTTTGCTAAACATTGATGACGACGGGGATAAAATATATTATGTCCCGGGTGCAACTTCTCCTCCCTTCTTGACTATACTCTGACGAACAATAACAGAACTTATGAGATATTTACAAATACTGTTCGTTTCAGAAGGCCACGCTAACCGCTTTTGGGCTATTTAACTCACCTGAGGAGTGATATGTAGTAAGTGAAGGGAGGGCTTCTCTGGAATCCTTTGATTGTAGCGTATTTTGGAGAAATCATATACGTCTAGTGAATGCGCAAGAGATCGGAGGGTTTCTGTATCCGAAAACAGATAGTATGCCAAAGAAAGTTAATCTACAAAATAAGTAAATAACTGACCAAACATTCAAAAATGTGACTTAACAAAAAAGATCTAATTAAAAAAACAAATATTCCGTATTCCTCCTTAATGATATCCTGCATCCATAAGAATTTTGAAATAATTATATGAAAAATAGCTAATATTTCCATGGAATTATCGTTAATGTGTCTTTGTTCAGATATGATTGACATAGCAGCCGAGAGGACTTATCCTACGCCCTATGCTAATTCACCCCTTCTCCCTTTGCTTCTGCTGACATTGGCGAGGCAACGCATTGCGCCGAAACAAGCAACAATTATCAAGCAAGAATATGATTATATTATTGGTAAGTCGCTACAGGTAAAATAATGCAATAACTATCAGAAAATAGATAGAGTATGAATTTTCGTAATACTTTTAAGTCAAGTAACCCCCATATAATAAAGTATTTCTATAAATAAATTCAAACTGATAAAAATAATTGTATGAATCAATGTGTTATATACATATTGATTCTTTGTATTCAACCCTTTATATTTCAATAAGTACGGAATATGTGCAGCTGATTTTCGAATTACTATTCTTTGTTTCGTTCAAGTGCAATATTTCTTAGTAGATACAAACTATGTGTATCAAAATGAAAGAAACTGATAAACTTTGTTGGTATAATTAACTTATAAACGAGCATGTCTGCCTCTGAAAGTGGGAGCAGGATCTTCTGGATCTGTGGTGGCCAGTCGCCTGTCTGAGGAGCCGTGCGTCAGCGTCCTTTTGCTGGAGGCCGGGAAAGAAGCTCCGCTGCTCACAGAAGTGCCGAGTCTTTGCCGAAATTTCTTGTTTACTGACATAGACTGGCAGTACAAGACCGTGCCACAGAAACACACAGGAAATGCTTTGATAAATAGGGTATGATGCATTATTTTCTGCTTAACAGTAGATCGCAGCGAATTTAACATGTTTCGCTGTAATGATTTTTTTTTAAGAACTGTCTTTGATTCGTAAATCTTGCTTCTTTTTTATATTAATTAGGATTTTCAAGTGAGTAGTTTACCGCTGTTTAAAAATATATTATTTTTTACACACCGATTAATAATGGGCGTACTTAATACAATCAGGATTATGCAAAGTAATTATGGAGGAAATTTTGAAATCGTGTTCAGCAACCGTTTTGTGGCTTTTCGATTCTTCATTGACGGTAATTCCTGAAAACGTGGCCAAACTTTAAGGACAGGTCAGGCATTTTATCAAAACGTACGTGGTCTTCGCACCAAAACTTCTGATTTTTACAGTTCTGTGGCTTCTGACGATCAAGATGTTATTTTAATTACCGAGACCTGGCTTTGTGAAGATATTGACTCTTTAGAACTTTTCGACGATAGATACCTGGTATTCCGAAGGGACCGTGGTTCTTCAGATTCATGCAGACGTGGTGGAGGTGTTCTTATAGCTGTTAAAAAGTGTTTTAATCCTTGTATTTTGGACCTTCCTGGCTCGGACCTCGAGGCAGTCTGGTTATCAATCAAATTAAATCACAGGCAAAAAATGCTTGTTTGTGTTGTTTATTTTCCGCCCTCCTCTCCTGCCGACACGTATGTTGAATTTTTTGATTGTTTTGAAAATTTAGGTTTTTTTGATAACATTTTAATCTGTGGTGATTTTAATTTACCTATATATGACGATTTTGGTAATAACAAGAACCCACTTGTAATCGAATTATCCAACTTTGTGAATCTTTACAATTTAGCTCAATTTAACAATACTTTTAATTGCAATAATAAATTTCTTGATTTGATTTTAACTGATATTGATTTTAGTCATATTTCTGTCTGGCACAGTGATAAACCTTTGGTTCCCGAGGACAAGCATCATCCTGCTCTATCAATTTCCATTTGTTTTGTTGCTGACCACCCCAATAGGAAGAATGTGAATATATCTAGATATGATTTTAGAAGGGCTGACTTTTTGACTATGTGGTGTTTTTTCCGTGAGATTGACTGGAGTTTTCTACTTAATTTTAATGACATTGACAAAGCAGTTTTTAGCTTTTATGACTGTTTAAATGATGTTTTTAGTCGTACTGTTCCTTTAAGACAAACTGTTACTAGGAGATTTCCCTTCTGGTACACAATTGAAACCAGAAGATTGTTAAAAAGGAAAGCCAGGGTCCGAAGGTTTGCTTTGAAATGTGTAAATCCTGATTCAGTCGATGAATTTAGAGCTCTACGCTCAGCTGTTAAGTATAGTATCCAAAAAGATTATAACACATATCTGCGGCTCACAGAGAAAAATCTAATTTCGAATCCTAAAACATTTTGGTCTTATTTTAATAATACAAAGCACAATTCACCTAACAGTTTATACTATAATAACGTGTGTTATGAGAATGATGATGATATTGCAAATGCTTTTGCTGACTATTTTAAATCTGTATTCAAACCTAGCTCTAACTATGATATAAAGAATGAGTTCAAGAGCAACTGTGTCGGTGATTTGGTTAAAATCGACAGCGTTACTTATGATGATGTGGTTTTGGCAATTAAGGAATTAAAATCTTCTCTAACTGTTGGTGTGGATAACATTCCTTCTTTTATTATTAAGGGTTGTGCAGAGTTTTTCATTTATCCCCTTCTTATTTTGTTTAACTTATCGTTGAGATCAAACGTATTTCCTTATGTCTGGAAGCAAACAAGAATTATTCCTGTTTTCAAAAAAGGAGATGCACAAGATTGTAAAAATTATCGACCCATTGCTATTTTAAGTCCCATGTCTAAGATTTTTGAAAGTATAATACATAAAAGACTTTTCCACCAAGTTAAAAACTTAATTTCTCCATCTCAACACGGTTTTATTCCTAAACGTTCAACTGCCACTAACTTATTTTGCTTGACAAATAAGATTATTTCTTCATTTCAAATTGGCTCACAACTTGATGTTATTTACACCGACTTTTCGAAGGCCTTTGACTCTATCGATTTTGGCATTCTTTTAAATAAGTTGCATGGTCTTGGTTTCCATGTTAACCTGACGGATTGGCTTCATTCTTATTTATGTAATAGGTCACTCTACGTTTATTTTAATAATGCTGTTTCACGTGAGTTCTCGGGTACTTCCGGTGTCCCTCAGGGCTCTAATCTTGGACCTCTGCTTTTTATTTTATTTATTAATGACCTTACTAGTGTTTTTAAGTACTCTGAGTGTCTTTTATTTGCTGACGACTTGAAATTGTTTAGTTCAATGAATTCCAATCTAGATGCTGTCCTTCTGCAGAGTGACCTTGATTGTCTTTTTAAGTGGTGCACTGTCAACAAGTTACATCTGAACATTGAAAAATGTAGTATTCTTAGTTATACTAGAAAATCTCAGCCCTTGAATCATGTTTATAAAATTAATGATCTTGTTTTATCACGCTCTGATTCAGTCACGGATCTAGGTATCATCTTTGACACTAAACTTGATTTTTCCCAACAGATTAATTCCATGGTCTCTAAGGCATATCGTAGACTTGGAATTCTTAAACGCAAAACTAAGGAATTTTCGAGTGAAATTGCCCTGAAGGTTTTATACTACGCTCATGTACGATCCAGTCTGGAATATTGTAGTATCATTTGGGATCCCATTTACCGTAATAAAATTGAAATTATTGAACGAATTCAAAACAACTTCTTGCGATATTTGCTTTACAAGCAAAATGGAATTTACTTACAAGATGTATCTTCTTCCTATCTACGTCATATGTTTAATATACCTAGTTTGTGTTCCAGGCGAGATGTTTCTTGTGTTCTTTTCTTCTACAAGGTAATAAATGGTTCGATCGATTGTACTGATATACTGAGCGCTATAAGTTTCGCTGTGCCTGCCAGATCTTTGAGGAACCAGGGTTCGTTTCCTAATGTGTATTCTAGATTTAAGTATATTGACAGGTTCTCGTTGTATAAATTTTATAAGACTTTTAACAAGATCTCTGGTGAACTGGACATTTATTATATGTCTCCTACTGTTTTTAAATCGAATTGTTTTCAACTTTTATATACATGACCTGATTTCTTTTTCTTTTCTTACACTTGACTATACATGTTAAGATTTTTGTGCGTTGATCTGGTGTTTGTGTGTGTTTGAATTTTTGACCCTTGGTTTTTTTGTTTTTTATTTGGTGTTCTACATTTTTAAAAAAATATTGTGTGATTTTTTTTCCCATAATTCTATTTTGACGGTGTGCGGCTTGGACTTTTGGGGCCTCGGTGTGTTTTTGGTGCTTTTGTAATTGCATGTTTTCATTTTAAAACATTTATGTGTTTACTTTTTTATAATTGATGAGGTTTTGAGCTTGGAACTGTTGTATTCTCTGCAGTTACTTTTTTTTGTGTGTGTGTGTGTTTTAATTCACTTTGTGACTTGTGATTTTTTATGCTTTCATCATGCACTCTGTAAATGGAGTCATCTCTGTAGTGTGCTTTCTTTGAATAAATACGAAAAGCTTTCAGAATCGCATAGGACAGGGGTCGGCAACCTGCGGCTCTTTTGATGTAAAGTTGCGGCTGTCCAGTTCCATACGAAAAAAAATAATAATTTATTTCAAAACCCTTAAAAAATAAGAAAATATATTTTTAAGTACCTAATTTCTCAATAGCTTCTATTTTCATAATCGTTAATTACAAATCGCTACGCTTAACATGACCGTAATGAGATAAATTTGAACTATTGTTTTGTTCTTAGAGATGAGACTCCGTGACCATGTTTATCTTTCAGCCAATTGCATTCCATTTCCGTCTCACCCAAACAGCCACCGTCTAGATTCTAGACGTGTTATCAGTCAGTCATCCTCGGATAGCGCAGTCGACGTTACGTTGCATGTATGTTAATTCAGTCGCTTGCGGTTTTTGCGTGTCTATTCGCTTGTTGTTTCAAGAAAAATACGAATTAGAAGCGAATTATCTTCTCAAAGGTATGTACGCGTATAATGTAATAAAATCATTAACAGAATTGGATTACATATCTGAGGATCGTGTTAACGAAGTAATAATGGTGAATAAATTGTTTGCCTTTTTAGATAGCTAGGTAAAATTTTTAAAAATCAATTTTTCAGCTCCGCCGCCAGCATGGCATCTCGTAAAAGAAAAAGAGGAGAACTGAAGAAGAAAACCGAGAATTCAATCAGGATTGGACGGAATCGTTTGCATTCATATGCAACACAGATGGCCTTCCGACTTGTCTCATTTGCCACGAAAAACTCGCACACAATAAGAAGTCAAATTTGGAGAGACACTTCACTACAAAACATACCCAGTTTGCTGGTAAATATCCAACCGGTGACGCACGAAAAAAAGCTGTTGAAGAGCTCCAAAAAAAAACAGTCAAGTTCCATGTTAAGTAACTGGACGCAATCTTCCAATAATGTAAATCTGGCAAGCTTTGCAGTATCATAAGAAATTTCAAAAAGAGGAAGACCATTCACAGATGGTGAGTACGTCAAAGATTGTTTTATACGTGCATCTGAAGAACTGTTTCGTGATTTTAAAAACAAAGCAGAAATCATGAAAAAAAATCAAAGATTTGCCATTATCTGCTAAAACAGTACAAGATAGAATGCTAAAATGTCTTCAAATGTAACACATATGCAAGTGGAAGACATTCAACTGGCTGCTGCCTTATCACTTGCTATAGATGAGTCTTGCGACATAAAAGACACGGCACAAGTTACCCTTTTCGTCCTATATGTCGTCCCAAGGTCCAAAAGAAGAACTGCTAGGATTGCTACCGCTCTCAGGGCAAACTCATGGAGAAGATATAGCTAATGCTGAGCAAAAATGCCTGGAAGACAATGGAATCGATATAAATAAAATCGTTTCTATAGCAACTGATGGAGCCAAAAGTATGACAGGAATACATAGAGGGGTAACATCAATTCTTCAGAAAAAAATAGACCACGAAATTCTAACGTTCCACTGCGTAATTCATCAAGAAGCGCTTTGTGCCCAAACATTTCCGGCCAAAATAGTTGAGGTCATGAACTTGATAATTAAGATTATTAACAACATCTTGGCAAAAGTACTCTACCATCGCCAGTTTAAAGATTTCCTTGAAGAAATAGATAGCCAGTTTTCTTACCTACTTCTGCACAATGAAGTGCGATGGCTTTCCAGATGTAACGTATTGCAACGTTTTGCTTTGTGCTTAAGAAAAATAAAAACATCCCTCAATGAAAAAAGCATTGACCATCCCGAATTGGAAGAACACAAATGGCTGCAAAAATTCAACTTCATGGTAGATACCACAATGAAACTAAATGAGCTACATCTAAAACTGCAAGGAAAGGGCAATCCAGCCTACGCCTTGCTTGAAGAAGTAGTTTGTTTCGAAAAAAAATTACTTCAGTTTGTTGAAGACATGGAGAGCGGTAAATTACTTCATTTTAAAAATCTGAAGCAATATCGCGATGAGACCAATGCAACTATTGACACGAATTACTTCAACATAGCTTTAAAAAACATGAAGGATTCGAGCAATTCAAAACAAACAAAAGTACTCTCGCATTCATAGTAAATCCTCCCAACACAAATACAAATAAGATAAACATTGAGCCACTTGGAATTGATGCTGGATCGCTTCAAATGCAATTGCTAGATTTGAAAACCAAAGACTTATGGAGTGGCAAGTTCACAGAACTCAAGAGCAAGTTGGAAGAGTTGGAGGTCCAGAAATGCATTCACATCGCGCAGCACAAGTGGACAGCTCTAAAAGAAATTCCGCGAGTTGAGGCCCTCATATTTGGCGCATGGAATAGTCTTCCAGAATGCTACTGTGAGGTGAAGAAGTTGTCATATGGAGTGCTGACGATCTTTGGATCGGCATATTCGTGCGAGAAAGCGTTTTCTTGCATGAATATAATAAAAAGTAAAGTTAGAAGTCAACTAACAAATAAAAATCTAGAGTCGTGCTTGAAACTTAAAACAACAAGTTATAAGCCAGATTTAATCAAACTTTCAAATGGCATGCAAAGCCAATGCTCCCATTGATGTAACTATCTATATTTGTGTTTTTATATGAATAAATATTATTCCGTATTTAAAGCCGTTTATTTTAAATCAATAATCAAATATATATAAGCAAATACTACAATATTGAAACGAAAATTTTTAGTGGCTCTTTAAAAACTGGGAAATTTTGTAAATTGTAACTTTTGGCTCTTCTGTTTCAATAGGTTGCCGACCCCTGGCATGGGAGCATTGGTGCGAACACGCCATCTGGAGGCAGCAGATGGCATTAAACATAAAATAGCGCTGGATAAAATTCCGATACCTTTCTGAATATTAATGGTAATGAACAGGAATTTTATATACGTTGCATTATATATATGGCTCTGAAGTTGTGAAAGAAAAATTACGTTACATATCACGCATGCGCTGCCCATCAATTATTTAGTACAAATGCTAATATCTCATTTAATAGTCAACGTATTTACATGAAATTTCGATAAAATGTTCCTCTAATATATTGCAACGTACTCTGTAAGTTCCAAGGAAAACTCTGCAAGTTATAAGTAAAGAACATGCGGAAAAATTTGGGATTTTTAAAGAAACATTTATATCTTTTCGAATATTCATGCTATATTTACAAAAATGCATGTAAATATCGCGCACATCCCACAAAAGAATGATGAAAGTTTCAAACCATTATTAGCTTTCTGTGAAGTGGGATAAGCCAAAATCCCTCTTCGAGTTCATTAATTTCTTATCCGTCCCCTGAATGCTCTCATGACCGTATCTTTGATGTAAATTGTGAGTTACAACCTATTCTTTATATGTTCGAAGTTCGATGGAAATTCATCCAATCTTTCGAGTGATATTCGAAAATATACGAAATTTGGTTCTGTATGCCTCACCTAGGCTTACAGTTCGGTCAGACACAAGCAAGTACATCCAGCTGCTTCACAGAAAGCTGATAATGCACATTGTTTTCAAATATCTCCCGAAAGGCTGGATGAAAGCTTATGGTATGCCTGACCTACCCTTAAAGTTTGGCCACGTTTTATTGAATCACCCTGTACAGTTTGTCCTCCAAAATCGAACCATATGCAATCCGTTGTACAACATACTACTTTGAACGTGATAATGGACTTTGGAAAAATGCTAAAAACTTCTTTTTCGGCAGTGATTTGATTTTACAACCATATCTCAATGTTGTTTCGGGATTGCTTCCTTAATGTATAACTGCGTTCAAATAACTGTCTTTATTGTTTTAATAGGATGCATTAATGTACTGATGAGTCATGTTAAAGAGTTTTCGAAATGAAATCCAAACACATGTATCCTTAATTATAATAAATGGCAAACTTTAGGAAGAATATATGCGATAAATTAATTTTTGATTAAACTCAATAAATAAATCCGATTTCTGATTTACTGATATTCGACTCTCATTTAGACTCTTTTTGTGAAATGATAAATTCGCCCTAACAACCGAAATGGAACTATAAATTTTTAAAGCATTCTTCTCATTGATCTCTCACTACGTTATGAAATTAAAACTGTTGGGTAAACTTGGATTTGCTCTTCTGTTCTAGCTTTGGTTTTTAAAAAAGTGTGGCATAACCGTTGCAGCTGGCTTCCAGATTAAACTTTAGTTTGAAATTTGAATGCATTTACTGACAGATTAAGAGAAATGCTAATAAAAAGTCAATTTATATGCTCGACTCCTCCCTTACCGATAGTTTATCTTTCATACATGCAGTCAAGGAAATGAAAGTACCTATTCTTAGATTCTTCATTTGCATGTATCTTGTTGCTTACAGCAAGTCGTATTGCCACTCGGAAGAGGATTTGGTGGTTCGAGCATCTTCAATGGTATGGTCTACTCGAGGGGTAACCGGAAGAACTATAACGATTGGGCCGAACAGGGTGCTGTCGGATGGAGTTATGAGGAAGTGTTTCCTTATTTCTTGAAAATGGAGGATAATAGAGATTTCGAATACTTAGCAAATGGTAAGTTTTCAGCTGTGGCATGGGGATGAACTGGTCAAAAAATCATGGTATTGGGTTCAAGTTGCAATGGTAAGGAAATTGCTCAGGTAATGGTTGACATAATTATATTTTTCTAATTAAGGATATAGTTCGAATGCACATTTATTGTGAAATAACTAGCTTAACTATTATTCAAATTTTTATAATCATCTTGATATTTAAAAAAATCCATAGTTTGAAGCCTATTCAACTTGATTAAATTAGAATTAAAACAATAAAACATAACAATGTCCCAGGTCTAGAGAGGGAAAATTGGCCCTAATGCTAACAGGAAGGTTTTAATACGACTTTAACTCACTCATTCTAACTAATTCATTGGAATTGGAACAAAGTTTTTAGGCTTATGCATTCAGGCTTCCTGTCCTGAGTAAATTCTTAACCGATTAATAAATGTAAGACGAACCAGTATGTAAATGATTCAACAAAGGACACCTGGTCTCCAGCCACACTATCCACATCTGCCCTGGAAACCGCTTTTTCCTTTCTGTCCTTTTTTGCGTTTGTCTTAGGTGTTTTTCTCAGCTAACATAGTATCTATTCAACTGTTCTATACATTACTGGCTCATGTTAGTGATTTGGACAACTCTGCATAAAATAATGATTTGAACATATCTGCATAAAATGTGAAAGCGGTGCGTAAATATGCTTTACAAGTACAATATTCAGATAAATTTTAAGAAAATCAATACAGGTTGCATGGTGATTCTGAGCAATATTAATACAGTTTTCGTCCAAGAGAAAGTTTTTTTTCGAAACCATTCATATTCAAGTGCTTTGCTTAATTAATCAATCGATCATGTTCTGCTTTCATTGAAAGAAAGTTTTTTTTAAAAATAATTCATCGGTATCGTAAGTTTCACTTTCATCTTCATCGAAAATTATGCTAAATGTAGTTTTCTTTATATTTGCAGAATTTGATTATTTTATTTTGTTATTATATTGCTTATTATTTTTGGCTGTTAGTTAGTTATTTTAATGTCTGGTTCTTATTATGAGATTCACAAGTCAGAATGATCATAGTTTATTTAACAACATTTATCGCTGCGAATTCGGCATTATTCAGCTTTAGCTGACAAAATAATGGAAGATAATCATAGCTAGTTTAAAATGAAATTTTCCTTGAGGCGTTTTATCCCTGGTACGAGTTTTACAATTCGTAATCATCAAACTATTAATTCACTATCATTTATAATTTTTAAAAATAGCAAGTGGTATCTCAAATATAATAAATGCAGATATAATTACTACAGGCATAATGTAAGAACATGCATTTTATTTCTTTACTAAGTTTATTTTCGAATAACGAATTAACTTTCGAATTACTTTTCAAATGAATCAAAAGATATATCTTAAGATTTCTTAAACAATTTTTAAAAATGAGCTCTAGAATTGATTTCAATTCTCAACATTTAAAATTTTCTTAAAACTAAAGTGACCTAAAATTTCTTATACTAACGGCTATTGTGAAAAATTATAAAAATACAAAAATAAAGCAAAGATGTTTTTTATAGATATCTCTTCTCTCACGGGGGGTCACCACGATTACGTGGATAAGAAGCACTCAGATAAGTAAGCGGGAATTCGCTCTTAGACGTGGATGCAATAATGGTGGGGTTAGAGTTACCCCTCTTCAGTGATAGCATATATCTCCTTGGAGGGTTGAGGCCGTGGCCAGTGATGGCCGTTAGGACTCCGGCCTCAGTATTCCAGCTATTACAGCGCTGTCATTCTAGGTCCCTCGATGCTTAGTCAGGATAGGGGTAACTGACTTTGAAGTATAGATATCTCTTGAGAATCCATCAAAATCTTTAATAGTGCCTGTTCAAAATGATAGTTAGATAACTAACAAAAATCTGTAAGTAACATTAGTCTGTTTGTTTTGAGGCCAATTCTAGTGATTTCTGTTTAGCATCTAAAAATTATTGAATAATTTGTTTAAGTATTTAATCTTATGTGGTAGAGGTTGTTTACATATTTTTAACGTTTTTAATGAAATATATGAACAACATTTGTTTAAAATAGTTTTATTTTTGCAGAAATTATTTACTCGAGTTTTAAATGATAGTCTGATATTATAAAGTTTTCATTAATTACCAAATGACATTTGTGAATGAACAATAGATAACGGAGCGACGGATAGCTCTATTTTCGCCTTTACCGAAGACACATTCCTTTATTCTGTGTTTCAATAACGCTGTAATAACCTTAGAATCAGCAAACTTAAATATAGAATAAGTGAAAAGATTTGTAATCTTCTGAAAAGAAAACCCCCAAAAAAGGAAACGAACTTCTTCGTTTATTTTCCAGGTAGCAGGAGAGCCGACCAATAGATTCAATTCGTTGTGTGTAACAATTTCTTTAAACAGTAATTTATTCTGAATAGACTGTTCATGTTCGATTTTCGAAAATAACCAAAATTCTCACCAATAATTCTTGATATTCCCTAAAAAACCGATTCAATTGTTTGTCTTTTCGAGTGGCTTTAACCATTCAGCAAAAAGTACGAAGCATTAAATGCTTAGCTTAGAAGGTGTTTCGACACATAAGCAAAAAGATAAATATATATTTAAACAATCTTTAATGGTACTTTTCTCTCTAAGGCTTTCATTCTGTTGGAGGACCTATGTCTATCGAAAAACCAAGATATCACTCAGAAATAAAGGATGCGATTTTCGAGGCAGTTGAGGAGCTTGGTTACGAGGTCGTTGATCCCAATGGAGCGCAACAAACAGGTAAGTCAGTTAATTGATTGGCTTTGAACAGGTATAGTTTATATAATTAGAAAATTCTCAAAGTTTGTATTTAAATTGTGTCTTTTACCGTGGATTTGTCGTTATTTACAGTTAATTTGGATACTATGTGAAGCATTGAGCTAGATTCTGCGCGTGCACATTACAAGAAGAATTCAACATTATATTCACAAAAACAATATTGACGCTTTTAAGGACATTTCTAAGCAAGAGTCGGAATAAAGTGTGGATATTTTAATAGCTTTCGTGCGATTCAAGAAAAATAAATATGCTTTCTTGAACTTATTTTTTCTTATTGTTCACTACCTGCTTTTAAAGAACAACTTCTCTACGGGAATAATGAATGTGTGTAATTTCTATTGAATCTCGCATGCATAATTTGATATTCGTAGGTCCTAAATTATTTTCAAACTTCAAACTGTGATAGACATTTCAGTCCTGTTACTTTAGAAGACTTGCACCTGTTCTTTTCATTGTATTATAAGATCATCTGGTAACAGTGGCGAATCCAGAATTTGGATCGGGAGGGGGGGGGGGCGGAGGGCATATGTATCGTCGTGAAGAATGTCAAACCTCATGGCTTATGTAAACCAAAACATTTTAACTTTACAGACTTCACTCACCTGACAATGGGAATCATAAAGAACAGTACAATACTTTCGGTAATTTAATAAAAAATCCAGAGAAGCAACTTGGGTCAAAAACTGTCTTCGACCGCGTCAACGCTACAAGTAGAGGTGGAATGATTAGTAAAGTGGGAAAAATTTCGAACCTGTCAAGCCAGAAAGCAATGTAGTCACATTTTTATTATTCTTTTTTTAAAAAGGGGAAATTAAGAACAAACAGTTGTAGTTATTTAAATAAACTCAAGAATTCTGGCTTAGCTCTGGGGGGGGGGCTGCAGCCACATAGCCCCTCCGAATTCTCCACTGTCTGGTAACCTTACACTTATTTATTTCATTACGTAAATTAATGTACCTAATGGAGTCAAGTCGCGTGACGTAACTCTCCGCGTCATCTAACTACGCATTGTTAGCACCAATTTGACTTTTTATTCTTCATGCAAACATGCGGTTAATTCAAAATTTAAAAAGTTGCGGCGCATTTTACACTAACATCATGTTAACTGGATTTAAAGAATCTCAACCATGATCATTCAGTTTACCGGATATATTTTCTAAAGTAAATATCTTAGAAGGCCTTGTTTACAGATCCCACAGAGCATTTGATGAAAAAAAAAGAAAAACGCAATATTATCAAAGTAGATGAAAAAAAATAAGCATAATCTTCATTCCTTAGGTTTCAACAATGGAAGATAAACATGAATTTATATACAGTGTACCCACTAAAGTCCGTTGTCACTCCAGTAATTTCTGAACGGCAAGAGCTGTAGTCATAAAAGTGGGGTCTAGGTATAGTAAAGCTGCCATGCGCTCCGCAAGAAAACTGCTTACAGCGCCACCTGGCGGCAAAATTCGTAGTTAGCGTTCTTATCTCAAAAACGGTACGATATACGGGGAAAAAGTCAATTACAAAGTTGTTCATCGATTTAGTAAGAGAAGACACCTCCCGTACAGTAATGTTAAAAATAGAAGGCAGTACATTCGGGACACATTCTAGCAACAGGTCATCGGGTATGGCGGTTGCGTAGAATGGACTCCACGTTCACCTGACCTGAACCCATTGGACTTTTTTCTGTGGGGATACGTCAAACAGCGAGTGTATGCAACCCCTCCACCAACATTCCAGGAACTTCGAAACCGTATTACGGATGCTTGTGCCAGCGTGTCACCTGCCATATTGTACAATGTGCAGCGGGAAGTGCAGTCCCGTGTCCAGATGTGCATTATTGCTGAAGGCCACCATTTTGAGAATGAGAGATAAATGAGCCTCATTTCCGGCAAGTGCAGTTTTGTTCAACGCGATCAAACAAATGTGCGTTTTGTGCTTTTCATTTGTAACATTTTTGTACGCAAAATATTTTTGGTAATGAATCGATGATGCTAAAGAACTTTGTAATTGACTTTTTTCCCGTATTTCGTATCGCTTTTTGGATAAGAACGCTAACTCCGAATTTTACCGCCAGGTGGCGCTGTAAGCAGTTTTCTTGCGGAGCGCATGGCAACTTTACTATACATAGACCCCACTTTAAGACTATAGCTCTTGCCGTTTAGAAATTATTGGGGTGACAACGGATTTTAGCGGGCACACTGTATATTTGTATAAACAATGAAAACGGTTTGAATTTCATTGTAACAATGACAGTGTTGTTCAAAATTATGCTTAAAAATAAATATTTCTTAAAATTAGGAAAAAGTGTACGCCAACATCATTGGTATTATTGAAAAGATAATTCTTTGAATTTTAAAATGGTGTGAAAATTACTTTCATGCGGTAACGTTTCCGGAAATTATCTTCAAAAAAAGACAATATTTTGTTAAGTTTCAGTTGATTGAAATTAAAATTAAAATTTCCAAAAAAACCTGCCAAATTTTATAACCCCGTGAACAGCAAATGTGATCAGAAAACGAGTATACACACATATTCGTCTATAAAGACGAAGCGGAAATTATTTTTTGGCACTGATTTGTATCATTCTTTTGCTTCATTATTTCGAAGGAAGAATGGAAGAGAAACACGCAAATAAATATTTGTTTAAACAATGAAAACAGTTTGAATTGCGCTGCAACAATGAAAAGTACTATTGTAAATTATGCCAAATAATATTTTTAAATATTTATTAAAATTAGAGAAAAAATCTTACGACAACTTCATTGATATCATTGAAAGGTAATTTTTTACATTTCAGATGGTATAAAAATACTTTTTTGCTGTAACATGTTCAGATGTTACTGAGGAAAAACGCCAGAATTTAGCTTAATTTTTAATTAATTAAAATTCTGATTAGAATTTTTAAAAACGGCTCCGAGGTGCACATTCCCACCCTCCAATGTATGTTTGTGCCAAAATTCGTAGATCTAAGTCTAGCGGTGTGCCCTGTAGAGTGCTAACACACAGACATACACACATTCTCCTTTATTATTAGTAGAGATTATGTGTTTTAATCAGCATATTTTCATTCAGCTGACATGCTGCTGGAAGTAAAATGTGCCGCGCCATTTTAAAGTTAACATCAAATGCATATTTTCAAGAGGAATAAGAGAGTGAAGATGATGCCATTGTATGATACATGACACAGATAGTCACTGGACTCCATTAAGGACGTTCATGCAGACAACGAACAGAATAAGAACATATGTTAAATGACTATCACGATTCGGAATTAAAATTACTTTGTTAAGGGAACCATGAATATCAAATTATACACAAGGGATTCAATTGAACTTATATTCCCGGCGAGCACGCCGGTCGCCTAAGGCGGCTAGTTATAAAATATGGTTTGTTTCTGTATGCCTGACCTATCCTTAAAATTTGGAAATGACCTTTCGGGACACTATGTACATACATCCTATTTCGGTTGCAAAAATTTTCCTCGACACCATCTATTCATGAAAAACTATTCTGCGTCACCAAATGTGCATAAAAAGTAAGGAAGCAAAATAAGAAAATAGTGATGAACGGAAAGAAATTTAGGTAAATGTGTTTATTTGTAAAATTTTTAAGAGTTTCTTCAAAATACTTTTTAGATAATTTCTGAAATTTCCAATAGTCAATGACAATTCAAGTTGGCAACACATGGGCTACTACAAGGTGCATTATAGAGCCCAGTTTCATAGTGCTTAATACTGCTTGACACATTTTATCAGAGTTTGGTTTCAAACATTTTTAATATTCTGACTAGTGCATCTTCATATTTAAAACGAAAGTTTTATGAAGCTGTTGGTATTGGGCTTAGATCTGAAGAAACATAAATTACGGCATTCACAGGTGATGCGGTCTCTCCTAGCTTTCTAAGACTGTCAACTTCAATTTGCCACTGACTACAATATTTAAGCATCCTACAGAAAAATTCTCTTCTGTCTCTGCTTCTGTCCTAATCTGCAATTATGCTATTCCAAATCGTGTAGTATATAGTTAAAACAACGCAGATTTTGAATAAAAATATCAATCTTCACTGATCGAATATAATTCAAGTTTCTTAAAGCCACCAACAGATAATAACATTCATAATATCATATTTATAAATATTATTTTTATTCTAATTTATAATTATTTTTTCTATTTTATATAAAGTTATGATTGCTATTCTAATTTATAATTATTGTTGCTATTTTATTTATAATTATTTTTGATAATTTAATTTATAATTATTGTTGCTATTCTAATTTATAATTATTATTTCTATTCTAATTTATTATTATCTTTGATATTTTAATTATAAATATTGTTGCTATTCTAATTATAAATATTGTTGCTATTCTAATTTATAATTATTGTTGCTATTCTAATTTATAATTATTTTTGCTATTCTCATTTATAATTATTACTTTCTATCCTAGGTTTCTATGATTTTCAATCATTTTTAAAAGACGGACAGAGGTGCAACACAGCCGAGGCGTATCTTGTGCCAGCCGAAAATCGCACAAATCTACACATTTTGGGTAATGCGCGTGTACGGAAGGTATTTGCAACTTCCAGTCGAAACTATTCGTAAAACTAACCATAATTTTTTATTACTTAGCAACGCTGAAGGCATAGGTCTTTCACGTCTTTTGCATTTTTTTTTATTACAGATTATCATGGATGGAGTGCAAGCAGCAGGTGTTCAGTTCGATCATAAAGGTAGCACTTACGAAATCAAAGCCAGACGTGAAGTAATTATGGCGGCAGGAGCGGTTAATACTGCTCAGCTTCTGATGCTTTCTGGAATAGGCCCCAAAGATCACCTAGAAAAACTGAATGTAAGCATTAGTTCGGCACTTTGAAATATTGCATTACACTCTATTTAAAACAAATGCATTCGGAGCATTATTGAATTGGAAATGAAATATTATCTTCATATGAGAGACAGATATATAAAAGCGATTAAATTTCAAATGAAAACTATAGCTTCGTGTTCTATTTGGTTGTAAAATTGCTTTCCTTTGTATTTATACCTTTGTTAAATGCAGCCTTGTCTTTTGCGTGACGATCTTCCATACGACTTGCTCTTTTTTTATTTATATTATCTTAATATTCAATTTTTATAGCCAAATATTAAAAATCTATTTCATTTTGTACATATTGTTTTATTGCCATAAAGCTGCAAAAGCATTCCCAAGAGTTTCTTGTAGTCGCAAATATTTTACTTTTTAAAGGCTATCGTGGAACTAGAACTGGCATTTAATTGAGTAAATTTTAGACAATCATTCAGAAGTTCGAAAAGAAATTAACTCACCATGATAAATCCAATATTAAGTTATTACAATAGTATACAACTTCTCTCTTTCAATACTGAAGCGCCTGTTCAAGGAAAGTACGGCGATCCCCCAATATCCGGCAAAATTTCCATTCTTCGCCTTCTTTAAATGGATTGATTGAGTACCAGAGAGGTGCGCATTGTTCGTTAGAATTTTTCAACATGAGGGATAAAAGAGCCGATCCCATTTTCTTGTACGAATCCCCCTAATAGCCATCGGCTAAGCAGACCCCTTATCAACCCCTTAAGAATAAGAGCTCTCATTACTGTTATTGAAGAGAGGTAGTGAATTTCTTTTATCTTTGAAAGAGGAAATCGGACGTTTATATATTCTGAGACCCCTGGGCACAAAGGCGGTTAGAAATCAGAGGATTAAAATACGCAAAGAGCGACCAAAAGAGCTCTTATTAATGTTATTGAAGGGAGGTAGTGAATTGCTCTTATCTTTGATCGGACGTTTCTATATTCTGAGATCCCTGGGCACAAAGGTTGTTAGAAATCAGAAGGTTAAAATATGCAAATAGCAACCAAAAGAGCTCTCATTACTGTTATTGAAGGGAGGTAGTGAATTTCTCTTATCTTTGAAAGAGGAAATCGGACTTTCTATAATCTGAGATCTGTGGGCATCGTGTCTGTTAGAAATCAGAGGGTTGAAGTATGCAAATAAAAATAATAAAAATAAAGAGAAAAGGAAACGTTTCCGACTTTGGAAGCGGTTATCCGGTTTTGGCGGTTATCTGAGCGATCTGAATTAATGTTCCCTGCCTTTCCAGATGAGTGAATGAAGGCAAAAATGCTTTAATCCCTACTCCAAGGACTATGAAGATAGATAAAAAGGCACGAAACTATTTCAGACAAACTGATTTCAAGTAGGAAAGCAAAATAAACTCAACCGATCTGAGAGATCCCCGGCGTCTACCGAATGGTTAACACTAATGTGAACACTTTCTTCTAAGAATTCCACTAAGAATACATTATACATCTAAGATATATTAAAACATTTACAAAAAAGGCCTACAAGGTTTTTCTTTGAAAACAGTTATTACTTTCGTTTTATCATATGCCAACTGTCTTAATAGTTAAACATTATTGGACATTTAAGACTGGAACAATATACATTAAAAAGTCACAATTTATTTCGGTAAAATAAGTAAAAAAAGGAAGAAATACATAGGAAGAATTTTTGTTAGGTATAGCAAAAAGCTATTAAGTCTTTTGGGATCTCTTCTTTTACTAACATTGATTTGTTTTGAATGAGACCGCTAGTTTCCACGTATCTATATATTTAACATAATTGGAAACACCAAAGGCCCAGTCCCCCAGTGCGATAATTTTTATTTCATATGAAAGCGCACAACTCCTAGATATGTTATCAGTTGTCGCCTCTCCCCACCACCCGCCATTTTCAAGATAAATCGAAATAACACTGCTTCACGTGTATTCTCTATGGGTAAACAAAAGCTTGACGAAGTCCTTCCGCTCTAGCCACTGGACCGATTTCTACAATTTTTAATTCATATGAAAGCTTATGGTCTTGAATTAGTGTTTTTCAGATTTCTCTCGAAAGTGAGGGCGGTGAAGAACAGCCAACCATTGATGACAAACTAGAGTCATAGGCCTTCATATGAAATAAAAATTTGTCGAAATCGGTCCAGTGTTTGGGGCTGAGGGATTGGTCCTTTGGTTTTGCCAATTACAATAAATATATAGATTTTTGACATCCATCCTCTTCAATCAACATGAAGACTTAAGAATATCCTAAGATACCTATTGTAGGGGATGAAAAGATTATTTAGAGCGATATCATACTGCATTTACGGTTTTGAAAACTTTTATGCGGAAATTCGTGACAAAGTTGGGCAAAATTAGAACTGAAATAGTTTTCTTTTCGTTTTCTAGCCTGTTCCTCTGATTTATATGCAGTATTAAAATAGAAAAAAATTAGTGGTTTCGAGCCATAAAGTGGCTGGGTACGGCAGATGTTGCTAGTATTGAAAATTTTTTAAAGATATTTGGACCTCTAGTCCAAAGCATCGTAGCGTAATATTGATTCAGGGCTGATTTTTCTGTCTGGCCTGATTGCACAAGGTCTTGCATTCTGAGCGTAACGATCTTAACATCACGTGAACCGCGGTGGCTTCGTGGCAAGATCTCGGCTTCAGGCCCGGAGAGTTCCAAGATCGAAACGCGATTCCACTGAAGATCCGCCGTGTATAGGGCCTTTGCACGTTAAATTAGACGTAGCTGCCAAGCGTCCTCGCGCTTGTGCGTTGCGGAAGCCCGTCCCAAAATAGCCCGAGTTGCTTCAGAATGGGACGTTAATATAACTAAACTAACCTGACCCGCGCGTCACCCCTATTCAAAATGATTCGACCTACTGTTTTATAAAGCGCTTGCCTGCTGGAAGGATAATTTACAATTCATGATAACAAACATCTTGACGCCAGTCCAGTGGAATCAGTGTTTAATTAAATTAATCCTTAAGTGATAGCTAAATTTTGAAAAATTTAAAATATTGTATTTCAGCAAGAATACACACTTGTACAAAATTTCGGAACTCTAGCACAACAGGAAATAAGTGAAAAATCGGTAACAAAATTCTAGTTTTACAAACATGAATCAAGTCAAGTGAAAATGTGTAATAAACCAAACTTAGACTTTCAATGTTTACGTATTTCAATGGCTTCACTGTACCATTTAATTATTTCGCAATTGATTTTCTTTTGTAGATTCCAGTGGTAGTTGATCTACCAGTGGGAAATAACCTTCAAGATCATTGGGTTGTTTTACTAAATTATGAAATAGATCCCAGAATACCTACAGTGGAATAAAAACTTGCAAACATAAAAAATATTGAGAAATACATTCACAGTAGAACAGGTAATCATTTTGGCTCTTTATTAAACACGTAATTTCAAAAAGTTCAACAACACAGTGGGTGGAAAATAATTAACTCTCAATTAGAAACATTTAACAGTTTTAAAATTGTTAGATATGTACTCACAAATTGTAAGGCGGAAGGTTGTTTTCGTCATACTAGCTACAACTCAATACAACTAGTTTAAAGTGTTAGAAATACTTATACTTGAAAATATTTTTATCCCGAGTAACGCCGGATTTATCATCTAGTATTTTTATATAAATGATACTCTCAGGATACTTGGCAGTCACTGCAATACTTACAACACACAGGATTCCCACTTATATCCGTTACACACCCCCCTTAACTTCTAAACGGTGACAGGTTAGGCCATATAGTTGGTGTCTAGGTATAGTAAAAACGCTATGCGCTACTCAATGAGGCAACTTACAACGCCATCTATCGGCAAATGTTGGAATTAGCGGTCCTATCTCGTAAACGGTGAAAGATACGAGAAAAAGTTGAATTAGAAAGTTGTAGAGAACTCTCTATTTAGTACGAAAAGATACCTTGCGCACATTAATACTCAAAACAGAATGCAAAAAATGAACATTTATTTGGTCACGATTTCGAAAATTGTCATGTCATAAAGAGTGGAAGAAAGAAACTGAGACACGTCCCTGTCCTCTGGATCATTTATTTATATTGCTCAAAATGCTCTGCGTATACTATACATATTTGGACTCTGGACTGAATTTCTCGCTGCACATTGTGCAACGTGTTACGGAGGCACAAGCATCAGTAATGCGTCGTCGAAGAGCCTCCAATGTTGACGGAGGGGTTGCATATACCTGCCCTTTTATGTGTCCCCATAGGAAGAAGTCCAATGGAATCAAGTCAGGTGAGCGCGGGGGCCACTCTACGAAACCACCATACCCGATGACTTGATTCTGGAATGTCTCCATTATAAAAGTCTTAATTCAAAAGCAATTTAATTAACTTTTTAAAGAGCGCGATTCTATCCTCTATTCAGCCCCTGTTTTATTTCAAATAAATTATTTTTATTTCGAATGATCAGCAATAATTTGCTTTAAAAGATAATACAAAATCAGATGTGAAGATGTAACCATTAAGTTTCATGGAGAGGAACACCATAGATGTGCTTCCGTTACAGTTACCATAAATTCCACATAGAATAAACTTAAATTTTAATTACTTTTCTTCTACTCATTCAAATTTAAAACATTCCTGAAACCAATGAAAAGAGGCTGGTATGGTACTGCTTTCGTATTTAATGTTAATTTCTACATTTATTGAACTTTTTCATACGAGGATGGATCCAACAAAAGGTTATAAAAAATTATTTATTATCATTAGACAAAAAATTGAAAAAGGAATTAAGAGGCATACTTGCCGAAAAATTTTCCACATAATCACCAAATCTATTTAGGCGTTTATCTGAACACAGGGCCAACTTGTTTAACCCGGCTTGATAGAAATCACTTCTCTGCTCATAGAAACAGTCCTCGGACTTGAGAACCGTGTTCCTGATAAGAGTTCCTTCAATTTCGGAAAAAGGAAATAGTCACTGGTCTATCATGAAGCCATCCGACGTAAACTCCCTGGCATGCTGAGTGATGGTGTCATCTTCTTGCATGACATTACCCATATTGATCGCAAAAATCAAGGATTGCTTCAAAAGTTCAATTGGGAAGTCTGGAGCCACCGCCTATAGAGCCCAGATTGTGCACCCAATCTGGGTTCCAAACACTTATCTGGAACAAGGTTCTCTTCAAACAGTGATGAGAAAACATCTGCCTAGAACTGCGGACGTGATTTCTACCAAGTCGGATTAAGGTATCCGACTGGTTTAAAATCGTCGTTTTTGATGAAATTATCAAAAACCTTTTTATGACTTAATTTTGTAGTCTGTTTAACCAGCTTTCTAAAACTGTCTCACTTTTTACTCTATGTGAATTACAAATGGAGTTACAGCTGTTTTAGTACCGAACTGTAAGCATTATTTTATGTTGCATGAAAACTTTAAATGTGTTTTCTGAGAAATGATATTTTTGAGGAAAACTGTCGACCGTAACAATGATTTCTCAAAAAGTTACTCAAGTATTGATATGAAATTTTCTGAGATTGTTTCCTGTAATATGCTTGATGTTTTCCTCCAAAAACTAAGGTCAATTTTAAAATCAAGTATTTTAAGTGCTTAAATATAAACGAAAAGCATTTTTTTATGAAAAATTACCAGTTTAGTAACTATGTTCAGCTATATCTCAAAACTATTTTGAAGTACAAGTAATATTTTAGAGCATAACACAGATAACTGTCATAAAAATGTACTCCTACAATTATTTATGTATATTTCGAATATGATTTTGTCTATGGCTGTTAGCGTAAGGCAATTATTTTAGTCATTTTTCTTCAAATTTCTCAGTCTCTTTAAAAAAATATTATTTTGAAAACCTAATTTTACAATATTTTCATAGTTTTAAAACATATGCAGTTGAAAAATAACATTAAAAATATATATAAGTTATTTTTCAAAAAAATGTGTCCGAACACAGTCGGATACCTTAAACAAGTCGGTCCTGCTTTCAGATAAATGCCTAAATAGATTTGGTGATTATGTGAAAAAGTGATCGGCAAGTATGCCTCTCAATTCCCTTTTCATATTTCTGTCTATTGTTAATAAATATTTTTTTATTAGCCTTCACCGGATCCATCCTCGTATTAAAAAAAGTCGGAATTCGAACTAGTGTTGTTCTTCTCACCGACTGAAGTGCATTTATTCACCAATGAAGCATTTGAATAATAATTTACGGGTCCCTTTTTGTTTTTCCACGGTCTGTTTATGAATTTATAGAAGAAATCAACAAGAACATCCATTAAGAAGAGGAATAGAGGATTTTGCCTCACCGAATCGCTTCAATCATATAAAAATATACTTCAAAATTGGGAATTACTTTTTTCCTAATACAATATAATGATGTTAATTTATGTGGCACCACAGCATTATGACAACTGTATTAGTGAGAGTTATCAAACTCTGCTCTGTCACACCTCTTTGTTGTTACGTCACGTGATCTTCTCCTTCATGAAGCGCAATGGATTTCAAAATTCAACTGCACAGCAAATTTTAAGTGTATCGCATCAAATTGACTCTAATGAAGAGAGTTAGGGGTCTATTCTGGTACCCCCGGGTGGGGGGGGGGCCGTCACTTTTCCCGTTCTTTAGCGTCGGAAAACGCCCCCCCCCCCCCCCCAAACGGGGGTACCAGAATAGACCCGTTAATCACAACTATGTTTCGCTAATCCTTAATAATCCTTATCCTTAATATAATAAATGAGAAAGTGTGCCTCTCTGTCTGTCGGTCTGTTTGTTTGTTACGCTTTCACGGTCAAACTACCAAACCGATTTGGGTGAAAACGGGCAGAGTTATAGCTTGAAACCCAGGAATGGACATAGGATATGAGATTTTATCATAAATTCAATATTTTTGACTACAGACAACAGTTAAATAATTAACAAAAGAAGTTCCAATGACTCAGCGATTCGCGATGAAGATTACTACTTTATTTTTAAATCAACTTTCACGTGATCCTTAAGGAATGCGTAAACATTTGGAATAAATAATTTTTAGTGTCAAAGATCACGTGATCATAAAGAAAACCGCGATGATGTGATCTTGTTGGGAATATAAATAAATAATTAATTTGTGGAATAATAATTGAAATTACTCAACTCGACGCTTGATTTTCATTTTTTGAGTTTGCAGTCTATTTAATTTTAGTCAATTATATTTGCATATTTTCCTTATCAGATTTTATTCAAGAAATTGTCGATAAATTGACGCAGGGACAGAAATCTATTGATAGATATGATATAGTTGGAAGTTTTTAGATAAAAATTTTTAAACTAATGTTAATTATAACTAAAGGAAAATACACGAAGATATATATTTTTTATGTATTCTTTTGAATGGTAGAAGCGGATGACATGGTTAATGATATATTCCACAGATTATAAGTGCCTGATGATACTTTGAGTACAATGATGTAATTTCTACTACTCTCTTTCTGTAATTACTTAGAAGACTTATATGATATTGCGTTAACGGGTAAAGATCTATCGAGATTTGGAATGAGTAGACCGCGTAGGATAGAGGAAATTATTAATGAACTAATGCAGAAACTGCCATACGATACAGAAGAATTGCAACAGTTCCTAACTGAGTTCGTTCCACGATTGAACTCAGGACAGAAAAAGTAAGTTTCCGATAGTGTTTTGCAAAAGATTGAAAGTGGTGAAGTTGGTTATTTTTTCAGAATACTCCAAAGGTACTTGGGAGTCTTTCCTTCTGAATCTACTCAAATTAGATTAGCTGAAATTTGGAAAGACAGAAAAAAAATTGTTGACGAAGTAGGTGAGAGCTGTAGAATATTATAGCATTGTAAGCTGTCGGTTTGGGAGGAATTTACAATATCCCAAAAAAGAAGAGTTGAAGTTTTTAAACCGAACTATGAAAGATATTAATAACAAACAAAGAATCATGTGAGGAATAGCGGTATTGATGTCAGTCAATTTTAGACATATTGAACCTGTAATAACTAGGGGACAACGATGGATGAATTAAATGCATGTTTTTAAGAAGTCTCCGGTATGGGAGCATGTCAAAAAAATTAAACTCACTACGTATATGAGAGTTCAATTGTTCAACGACAATGAATCGGGACTAATCTTTTGAAAATTGGTGAAGGTCGGTTTAAAAGAGATTCAAACAGTGTATTAAATTGAAAGGGGAATTTCTCAAAATTGTTCATAGCTCAGAGAAACTGATAAGCAAGGTTTATCCTGCACTATAAGCTAATTTCAGGAATAGAGAATGGTTGTTGAATTGGTAATTTTGGCACTGACTAATGAAAGTTTAGATCAGATAAATGAAAAAAATGTCACAAATGGAGGAATGTATTACAGAATATCTATCTATAGATACAGTAATGGGCATTAACAAGTATCATCATATCCTGTAGAGTTCTTCAATTTCATAGAATTGTCAGGGGTGCCTTCTAACAACCTGAGATTAAAATTCGGTGCGCCAGTACTAATGATACGTAACCTCGATGTACCGAGACTGCGCAATGGAACACGATTACAAATTACATACCTATGTCAAACCTACGTGCAAGATACAGTTATGACTGGCATAGCGAGAGGAGAGTGTTTTAACACCACACATTCCGATAATACCTAAGCATTTACCATCCCTGTTGAAAAGGTAACAATTCCCTTTGAAATTAGCATTTGCCAGGCTCAGAGCCAGACACTCAAATGGACAGGCGTACATTTGGTACATTGGGAACTATATGTGGCGTGTTCACGTGTGTCCAGCAAACAGAAGTTCTACATCCGTGCGAAAAAGCGTAAACCAAAAAACGTAGTATGCAAAAGTGTGTTAGCATAAATAAAAAAAATCACCTAACTATAACAGAACAGAACACCACTTCATGCTCTTGCGACTATAACCTTTTGGTTATTTAAACAGTGTGGCGGACATGAAGTGGAAGAGACATCGGAAGACGTTCCTTAACTGTCTGGCAGTTATGACAAAGGTGGTGAGTTGGAAAAGGTTACAGAAGCACAAATCTAAAATTCTGGTGTAATATACAAGAAACTAAGGGGAGTATCATATAAAACCATATACAAAATAAAAACTGTAAAAGGGAAAGAAAAATGAGTATGAAATGTACAATATCAACAAACAACAGAGAAAAAGAAAAAAAAACTAATCAAATAAAGAAGTCCACAAAAACGAACTAGAATGCAAGTGTTAAAGCACATGTGTGTCTGTTGACTGTTCGTTTCTCCATAAAGTGGGAGTTCTTCTGTGTGGAAGCGAAGAATAGTTCAAGTGCGCTGTCACTTCAACAAAGAGGGACCTAACTATAACAGCAGAAACAAGTTCAGTACACTCCTGTTAGTAATCCAGTTATGTATTATCAACCATCAGAACTTTTAATTTCACCTTTCAACATATAATGAAAAAATTACATTCGTGAACTAAAAAAATTTAATAATTCAAATTCTTCGCGCACGAAGTCGCGGGTAACAGCTAGTATGAAATAATATTCTACACTTCTGATTAATTCTAATATCTTATCCAATCAGAGAAAGTATTAAATATAATGGATATTTTTAATATGAATTTCTTTGGATGAAAATTGATCTTTTAGTATAAAAATTGTCAGAAGAATGTTAATGTGCAGGAAAACGGGAAACTTCTGTTAATTAAATTATAAGTAAAATATCTCTGCTTTATGCAATATATTTCTTCACTGTTTTCCTTAATAACAATTATCCTGTCATCTTCAGCTTTATAACGTTTACAAGTTATTGAAAATTTAGAAGATATTGGATTCAAGCAAAGTGAGCTTTCTCATAACTATCGAAACAAATTTTATATTTTAAATGTAATTAAACATTTTTAATATTTAAATTTATTTTTCACTTAATTTTTCATAATCATCAATTGAAACTACATACAAAACAGATATCGGTATTATTTTTTAAAATTAATTTTCATGAAATAGTTGTATGCATGTTACTGAAATTTCATTTAAATTTCATCTTTTCCCAAACAACAGTTGCTTTCAATGGAGTCGAAACCCAGAAAGTATACATTGTTTTTATTTTGTGTGTAACAGCAATCATTATAATAAATGTTGCATGATTTTCTATAAAATTAAGAAGCATGAAGCATTTCAAACAAACGTAAATCTGAAAAAAAATAGTGAACATAATTTTGAGGAAAAGTCATTTCTTTTCGTTTCCGAACCCATTAACTATTCATTTTATTTAACAACAAATATTTTAATGCTGTTTTATTTGCATATAAGCATATATTCTGGGGATAAAATCTTAAAATGGAAATTCCATTTTTTTTGTCATTGTTTGCTAATTTGAAAGTCCCTCCCCCTTAAGCAAATATTGACCATTTGTGTTTGCATGGTTAAAAAGTACTGACTTTATTAAATATTTTTCTTTCAGGACCCTTGGCTTCAGTAGTGTTCTTTTCTGCAGTAGCATTCTTGCCTAGTAAAACCAGCTCCCATGTTCTGGATTTTCCTGATTATCAGCTTTGTTTGTTGGAAATTCCTAATTTTATAGGCAAACAAATAGGTTTCGAACCAGATGTAAGGGTAATTTACACGGCTATTTTATTAAGATGTTATATCTTCAGAAACGTCAATCTATATACAGGGTGACCACTAAATCTAATTTCACAAAGGCGACAACTATAGTCATAAAAGTGGTGACTTGGTATGAAGTGGCTTTGAGCTGAGCGATGAGGCACATAATAGTGGCAAAATTCGGAGATAATGATTTTGTCTCGAAAGCAGTACAAGATGCGGTAGAAACGTCATTTACAAACTTATAAAACATCATATAATGCACGAAAAGGCATCTTTCACATATCAGTTTTAGAAATAAAAGAATAACTAAAACGAACATATCTTTGCTTGCGATTTCCACATCTCTGACGCCACGAGACATGAAAGAATGGGGGACTTAAAAGTCATTAAGCTCATTCAAACTTCTTGCCGCCACAATGCATATCAAGAAGGTCTGGACAAAAAATCCTACTGCTCCCTGCGTGACATGGCAATGTCGAATGTGCCTAATTCAGTCAATATTTTCCGCACGAGGCTCTTTGAGTTATAAGTTGCGACTCCACATATTTGGAAATCGTGGGTAAATAAAAGTGCGTTTAATGTGATCTAATTTTAGCACTAATGCGTGCAAGGTTCTTTTCGTACTAAATCGATGATACTCTACAAATTTCTAATTGCCATTTTACCGTATCTCAAACCTTTCTCGTGATAAGAACGCTAATTCCGAGCTATGCCACTAGATGGCACTATTACTTGACTTATAGCGAAGCGCATTGCTACTTTGTTTTCATCTAAGCACCAGTTTTATGACTATAGTTGCCGCCGTTCTTAAGCGGGGGGGGGGGGGGCAGGACTTTAGTAGACACCCTGTTTTATGCTACATGCAAATAATGTGTAATACATTTAAAATTTGGAAAATAGCGTAACAATTGTCAAAACTCAATTTATATGTGAACGCTAAAAAAAAAGCAATTCATAAGATGTCTGCGTCAGGTGAGTAATTTTTTTCTATTTTTAACTAACAAAATACACAACTGACTTACTTCATGGATAATGATATCTTTATTGTATCATAAAGAAAATAACTTAAAGAAAATAATAATCACCAACTACATGCCAAAAAAATATGCTGACAAGTTATATTCATAATTTCAAGGAATATGAGTACTTTTCAACGATATTCTTAAGAAATTACAGTTATTCTGAGCATCTTCAATATCTGTAAGTTATTGATAAAGGTTGGACTCCTTTTAAAATCTCATTTCTAAAGAAATGAACAAAATCAAACAATTCTTTCATTGTAATGTTCAAAACTTATTCAGATTCTGAAGAATTTGTTTGACACCTACGTCGCTTGTTTCTGGCCATTCTGGAAACAATCTATATCCTCACTTTGCGTTTCTTTAATTTGCTTATAGTGTTATTAACAGAAGATGTATCTTTGCAATAACCTATCTGGAAATTTTGCTGAATAGTTTTAACAGATTGCGGTTTACCACAACGCATATTGCTCTTTCTCCCGAACAGCCGTCATTGCACTTAAGGAATTCTCTACGAAGGCATCTTTCACCGCGCATTGTCTGCCTGCCACAGCTGCGAAACTGTTACATTTAAAAAGTAAAAGTATGAGTTTATTTTAGTTTTTTGGTGGAACAGCTAGCATCTCCTGTTATTGTGTACTGTGTGATGGTTAATAAATGTTAGTTTACACTGAATTCAGAACTACAAAAACCATTTCTGAGATACAAGTTAAAACATTTTGTCTTCTGCTTTGTTCTTCCTTCCGGAGAACAAAGCGGAATTCCCATTCATTAATATTATAGTATTTAAACAAACGGAAACTCAACACTTCATATATATTTTTCAAAAGTCTTCAAGTGTTAATGATTATAAAAAACAGAAAACATTATAATATGTTATTCTTCTTAAACAGCAGGACCATATGAAAATTTATTAAAAAAATATAAAAAAATATTTTTAAAGGAATAAAAGCAGAAAACCTTGAGGTATTAAAAATTGTAAGCAGAAAAGATTTTTTTTTTCAGTACCAAAATTTCTATCGAATATTGCAACAATACTTTTATCAAATATGTGTCATTCTCTTGGTTTATAATAAAGCATTTCCAACCATAATTTTTCAACTCCATTTTCAAGTTTACAAGAAAATTTATGGACCTTATGAGAACAAGCCCAAATTCATATGTCCACTAAATATATTACAGCCAAAAAGTCGTGGAACTGTTCGTTTAAATTCCTCTAATCATTGCGATCCTCCACTGATCGATCCTGATTATTTTGGAGACCCCAGAGATATCGACGTTTTCATTCAGGGTAATGAAAAATTAAATTTTGGTTTAAATTAATTATTTCATTTGTATACACTCTTTCTTTGATAAATCCCGACTCTGTGAGCCCGTGGAAAATAAGCTTCCCACCAAATTTACCAGTTCTTTATTAGCCAAGGTAAGTTACTTTACTGCCTATGATATGAGATGTCATATATTTATGATCAAACAAACCATAAAAAAGCAATTTGCAGAGAATTTGACGCATATGTGGTGTTAACAGAAGACCTAGAATTATATAATAAGGGGTAGAAAAGCAATATAATGCCATTTTTCCACTTCTTATCCTATTTAATGAAATCAGTTCACTTAACAAAAGTAAATGCGTGTGTTATCTAGAATAAAATGTGATGTTACTCTGAGCTTGGTTTCATACTTCAAGCATAAAAATATAAAACGGGCTTCAAAATTAAATTGGTGCGGTGCATTTCATATGCATCACTTTAACATGAATGGACTACTGGCGGTGTTTATATATTTGCAATTTCTTAAAATAAAGTATCTGGTGTATATGTTTCAGTGTTAAATCCTGCACTATATTTGACTGCTTTTAGTATTTATTCATCAGTTCATATTACCTTAATAGTATCTCAACAACTCATATTAAGTGCTAATTTCTTTTTAGGCAATTTTATTTAATTTGAGTTGTTTCATTTTTCTGAAAGTGGCGTAATAATGTCTTAGATAGCGACCTGAAAATTGATGAAATTGAAGATTACATTCAGGAGTTATTTATGAGCTTCTTCAACCAAATCAAGAGTCATCCTAACCCAATCACCAGCTCTCAAACATTCTTCTCCCACAATGAAGGGAAACATGCATGCCTTACCCACATGCCACTACCAAATGGTTCCTTCCCCTAACTTCTAATTTTTAAAAGTCTGAGCTGAAATCGTTTATTTGAAATCTTTCACTACAACCTCAAAATTAGTCAAATCTTTTCTAACTCACTCCTAATCCTTATTCTAAGTGACAAAGATCTTATTCTATAGACAAACTTAAACTGCTCTTTTAGCTAAATTTCCGAAGTTTTCGCAAGGTATCATTTTAAAATCAAGTTGATGGAAAGTGCATTGGTCCTGCCTCTGAAACAAATATCGAAGTCAAGCAAGTCGGAAAAGAATCGATCTTTTCCAACCAACGGCAGAGCTCTTGAAAGGCGAAGATTCTGCTAATGTAATGTATTTCGACGGCATTTTGTCGTTGGAAAGAATGGAGAGGCAGCAAAACGCCATATAGTGTTGAATTTGGTCACATAATTCAGTTCTGGTGCATTCATTGTCAATAAGAAGCCTCCTGATTGGCCTTGAACTATGCGAGCATGGGAAAATGTATTCACAGTGGAACATGCTATATCAGTGCCATTCAACAGCCCTACACTTACCTAATAACCCTATACAGTGGTAAGATAAAATACCCAATAATATCAAATAATGATAAAAGGAGGAAATTAGGAAACAAGTAACTTTTCTGTATAGTTTGCAAGACAATATTTTGATGTAAAAAGTTAACTTGAAGTAATGTATCTTTTACACTGAACAAAGAAGTGTAAGGTATTACAAGATGCAAAGTAATGATGGTACAGAAATATACCATCAAGATAGTATAATAGTTACATAACACATGTTATCAGACTTGAAAACTTAAAACTAATACGACTGAGTAGCTTCTTATGCACATTTATTCCATTCCTTTCCTATTCCTTCCATTAAATATTTTGAAATTACAGTCAGGCACCGGTATAATGAACCCTAGATAGAACGAAGCTTTCAAATGGTTCCAACCGAACTCCTATGCCACTAATGTATTCTTCTATTGCTTGTAACGATAATCAGAAGCAAGGAATTCGAATATAGTGAACCAAAATTTCCATTTTCCAAGCTAAGTTTCAGCTCTTTAATGAAAAATAACCATTTATTTCCATACTTTCGGAAAAGAAATGTAAGTTCAATGCAAGCAATTTCACTGTTTAATTTTTTTAAACAAATATTTATTTTATTTTTTATAGCCCATTACTAATTAAAATTCAGTATAACTAATTTGTTCAACACATAAATGCATTCAAGGATTATAGGAAAAATCGGATATAGCGAACACTCAGTTAGAGCGAACTTCTGATGTTCTTGGGGGTTCGTTATAACGTGGTTTAACTGTATATTTGTATTTCATTGCATTTCACCAAGTCTAGACTAGTAGCGCCTTGCATATTGGTTTATCTCACGAAACAAATAAATCCAATCATAAATGTAGTCTTACAAATATTGCTCAATAAATTGGTTCGTCCGTTGTTTTTGTTGTTGTTTCAATTATCTTCATTCATTCTCTTATTAAGTTAGTTGTTTTTAATCTGAACAGGCTTGAAAATGTGTGAGAAGATAGCGAAAAGTGAGCCAATGAAAAGAGTGGGGACAAAACCTTTCAAAACCGTTTTCCCTGGCTGCGAGGAGTTTTTCGGCGATGAAGACCGCTACTTCGAGTGCATGATTAGAGGCGGAGTAATGTCACTTTCTCATCCAACCGGAACTGCTAAAATGGGAGACCCTAGAGACCCGACCACTGTGGTAGATCCCCTCTTAAGGTGCGTTGCAATTTAATCCTTGGTTCTGAGTTTTCATTTTTTATCCTAATTAAAGTGACAAGATATTTTAAAATTCAATCCGGATGTTCTAAAATCGGAATGTGCAGTCTAGGACGTTGACAGGTGGGGGGAAAGAGGAAAGGGGTCTTACTCGAAACCCATTAAATAATTAAATAAATTTGAAAAAATGAGAAGCAATAAAATAGATGATTACTGAAAGTTTTCAATAGGAGTTGTAAAGAAGCATATTGTTACAAAGCTATAAAGTCGTTTCCCTGAGATGCTAGACTTGGCTATAAATTTGGCGACCTTGGCGACAAATTTGGTGACTTGGCCGCTAAGTTGGCGACTTTGCCGACAAAGGGAATTTTCTAGAAGGACCTCAAACTTTCCACCTATTTCTACTGGTTTCATGAACTTTCTAGAGATTACGTCACTTCCTACATAATGAAGTCACTTCCTGTTGAAAAGTATAAAGGCAAGCTCTCAAGCCAAGAAGAGTCAGTTGGATTTGGATCAGCAAGCAAGCTGGTGAGCTAATGAGAAACCTTTGAGCGCTGTACTGAGATTTAATGATAGTCTCTGTTGTGAATTCTTACTAGTGCTGTGTAATACTTGTGCTACATTTCTTTTCCTAGAATTTTTGTAAAATAAAGAGCTTTATTTTTTTAAGTCCTGCTTATTGGATTGCATTCACGTACACCCACAAGAAAATTTTGTCACGATATATATATATATTATGGATAGCGTTATTTGCAGGTACTGTATCTGCGGATAAAACGTTATTTGCAGATACAATTACCAGCGGATAAAACGTTATTTGCAGGTACAGTACGCCAATGTCTTGTTCTTGTCCGTTCACCCTAATTAAGTAGCATCGAGCGCTGTCAGTACTTGGGAGGATGACCGCCTGCGTGCTTTTGGCTTTCTTTTGGAGTTCTTGACTCATGGGCTTTGTTAGTTATATCGGATGAAGTGGAATTAGTTTCAACGGTTAAAATATCTGTGGATAAAATGTTATTTACTGTTTAAGAATAAATAATGAGATGTCGTGAGTTTTTTTTTCTCTAATCTGAATAATTTAAAAAACATTTTTAAATATAATTCTAGACATTATTTCTGATTGCTGGACTTTCATTCAAACCGTTTCTTCATTTCTACGAATATTTAATAGTTTGTTTTTAATCCATTGTTAAAAAATTGAAGTAGAGAGATGCTGTTTATTAGTGAATTCTACCTATTTTTGGATAATGGGATTAGAGGATACTGTATCTTTGGATAAAACGTTATTCATTAGGCAGTGTACATTCTGATCAAATTATTTTCCTTCTATATGAGTAATTGAAGAGACTTCGAAGCAAATATTTATACATTTTAAATTTAAATCAGATGCAAGCATTGAGTGGAATACAGACATGATAGGTTGAGAAGCTGAGTAGTGTAGCATTGTACAAGTCAATAGGAAGCACTCAAGTGTCAATCGTTCTACGTACCTATTACCTCGGCGACTAGACTAGTAAATCTCACCTCTACACATGCTGTTCAGTTAATTTGACCTCGACGTAGGTCTAAAAGTTGCACCACCATGCCGCCCGGCCGTGTCGTGAAGAGGTATGGGATCATTTAGTTTCTTACCTTAGCCTCTCAATGTTTGTTAAAATTTTTAACGACGGCTAATTCTGCATTCTCTTCAATGCAGATTTGTATTTTGTAAATGGAATTATAGCAGATTCAAACTATTGACTTTGGGGTTTCTGTCAACTGCAAAGGGAAGTTTAAAATTTCGTAAGACATCTTTTGGGTCTTTGGAGCTCATTAGAATCGGAAATTTGTTTTTATTGCTAATTTGTCATGAGGTTTAATTTTATGACAGAAAAAAAATCAGTAAATATATATTCTCTACCAAATTCAATCAAATGAATTAGAAATCATCTCTCAAGACCAAATTAAATGTGAAACAAAAACGTCGCATGTCTCCGATGAGGAACTGAAGATTCTCTCAAAGTAGCATTGATATTTCTTTTAATAATCTCATAAACACAGAAAAAACGTTTCAAGTACAAAAAGAACATTTTAAAATTTCTACAGAAGCATATTGAATTTGACAAAATCTGCAAATAATCAGTAGGTACAGTATACCTGCGAATAACGTTTTATTCGCAGGTACAGTACCTGTAAATAATAACTTGCATATTTTATTGTAAATTTGACTACTTTCCTTTCAGGCCTTTTCATCTATATTTGTCACATTTAAGAAAACAATTTATGTTTAGTAAAGCTTGGAAAGGAAGATTTTCAGAAACTTTTCTAATTTTTAATATGATCAATTTGCTGTTAAGTAAAAAAAATATGGGGGACACACACACACACAATCTGAGACCTAAATTCATATAATATAGGACAAATCTCTATTTTAACAATGTACCGTTGTAAACAAAACTTATAATACATTTAATTATCTATTAAAAGAAATAGTATATGGAGAGAGTCGCTGAATTTGAACCGGCGCCGGCGGCGCAGGCGCCTAGATAGCACCGGTGTCTTAACTTCAATTGTATAAAATATTTGGTTGTGAAATAGGTAAATTAGGTTGTAAAGGTTTAAATAGGGTGTTTGATATGATTTTAGGAGACAGCTCTACACAGTTACAGTTAGATAATCAGTGTTTAATATCATCAATTCATTATTTTAACAAAAATCCCTCACGCTGTCTTAAAGTAAGTAGGAAAATATTTTATTATATCCTCAAATAGGAAATTTATTTGGCTGCAATTCACTATAATAATTTTATTAAAATGGTTTAAAGATAAGGTTTGGGTAATTTTTTTTCTTCTTGTCTAAAAGTTGCCTAGATTGGACCACAAGCAGTTTCCTAAATTGATCCGTTTAAATGGATGGCACTATTCTCTTGAACTAGAAGAAAGGCCAAGAAAGCAGTTATAATCACTAACAGTCCTCTTAAACGGAAAGTGGAACAAGCTAAAGGAAAATAAACACAATAAAGGGGCATTAAAGAATCAGGTGTTGGCTCAAAAAGGTCAAAAACTAAGACTCCGTGATTTGTTATCATATGTGAGGAATATGTTTCAAACATTCATCGTTCTAATTTTCAACAGTGGTTATTTAAACACATTAACTTTAATGAATCCATATTTATAGGAAATCAATAAGCTGCAATAAATTTTACCTTTCTTTTAATTGGTCCTATGAAAGCGATTTCCTTGCTACTTGATATTTCGTAAATAGCTGACAAATCAGAGAAGCATGTTTTAATATATAATATTGAGGTTATTTTGGTGATTAAATTCACATTTTTCTTTAGTTAGCTTTTTAGTAATTAGTTTCTGTAATGATTTATTTTTCTATTTTGTTCAACAGGATTAAAGGCGTGAAAGGTCTAAGAGTTGTGGATGGTTCAGTGATGCCAATTATACCTTCAGGAAGCCCCAATGCCCCTGTCATAATGGTCGCAGAGAAGGCTGCGGATATCCTAAGAGACACTATAGACTGCCCGAAATACGGATTTGAAACTGATATAAGCTCTCTCTTTCTATAAATAGATTCTGATTCTAAACCTAATGATATTTGAATAGCGCATACATATAGAAAAAGTTGCAGATTTTTTTACGTAACTAATAAGTCCTTTTGTCACAAACAGTGGTCCATTTGTTGGGAAATAAACTCGCACATTTTTCCTCACATTTCTTAGTATTTAAGTTTGTCAAATAATATGAAACAAATAATTTAATACGAGCCACAGGTTGTATTCTCTAGAATTTCTTTCCAGCAAATAATATTTAATTTCATCTGTACAAATTTAGTTCTTATTTTATTATTTAATATTCTATAAGATTATTTTATAGGATTTGAATTTGGCATTGGAAGAAATAAAGAGTTCGCATGAATTGAAAATAATAAAAAAGCATTATTTTCAGTAACTGTTCATCGGTTTTTATTTCTATTATCTTAAAAAAAAACCTCATTCATTTCATTTCATTTTTCAAAAAAAAAAGAGAAAATCCTCGTTCTTCCCAAAATGGAGCTAGGTGGTGAATTTTGTTTTTCAAGTAATTTTTTTGTTTTTAATCACTTTTTTATCATTTAAAAGGCTTCTACAATATTTTATTACTCTTTGACAACCATTGTAAAGTGAAATTTGTGTGATTTTGCGTCTTTTTTTAGTTGAAATATCCGGTATTGTCCGGATGCCGGACATGGGGTAACTTCTTTAATTTTTCATCGACAGGCTTGAAATTTCATTTATGCTTTAATCTTTGCAGTAGTACACAGTATGCCAAAGGAAAAAATTCTAACCCCATTATTTCTTAATTCCGACTAAAGGAATAAATCCGTCTAGATCCTAAACAGTCCGAGATTCTAAACAGTTTATTTCAATTTAATCGTACGTTATTAAAAATGATGCAGATTGTTTGAAAATAAACAGAGGTACTTTAGATACAACCTAGCCATGATGCAAGTTGAGAGAAACGCAGATCACAGGCGTTGTTTAAAATAAAAAAGGGAAGATGCCGGAGCTCCTGTGCTTTAAATACTGCTGGAAAAGGGGAGACTCTCGCAACATGCATCTTCTAGTGACTCTTTAAATTAAAGTGACAGCGATTTTTATATTAGAATTAAAGCAGAAATAATGAGTTTATAAATTAAAAGTTTAGCGACGTTTTAAACGATAGGAAAATTCTATGTCATTACATATATTTTTATTTATTCGCACGAGAACTATTGAGGTTATCACGTGGATCGTTCAAATACTTGCTATTTTCTTGAGTGTGACAATATATTTTATGTCATTGTAATATAAGGATTGGAGATGAAAATAATTTCTGAACGCGCATGTGCAAAAATCTATTTCAATGCTTTCTGTATAGACTCCTTAGTACTTGTTAAAAGGGGAAACTATAAAGGAAACTGGTGCAGCTTCTTTGGCTTATCCATCTGAGAGCTCTAATGATTCAACTCAGCCTCTTAATATTTGCTCCTTTTATTATTTGCCTTAAAAGCCTTGAGAAATTCATTAATTGTCTTTTGAGAATTTAAGTACCTTTCCTAAGGAAATGTTTGAATTGGTGACGTCTTGCTGACTGTTGCTTTTGTTTCATCTAAGGTGTATTAATTTATTCGAAACAAATAAATCGCTTGATTTCTAAATAATTGTTCAAAAACATGTAAATTGAAAAAGGTAAATAGGACATGTGATACAAATCAAAAATACTATTTTAAATACGCTTTAATTCCTATTAATACATTCAATAAAAAAGAATAAATTTACATACATTTATTTATTTGTTGCAGAACATGAATGATATTAAGAGTGTTCCATATACGTAATTTTTCGACTATTTTTTAATAATTCTCGAACGGAATTGCTCTTTTTCTTCCTATCCGTTCGTCCTGAACACTGGATCTAAATTCTGGCAAAAAAAGTTAAAAGTTAATAAATAAGTTAAGTTAACAAATAAGTTAAGTTAATAAATAAGTTAAGTTTTTGTGTTTTTAAAACAGGGTTAAATAAACCATGTTGTATAGTTCATATAAAACCTTTATGAGCATTAAGCTTTCAAGCCTTGACCTCAGCGTGTTTAAAACTATGTGATTATCCAGTTTATACGCCTTTTCCATATAAATAATTCGCCATAAATATTTCAGTGTGATTTCAAAATATTGTTACAGCTTAAGCTTTTTTTCCAAGGTAAATTTATGGATTGTTTAAGGCAGCTGAAGTTACGGTAAGTTTTTTCGCGTATAGGAAGATTCTTAAAAACAAAATTAAATGAATTTGTTACTTACACAGCTTCCTGTAGCAGAGTGTATATTCTATCCTGCAGGCAGTTTCATAGAAACTTATACATTTTGAGCAATTTCTTTTGGTTCTCTAATATTAGAAAGCCAAACAGAAAGGTAAAACATATTTTTGAATGTTTTTAGTATGTATGATGTTGATTGAGGTAATGAAATTTATATTTAGTGCTTTCAGTAATAAGTAAAGAAGTATTATCTTCGTTGTTTACTTATTTTAACAACTGTTTATTTTGAGCAGCGATTTCTTTCTAAACCTTTAAAGAGGTATGATAGAAAATCTGAATAATTTATGAGATTAATACTCTATGGTTCTGGAATTTAAAACTAAAAACTATCTATGAATATTTTTGAGAATATAAAATTATTTATCTAAAATATAAACACTACTGATTACTTGACCGATGGTTAAAATTTCATGATAAATAGCAATTAAACAATTAGCTAATAATCGATGTGCAAATGTTTTGGTGGTTTAAAATATTTAAATAAACGATCCATTAAAAATCATTTCTGAACACTTTTAGTTAGGCTTTTGAACTGACATGGAATGAATAGAGATGCAGAAATGCTTCGAAATTCAAAAAGCAGTTATAAATAGCTGAATTGAAATGCATTTTAAATTCAAGTAAATATGGCATAAAAATGAAAAAAGGCATTATTTGAAATTTAAAAAAATGTAATTATCCCAATAACTCGAGCCAATATCAGAGAATATTTAAATGATATTTATGTGCAACTAGAAAACATTAATCTGGGCAAAAAACTATTTAAATGCTTTTCAATTTAATGTTCCATTATCTATTCTGTTCTGTTTGTAGTTCTCTAATTTGGTTTTCTCACAGATTAGTTCGGCATATAATCTGAATCAGGACAAAATCTTTTGATAAAATCTCACAGAACGCCGCATGGCATTAAGTTTAACATTAATAAAAAGATCACTTTCCACATTTTAAAAGACGTAAAAAGTGTTTTACATGCAACATGCATTAAAATTGCATGAAAATATTTAATTTTTTTTAAAGTCAACTTTTTGCTCAACATGATTCGTTAATTTTTTTTTTAATTTTAGGAATAAAGAAGAAAAACTTTTTTCTGTTGTGAGGCTCGAAATTTCGTTTTTTAAATTTTTCATGTTTTACATGCAAAATGCATTTAAATTGCATGAGGCTATTTGAATTTTTTTTATAAAGTCAACTTCTTGCTTAACATTAAAAAAAAATTTCAAAATCCTAGGGGAATTTATTCTACTGGTGTTCATCCTATATTGAAACAAAAAGCACTATTTTATGGTACAAATGTACGATTTTCGTCGGATATTAACAACGAATTGTCAATTGATTATGATTGAATTATTATTAAAATGTTCTATTAAAAAAAATCTAATGTTTTTGTATGGAAGATTGGCAAAACATAATAAAATTTCCAACAGGTAAAACACTTCCATTCAAAACATCTTGATCTCTAATAACGCAGTAACGATAAAACCCAATCTACGGAAATAGGAGTGGAAATCACCTGCTAGTTTTTAACCCACTTATATATATATTTTTAGATTTAAGTGTCTCTCCGAATGGTTCAAATCGAACTATATCTTTCAATACAATGTAGTGAAGTCAACAGGTGAAGCAGTGAAGGTCGAAAACATTCTGTAATGCCGGTATTATTAATTCATGTCATCACAACTGAATCTCAGTGTTTCTGTTTTGTAGATAATTTTTTATGAGGTCAAAGAAGACAGTAATAAGAGATAGTATAATTTTTTACCGGTGATTTATAGAGACATCACTATTGATTCAAAATGTGTAATACATAAATTAAAAACTTTTAATACATTTTGAGAAAAGGCGGCATCAGATATTTTTTCTTTAATGTTTGCTTAGAACCGTTGAAAAAAAATTAATTAAAGGCACACTTTAGACACAAACTCATTAATGTATTAAACAGCAGATTTTTTTATTTTAATTAGTCTCTTCTTTTAATCTTGAGATCGATTATTTCTCAAACTGGTAGGTATCTATCAGGTGGCTTCAAGGTAAGGAAACCAAATTTGATCTATTTAATGGTTAACTGATAATTATGTTTTGAAAATATTAAAATATTGCACTGCCATCATGAATAAATAAATGCACAAAATTTCAAAACTCTGGAACATCAGCAAGTGAGTAAAAATCGATTACGAAATTCCATCTACACAAACATGTAATAAGTCAAGTTAAATAAAAGTGTTTAACAAAAGTCAGGTGTGCTCTTATCTCTCTTTTATCATATACTTCCAAATAAGGATGTCGTTTATAACGTTTAATAGAAAGAGGGTATCTTGATATTCAGAAAATCAATTCAGTACGCGATGCCAGTTTTATTGTTGTGTTACATTTTTTTTCATTTCCACACTTTTTAAATTCATATTTAATTCTATCAGCAATAATTTGAAAGCAGACTAACGCATTCATTATTTTCATTGGGATAGAGTGTCAACGAGCAAACAAGTAAATACTCTAACTAAAATCTGCTCAATAAATAAATGAAATAATTTCTTAGGATGCAAGAGGCAGCGTGCAGGTAAACCAACGTAATATTCAAATATCCATAAAACATTATAATTTAGTGAAATTGATTATTTTTTGAATATCGTGGGTTATTTTTCTTTTCGTTGGTTTTGTTTCGTTTAATATCGTAGTGTAGTGAAGAATATTAAATGTATAATTAAGAAAATTTCGTCTGCTCAAGATTATACTCATATCCAGAATTCTGTCGTGAGGACCACATGCTAAATTTCCACCTTCCAACTCGCTGAGTTTCTGAATAGGAAATACAAATCGGTATGTGCACAAACAGAAATACAAATATAATTTTTTTCTTACTCATAGAGGTTTAAAACGTTAAAATTCATTACAATTTCGATTTTTTTTTCTCGATGTGTTCCTTTTTATGTTCAGTTCATAAAACAGAAAGCAATATTATAACTTTAAATGCTTGATCTCCCAAATAAAAAGGCGTGATATATATATATTAATAGCAATTTTTATATGTGTGTGTGCGTGTGTGTATTTCTGTTTTTCAACAATTAGTAACAGGGATGGTTTGTACAGAAAAATCGATTTAACCTGGCTAATTCGATCATCCAAAGCTGAGCAACTAATTTTTTTGTTGAAAACTCCAAATTTTTGGTTTGACTTTTTCAATAATTGTAAGAGTAACATAGTTGATAGATATGTTCGTTTCACGTGCTCTTTGCATGTATTTAGCATTTTATTTATACGTTCATAATTTAAATTTGTTTAATTAATAAATTTTTAGTTTTTGTATTGCATTTTTTATATGTTTTGTTTATTTTGTTTTGAATATTCAGATTACATATTACTATATATATATATCAAAACATACAAGAAACAAAAGATAATAAATCAGAAACAAACATATATATATATATATATATAACCAAAATATAACTTGTTATATATGAGCATACAAAAACAAAGTAAACAAGACATATCAAAATGCAATTCATAAACTCAAAATTCATTAATTAAACAACACAACCAAATCTAAAATAAAATCTCAGATCTAATCTAATCTGTATATATACAAACAATTTCATATGAATTAATCACTGTGATTTAATTTCTTCCATAATTTTTTGATTAAGATTTATGTTGTATACCTATAATGTGGAAAGTATATGACAAAAAATATTTGCCATAGTACATTTTCAAGTCGGGATAGCAATGTTCATCAATTGATTGTTGTCTGGAGGCAGAAATTATTTCGATGAAGCAGCCAGTGTTGAATAATCAGTAACATCAACCTTTTTACGTAGGCACCATGGACATCAGCAACATCAACATAGCACACGAGCGGATGTACCCTCTTCCCTTCGCCAACTCTTCGCTCTTCACCACTCTTCTCCTCGCCCTGGCAAGCCAGAAAATCGCTCCTAAGATATCGACCACATTTAAAAATGAGTACGATTATATCGTAGGTAAGTTAAACAATAGAAAATTAAAAAATGTTAAAAACAATAGAAAATTAAAAAATGTTAAAAACAATAGAAAATTTTAAAAAACATTAGGAAAGAAAACACTAGAAAAACATATGAAACAGAAGAAGTAATCAACGATACTAACAATACACCTTTTTGAGAGCCAAACGCAGCAGCATCCAGTGATTGCATCATACATTTTACTACTACTAACCAACCCATCACTAAAGAATTAAACAACAAAATAATAATTTTGGTTATTTTATTAATCCCCAATAATAAAATAGCCAAAACACATAAAAGAAAAAGCTAGAAAACAAAAGAAAAAAATTAAAATGGAAAATTGGATGAGAACCCAAATGGCGGACTTTATCAAAGAGCCACCCACCATAGGAGTCCTAATTTGGACAAATTTTCTTTCGAGGGCAAGACTTACAAAGTTAAAAAATATACCCTCTGCGGCTCTGAACCTGTCCAACAGAAATAAAAGAAATAATCCCTTTGAAAAGAATAAAAGGAAAGAAACAAGCATAATAAAAATCTTTAAAAATATATCCAGTAGAAAACTTGAGAATGTAAAAAAATAATTCATCCTCAGCCAAGATAGTTGCAGGAATAGGACGCCGACTAAAAACGAGAAACAAAGGTAAAAAATATTTGAGGCTAGCACACCTAGCTCCATCTATGAAGAAAAATTCGAACCAATAATGCGAGAGCAAGGGTGTAAAAAAATGTATTGGAAGCTAGCACACCTAGCTCCATCCATTAGGAAAGAATTCCAACCAATATCCAGAAGGAAAAAAAAGGTTCAAACTTTTTTAAATAAGCTGTTAATATTAAAGAAAATATTTGGGTAGCCGTTATGTTTTATAATATTTTTTAAATTATCTAGAGCTTTAACAAAGGTTGAGTGGTTATTACAAATGTTTTTTATTCTGTTAATTTGAGAAAAAATGGAATTTTTAATGATTCTAAAGAGAAGGTTAGTCTGAAAATCACAAAGCATTATAGCTTTAAAATTAAATTCCCTTCTTTTATCGTAAATGACAATAGAAACTCCTAAATTTAAAATTTCAATTTCCATATCCAAAAAATTGCATTTGCGGAATTCGTTATTAGTTTTGTTTAATTTAAGCTTTTCTGGATAGCAGTTATAAATGGAGTTAAGACTGTTATGATTAAACACTAAAAGGTCATCAATATAACGATAACCAAATATAATTTCATTTTTAATAAGTTCTCTCTCATATAAGTGAAGAAAAATATTATCCAATACACTAGAAAAACAACAACCCATAGGAATCCCTAAAACCTGCCTATAATAATCAATTCCATTAAAGAGGTAATTTTCACAAATATTTACTCTACAAATTTCTAACTATTTATTTTTATCTATTAAATCATTATAAAGGTATAAATCATACACTTTTGAGCAGGCTTCAATTAATTTCTTATGTGGGAGGCTAGTAAAAAGATTTTCAAAATCAAATGTATTAATATTATAAATTTTATTTTCTTAAAACAAATTTAAAATTTTAGCATTACTATCAATAATGAAGTTCTCTTCTTCTTAGATTTTATTAAGAATAATTTTTAGAATTCTAAAGAAAAACTTACTAAAATGATAATTGTAGCTGCCAGTACTACAAGTTACAAATCTGAATTTTAATGGATTTTTATGAAATTTAATAGCAGGGAAAAGGTAAGGATAATTTAATTACTGGTTTTTATTTTAGTTTTTTTAGCAAGTGCTATTATTCTCTTATCCAGTTCTTTTTTGCCAAATTTAATAAGTTGATATGTTTTATTTGAATTATAGTCATTAAGAATAATATCCTTAAAGTGTAATTTACACATTATGCAAAAATTATTACTTGCTTTGTCAACTGTGGTATTAATAAATTTACTTTTTATATAATAAATTTCTTTTTCAAGATGCTTGTCGAAGAAAATACCTCTATTAATAATTTTGTTTTTATTTTTATAAACCCTATTTTTTGTTTCCATTAATATTCGCTGCTCCCATTCTGTTAAATTTTAATAATCTGTTAAATTTTATTAATTTTAACTGTAGGTAAGTTAAGAGTTTGACTTGAGTATTGTTGGTTTTTTCTAACATAATTGCTACTTTCATTTAATTCAGGTATCAGAGTTTCTCCCCACTACTTTTTACCATGTATTTTATTGTGGTGATTCGTGAACTGTCAATTTTTTGGGGTGCTTGCAATGTCATGATTCTACAATGCCAAGAAAGTGATTCTACAAGCTGAAATTTTGATTTTTTAAAATCAATATGATTAATTTAATAATTAAAATGATAAATAATTATAGATTTTTGACTTTAATGACAACAGTTTTGTAAAGATAAATTGTAAGTAATTAGTAATTACCTCAAAATGAAATTTCTCAGTTATTTTCCGGTATTCCTTCTCTCGTCTTTAAAGATTTACATAACTATTATACTAAGGTTAAAATAATTACACTTGTAGAAATAGATTTTCTTATTTATTTACAAGAATGTTTTTATTTTAATAAATATAATTTCTTTTATTTATTTGTGTTTCAATGTGTAAATTCACTGATTTTCTTTCAGAAGCTGTGCTCCTGCAAACTTCCTGCATTTTATACCAAATGTCAACATAACGTAAATGGAACGGCTGTATTCAACCACAACGATAAACTATCAGAATCCTTCCATATAAAACAGAATGGTGCAAAATTTAATTCTGTAATCTCAATGTGGAAAGAACCCTTCAAGTTCTTCACATTATGTTTAAAAAGTCGAAAAATCATCTGCTGAATACTATATTCAAAGTTGAATACAAAAAGATAGAATAATTTTCCATCATTTCTTTTTTATTAATTACAATATACTTCATGATTTTTTATTTTCAAGAATTCCAGCTCGTGAAAAAATTATCTGAAGAAAACTTAAAAACACCGCTTCTAAATCCTAGAGACATGTCTTTTAAGGATTAAAAGAATGTGGTATTCATATATCGGACATTTTGAATTTGACACATTTTTCTCGTTTCCCAGTAAAGCTGGAAGGGCTGCACTTGAGATTCGATCCATGTGATGAATCAGTTTTGAACTCACATTTTACATTAGATTAGTCATGAGGGCATTTGGAGACGACCATAGGAATTAGAGCCGAAAAAAAGGTGCGGCTCACCTGTTTTACAGAAAGGTGATGTTGATCTGAAAGACCATCAATGTTTGGCTCTGCTCATCAACAATGTGTCTTCGTAAATATGCTCCTATATTCTGGAGAATGAAGATTTCTTAGAATGAAATCGTTTCCTTTTTTTGTGCAACTAGCAAGTATTTCAGCAATGTGTTGAAAGATTAGATGTACTTGAACATTAGTTCGAGCTTGCATTTCACAAACGACAATAAATGCTGAACATTAGGGAATGTGAGTATTTGCTAGAGTGAAATTCTCATACATGTATACATGTCACACGGACAGAAGATATTTTCTCTTTTATGATTTAAGAAATAGATATCTAAGGCAGCTTAAATAAGCATTCCAGTTCAATTCCATTAAGATTTAGAAAGGTATTGGCATTGCAGCGAGATGAATTTCGGTTGCACTCTAAGATAAATTAAATTATGAGGTTTTGCACAACTGATATGTTTTAAACTTGAGTCTTCGAATAATTATCATCGAAATGCATTTAAAATAATGTATTTAAATTATAAATATACAAGGGTACACAGGATCTTCAACTTCAATAAAATTCAATATTACTGTTTGAAGATACAAAGTTTAAACACTATCGGTTTGTGCAAGAATCCTCATCATTTACCTTGTCTTAGAGTGCAACCGAAATTCACCTCGTTGCAATGCCGATATCTTTTTGACTCATAACTTTATTTAACTGTAATTTTTATATAAGTTATCCTATATATCTAGCTTTGAAGTTATATAGAAAAATTACGCTACGTTTCGCGCATGCGTAGTAAAAATTTACTTTCTTAAAATGCTCATATTTCCTCTAATTTATAAAGTATTTACTTTGAATTTTAACACAATGTTTTTCTAACATATTTTCAAGTATTCAGTAAGTTTCGTATAATTTGGTTGAAAATTTTACATGTTATAACGAAAAACATGCGGGAAAATTTGGTTTTTTTTAAGAAAAACCCGAATATTTGTGCTATTTTTATGACAATCAACGTAAATATTGCACACATGAAGCAATATTATTGATGAAATTTGCAAATCATTATTAGATTCCTGTGAAGCAGGGTGAGCCCAAATCATTTTGTTCTTCAATTGTTTCTGAACGGTCCCTTAAATGCCCTCGTGACCGAATATCCACCGTAAAATATGATTCAAAGCCTCTTCTTTGTTTGGTAAAAAGAAAATCCATTCAGCCTTTTGGGAGATATTCGAAAAAAATTTGCAAATCCTAAAGTGTTCACATTTTTCTGTCGCCACCTGTATGACCGTATTTACTTCTCAAGCAAGATATACAGAACTTGAAAAAAAAATCATTGTTGATACTAGAGAAAAGCTGAAAACTTGCTGAGATAAGTTTCAGTTTCATGGTCATCACCGTTCAACCATTCATTTCAGTTCCTATTACGGTGGATTTCTAAAATTATCAGTATTTGTGCTCATCATAGCAATTAACACCGCGTCTCACAAATTTATTTACCGTCGAATTTATTTAATTAGACTGCACATCCTATTGTGAATATTTATTGTTATTTGAATCCATATAAGAAAATATGAAATAGTGATTCCCAGATGATTTTTGTCTTTTAAAATAATTTCTGCTATAAATTAATTTAAGATTCAAATGTATAAAATCAGACTCATCACTATATACGCAGAGGTTTATTTCACACCCAACTAAATCATTATGGCGCAAAATAGTCGGAAATTCGTTTCTGGAAATTTCAGTTTGTGTTTTTTTAATTTCATAATTATTTGACAAAAAAACTCATGAACAGTTAAAGATTGAAAATCAGCTTATTCCCTGCTGCAGCTTTCACTCTAATTTTTTCACAACTAATCAATTCAAATAATCAGCAATTAATAATTTCAATATTAATCAACAGTAGCCACAAAATATCTTTGTTAGAATATAAAATGTTTCTATGCCTTTGTGAACCTTTTGCCTTATGCCTGAAACAAACCCTAAAAAAGAAGTTTAATACTCTTTTGTTTTTGTTGTCGTCGGCTATGCACAGTGGGCGGTGGATCCGAGGGGTCAGTTGTAGCCAATCGTCTCTCTGAACTGCCTTGCGTGAGTGTGTTGCTGCTTGAAGCTGGACAGACCCCTCCCCTAGTGACCGATATACCAGGCGTGTCACGATTTTTCTACAACAGCGATATAGACTGGCGGTACAAAACGACGCCACAGAAGCACACAGGCAACGCTCTCGACAACAAGGTAATTTATGATTTCATTCTACCTTTACAAAATTAAGATTAGCATTTTAACCCGTGTAAATTTTTACTCATCAAATCTTAAGTTTCAAAGATACTCTATGATTTTTAAAAAATAATTTTACATATTTTATCGAGACCCCGCGTCCATTTTAATGGACATTTGTGTTTTACTCACAAAGAAAGTTATTTTCATTCAAAGCTCTTAAATACCATTATCCAATGTTTCTGATGGTCTCATGCTCTCATCGATTACTTATATTAATTAATTTATTAATTAAATTAATTAATATATAATTAATAAATGAATTATATATGGTATTATATAATCCCAACCTAGTATTAATTTCGATTTTTGTAAAAATTTGTCGAGAATTATACCTTTGGGTCTCAAGAGGATATATATATAGTCCTGCCAGTGGCCTAATGGATTAAGGTATAACTGAGTAACATAAATCGGAAGAATATGGGTAAGGGCTCTAATCCCACTTGATCGAACTTAAGTGTAAAAGTCAATGAGTCTCTGACTCATCCATCTGAATTCCTTTTTAGTTCTAGTCATTTTGACTGAGAAATGTTATTGTGTAAGCAATTTAAAAACATGAAGTCTATCATGTAATGCTTTTTAAATTTACATATTCACTCGAAAATTCCTTTAAACGTTTTGTCGTGTCTAAACTTTTGCAATTTAAGACAATTTAAAAGCATGAAGACTGTCATGAAATGCTTTTTAAATTTACATATTCACTCGAAAATTCGTTTAAACGTTTTATAGCGTCTAAACTTTTCTAACAGGCTAATTTCTATTTCCATCCATAATTTGAATCTTAAAGCAAATAAAAGAATTGCGCTTTTATATCATTTTCTAACAGGATCTGAAGAAATATCTGAAAAGATATTTTAATTCTGCTAAAAGAAATCTTCATACATTTTAGCCGAATGACGTTATTGTCTAAACTTTTTCATCGGAATGTATGTGCTCGATGTGCCTGCGGTTGGCAACAATTCCAGGCACCTAATTAAGTTCTTTTTGCATGTAGAGGATAATTTGATACTAAATTGATGAAGCTCTACATTTTTGCAAGTTTCTTCTTTTTCCTGTATCTGTCATAGTTTCCGAAATGAAATCCCTGTCCTCCATGATTCTCCACTAGGAGAGGTTGCGATTAGTCTCAAATGATAGGGGATGGCAATTATACCATTGATATTCATTACTTCTACAACAACTTTCTTCATTTAATTGCAGATTCTCATGTATATCGCCGTCGTTCAGGCAGAAGTCGCTAAGTCCCAAACTGTAGTTTCGAGATCTGTTCGTTTTAAACTTAATTATTTTTTAATCGTTATGATAAATAGTAAAAATTATTTTACAGGTTTCTAGCTCCAATGTTTTTTCTTACTGATGTTTAAATGGCAGGTTTCTATCACGAAATTATTAATTGCGAATTCTAGTTGACTACAGTAGTTCCGTCAAAAGGTTTTTGTGGACTTAGGGATAGTACTTCTGCCTGAACGACGTCGATATATTCTCCGTAAAGATATACGTATGGACCCTATGAGTAAATAGATTTGTAGAATAGCTCACTTTCATTCATTTCTGATTAATACAGCATATTAAAGCCGAATACATGATAAATTAAAATATATACATGAGCTAACCACAGTTTTCTAATCATTTTTGATAACAAAGCTCCCATGTGGCAAATTTTGATCAAATTTATAGAAACTCTAAGAGCAAACTTTGTAGCTTTCTAAGTCTCTTTCGAAATCTAGAAATTTCAGAATCAGTCGAAGAGGAATTGCGCTGATAATACAATTGCTCCTCATAAAGAAAGAATGTCGCAAAAACCAAGACTAGTATTTGCTGAACAAATAATTAAAATAAAAACTTCGGAAAATCTATATATATATTTGATAAATAAACCCTGCTGTAGATGACTTTAAAATATAATTTACTTCATTCCAAACAGCAAATATTTTGGCCTGCCGGCAAAGTTCTAGGGGGCATCAGTATCTACAATGATTTGATCTACTCCCGGGGTGCCATGAAGGTCTACGACGAGTGGGCGAAACAAGGCTGTAAAGGATGGGGCTCTAAAGATGTCTTCCCCTACTTTATGAAGCTCGAAGACAACAAAGACCCAGAATTCTTGAACAATGGTAAATTTTGAAGATTCTTCATTATTTCAGAAAGAACTGTAGGTTTTTAAATGCATTTTAAGTTTACCTTAAGAAGTGTTTAATTTCATAGTATTATTTAAAAATTACAGGTCCTATACAATAAATCTATTGCCAATATTTTTTTTCAACCAATACAAAGTCTACAGCGATGGATAAGGTGTCAGTGAAACGGAATTTTTTTACCGACTTTTGTCATAGTATACTACTTTAGGCACTGAGATGTGTCGGTGGTGTTATGTCATAGTATACTGCAAGACAAATTGTTCATTTAAAATTTAAGTTAAAAGAAAAATTTAAAATATCATAGATATTACGGGGAATCGTCATTCTAACGAAAAAGGAATCTAAGGATACGAGTGAACATCACCAAAGTGGCTGTGTGAACTGAATATGCCAGTTATGCAGTCCGTGCTGTCTATTTGAAATATTTTCAAAATGAGCATTAATTATAAATTTTACTGAGTTCCATGAACAGCTTCCCAGTTTTCGTGTTTATAATGGTTTCTCATCCATGGGCATCATGGATGAGAAACACCCTCAGACATTTTTTTCTATTTCCCCTCCCCCCCATAGCTGACCTATATAAATCAATTAAATTATATCACCTTTTGAAGAGTCACCAAATCTAACAAAATTTTCTCAACAGATATATAAAATGACAACCAAAAATTCAAGTTGATTGCATTCCGACAT
>BGPR01001770.1:126474-197235 GCA_013235015.1 Araneus ventricosus
GATAAGGAAATATTGAATTTTTTATTAATTTTTATATTCCATATGGCTTTAATGTCGGATATTCAGCTTTAAAATTTGTCAGATATTTAGCTTTAATTTTCATAGACAAAATATATCAAGTTCTAGTGATATCTTGTCTTTTATTTTGATAACACTGATATTATGAAGTGAAACCGGTGAAATTCAATCTATCAGTCTCAGAAAGTCAATAAATCTATCTTGCTTCCATTTTTGTTGTCAATGTACAATCTACGCTTTCAAAAAGGAACAGACTTATAAAGTGCGGGGCATCCATAAATTAGTCACCGGACCAAGAAATTCTATAAAAAATATAGTTTTAAAAAAGGAGACTAAAACACTTCGCCATCAATAGATAATTTAATACGAAGAATTTTTTTCTGCGCAGAAATGCATCGAAAACATTTTTTAAAAAAATTACAGAGATTCTATGTTCCACATTCTTTGTAACTACGTTTTATCCGTAAATTTTTTACGACACCCTGAAATTAACCTCTGGATAGAGAATTTCGACAAAACATTTTGGAACAATAGACAGAAAAAAATATTATTTTCTTTTATTCACAACTTAAGGATACTTTTATGAAAGAGTTTTCAACGTAAAATTGTTCCGTGCATTTCAACATGAACACCATTAAATGTTCGGACAAATACAAACATTGATTTTTCACAAAATGTACCACAAAAAAGTTTCCGTTGTTGGCATATACGACAATCAAATTCTTCGAACTAAAGTATCTATGAAATAAAAAGTTTCCAAGCCCTTATCTAAACTATTATTGGGATATTTCTTGATCCGATGACTGATTAATGGACTCCCTGTTTATTTTTTTTATTTCATTTTCAAAACATTTTGTAATAAAAAAATACAGCTTCAGGTGAGAAAGAGAACTTCTGCACTTTGCACTTTTTGCTCTCTTTCAGGTTTCTATGATTTCCAAGGAACTATCAGGAATTCCCAGCGATGCAGTCCTCCTAAAGCGTACCTTGTTCCTGCAGAAGACCGAACAAACCTTGATATTGTGACTTCTGCATACGTCAAAAAGGTAATATGGAAAGCTTAAACAATTATGAATTTCTCTACAGCAGTGGACTGAATTCACTTAATGTCTCAGTAACATTACAAACGTAAGAGCACCTGTCATCTAGCATCTTAGACTGCGTTTTCATCGTTTACGCTTAGAGTAAACGTTTTCAATAGAAAAATGCATTATTGTTGAGCTTTTAACTATTAAAATTCAAAATAAACAACGACTAGCCGCCTTCAGCAAACAGTTGTTCTCCCGTAATGTTTATAGTCCACACCTATACTTGTAAAATGAAAAATAAATCGGCAAAATCGGTCCATTTGTTGAGGCTGGGGGACTCTGTCAAAGTTTTATCTTCATATATCTCTCGCAAATGAGGGTTGTGCAGGCAGGCGACCACTGATGTCGCATCTAGGGATCATGAGCTTTCATATAAAATAAAAATTGGGAAAACTGGGTGAGAGTGGTTGAGGCTGAGGGACTCTGGCAAGGTTTTTTCCCATGGAGAATGTTAAATAATGGCTTTGAGATTTCTCTCAAAAATGGAAGGTGTTGGGGGCAGGCGACTTAAAATATTCATTGTTTATCGGACTACACTAAAAAGGTCACAGTTTTATTACATTTTTTACCAATGCTTTTTTTTATTTTAAAAAGTGCCCCAATATCGGGTACACGTGTTAACGTTGTGGAAAATTAGGGAAATTCGATCTTCAGTTGAAAAGTTGCAATCATTTTAATTTTATATGACAATTTAGAATATTAGTTACAAAATTCACATATAAGGCAGTTGTCTTCTTCCTCCGTGCCTCTGCAGCTTTCGTGGGCATAGCTAAGACAGTTTTTTGCATTGGATTAACCCTTCTTCAATATTTAAATTAGAAAATACATCATTAAATATAAACAATCAACGTCTGATGTGTTTTTATCGTCTTAATCGGAGGAATCATCAATACTGACTGTTCCGGTTTTACGCCATTTGGAGTACGTGGTTTTACCCCGAGTGCAGAGGTTATGAAAACGAAATAGAGCCGCGCAATTATTGGAATAACTCCTTATTGTTTGATAGGGTATAAATCGTTAGTAAACGTATAATAAGCTGGAATAATATAGTTTTTACCACTGTAATGTGTTTTAGTAAGGATAGTTTGAAATCAGACGAACATTAGAGAGTTGACGTCTTAAAACAAATAAACCTTCACAGATGCAGTGAATTCAACAGCTACAATGCGCCACTATGACTGTTCCTTTTTCTTGACTAGTAGAGTGTAATTCAGTAGCCGTCTATTAGATAAGAAAAATAATAGCGCCAGAATCAAGGGTACCCTGTTTTATCCTCACTCACCTCTATAAGAGTTGCAACCATAGAAAAAAAAATTTAAAATTGCAGTATAGTTTCAACAAATTACTTTAAAAATAAAATGATGATTAATTCACATTTGGATTAGGAATTCGAATGCAAAATGTTCAATTGAACTCAATTATTAATTTTGATTATTGCACTCATGACATATTGTTATTATGATATTGTCATGATTTTCGCAAACAAATCGATTGCATTTACCACATTTCTTGGTAGTTTCTTTATCGACTGTTCAAGGACACACAACGCACCGACTGCGCTTGGCAGAAAGTAATGTAAATTTTTATGTACTTATTTTTTGTATGTGGGAAATGATAACTTCAGAATTCTTAATAATATAGAGAAAAATTCAGCCATAAAAATACTGAAAGCACTACAGTTTTTTTTTAATTAGATACCCGGCAAGAACTGGTATTGGGGTCGTTTTATGACCCCACTTGGTCATCCGAAGGTTAAACAAAAACATCCACACTTACACAACTAAAACTGACCGAGTTATGATGCTTTGAATAACAAAATTTTAGATGATTTAGACCACTTCGATGGCCACCTAGAAGAATATCCGCCAATCAATTCCTTACGTTTCCTAGCGGTGACCGTTGATTGGTCAAAAATAATGAAATTTAAAGCTCTGTCAGATTTAGTTGCAAAAGAGTAAAACTTTTTTGTTTAAATTGTTAGTATGTAAAGAATATTTTACTAAATATGACTAATAGGACATGGGGGTTGTATGAAAATTTAACCAGGGAAATATATTATTTTAAAGCATTTTTCCAATTGCAAGTATGTGTCTATCTCTAAGAGTTTTGAAATTAATTAATGGGTCACTACTAGGATAGACACCCTGTATAATGTTCTTTCTTCTACAGATCACGTTTGAAGGAGATCGGGCGACTGGGGTGGTGCTCGATTATGGAGGGTCTGAGCATACGGTGAAAGCCAAACGAGAAGTGATCGTTTCGGCAGGATCTGCTAAGACTCCTCAACTTCTCATGCTTTCCGGTATAGGACCCAAAGATCACCTGCAGGAACTCAACGTAAGTAATGATTGGATTTCTATTTATTTTAATTACTTTTCCCTAAAGTAAAGACTGAAACGTTTCACCTTTTATAAAGCACATTCAGTGCAATCAAGAATGTTAAACCTGTTTAATTTTAACTATTAAATTTATCATAAAGAGATAGTTAATTCCTGAAAAACCTTCAAAATCTACTCTATTAAAAGTCGAAGGTAAGCAGATGTATGTATGCTTGTGAGGCTATCTTTTCACGAAGCCGTTGAACGCAGAAGCGCGCCGAAAGTACAAAAACATGGTAAATAATCCAAGGAATTCATTTTGACCATTTAAATTACGAAATTACAATTCGTTAAAAAGATATTAATTTAAACCGCCAAAATGAATGAATATATCGTGCTGCCATCTATCGGGTAGAGACTCCAAAGCAAGAAGAAATTAATATTTCAGGTGTCTTATTTATCAGTTCTTGCTTTTTTATATTCTTTTCGAGCCTTATTTTCCATTATTATTCAAATAGAAGCAAGAAGAAAAGTTATGTTTCTGTTGTTTAATTTATCAGTTTGTTGTATTTTTATTCGGTTATGCTTTTCATTTTCTTTAATTTTTCTTTTACAATACAAAATATTACCCTACCATGTTTTAATTTATAAACTTCGGAAGTATAAAGGTTCAATTTAAAGTTGTATTAATTATTATACGGTTTATTGTTTAAAAGTTTAAAATAAATTTTCTTTTCCCGGATTTCTCGTGTTTTAATTCAAAACATACTGTTTTAAGGTAATTAAAAGGCTTGATTTGAAAGTTTTAATTCAACAATATAGGATTCAAAGCAGATATTTGTAGAAAAAATGACAATATTTGTAGAAAAATAAGCTGGATGCGGGCATATGAAAAAATATGGATCCCGAGCAACTCCGGGTTATCTCCTTCCCTCCGTACTAAACGCAGGCAAAAAATACTTCTGGAATCGAACAGACTTGCCAGGACAAGGTATATATATATATATATTTTTTTACAAAATAACGATTTTTTGTTTTTTTTTTTTTTTTTTTCTTTTTTTTTAAATAAGTCGATTTTGACGCGTTTTTGCGGACGGAATGTTTAAACCGCTCTTTTCTCCTTATTTATTTAGGAGAGAATGTTAGGCATGTGTCACGCGACCTCACTTTTTCTCTCCACCAGGGAATGACGCATTATTTGAGATAGCCCGTGCAACGACGAACCACGGAGCTAGTATTAAATAATTTCTGAGCGCGTAGCACACTTCTGCGTTATTGTAATTAGTGCTTGTATTTTGTTAATCATTAGTGTTTGCCTTTTTCAAAGTTCCCAGAAAGTTCTATTTTTGTGTTTATTCATTTAACCAGTAAACCCGAATGAAACTTTCGCACATTCAACTTCAGTCCTCTCCCAAAAAAATGATTTAGTCTTATCATTACTTAAAATGGTTAATTATACCATTTCGCATCCATGATGCCTCAATGTCTATGATATTATTATTTTCCTTTAAACTTGAATTTTAAACAATGTGTTTTAACAAAAAGTAAGCCTACTATCATTGAAATGGGTAAAAAAAATCTTATCCAAAGATACTTTATTCATTGCTGTAGACTTTGTATTATTTGAGAAAAAGAGATGTTGACAAAAGATAGTATAGGATCAGGATATAAAATTATTTCAATATTTTTAACCGACTTACACGCAAACACAGCTCACTTTAGAATAGATTGAATAGAATAACTTGTAATCAGTGTTAACTTTTTACATCTTGAAAGATTTTTAGATTTATAAGAACTGCATAGCTGGTAATAGAGTAAAATACAAACTTAAATAATAAATGTTATTAGAAATAATACCATTCTTATTTAAGAAAAAATGATAGAAACTTTAGGAAGATTAAAACAGAATCAGGAGAATGGCGCGTGCCGATTTTTCTTGTTCATACGTTAGTACCGAACTTAAGCTACCAGTTAGTTGCGAAGGAGAGAAAGAAATGTGTATGACCAGTGCCGGATTTAACCCTGTAGTCAGTGCAAGTTTGGAGCCCCACCCCCCTTTTTCCTCACCTCATTTCCCAGAACAATATGCTTTTTTAGTGATTTTAATCTCATTCTCGTATAAGCAGTTTGGAAATAACATATATTGTGACAAACTGAAATAACAAAAGATTTGATTGCGGGCGATATTCATGAGAGTTGGTTTTAGTTATTCACGTATAAAAATTTAATTTCAAAAGTGTTTTTAAAAGAAATGATAGAAAAATACAATTTTTTAACGGAATCTAAATACTTTAATACAAAGTTTGCAAGGGATGTTGGCTTGTGTTGAAAAACCAACTGCAAAACGAATTGAACCACACTGATCTGCAAGCATGAAAAATCATGAAAAAAAATTATGAGGACAATGTTCTGAAATTTACACGAAACTTGATTTTGAATTGAATAAGTTCAAGTACACGGTCCTTGTAAAGAAAGGGAAAGAACAAAATTTAATTACCCTGAAAATCTCCTCAAAATCTCTCAAGGTCTCGGAGCTCCCCCCTTAAAGTTTTGGGGGTCCTAGTCAGTTGCCTATTTGATAAATCGGCCCTGCGTATGACGTGTGAGTACTAGTTTGTTAGATTTTATGACTCAGGGTAGTAAGACAACAGCTGCATCTTGCTTTAAAATACAGTGCAACTAGAGAATTTTCATTTCAACTGAGAACTTGGTGAAGAATGAAGATTGTACTTGAGAATTTTCATTTGAACTGAGATGAAGCGCACATTGTTTATAAGTTAATTATATTATGTCTGTTAATATTTAATATCATTACTTGATTCTTCTTTCCAGATCCCAATTGTAGCAGATTTACCTGTAGGGAACAATTTACAATCTTTTGCTATATCCCCACTGAATTATCAAATAAATAATCCCAATATGCAAACAGTGGAACAGAGACTTGCTGACGATAATAATATCAAAATGTATGTTCGCGAAAGAAAAGGTAAATTTCTTCATCGTTTTTCTTATATCTTTAGATTCCGTATTTATAATGTAATGTGACACATATTACGATTTCTTTTTCAGGAATTTTGGCTTCATCAGAAATTATTTCAGTAGTATCTTTCCTGAAGGATTTGAATGACACGAACGAATACGACTTCCCTAATTACGAGATGTACTTTCTGGAATTCCCTTTGATTGTTCCTAGAAACCAGACAAATTTCAAACCAGGCGTAAATATTATCTCTTAACTTATCTCTTTATGAAATATTACAAAATTATTATAAGCGAATATTGGACGATTGAAAAAGAATATAAAATATTATAAAACATAAACAATTGCCTAAATATAGCAGTTGTATTCATTAAAGGAAAATGTTCTGTTTTTTTCTTTTGCCAAAATTTCTCATACTTTGTTGGGTGCCGCTGAAATAAAAGATTACGAACTTTCCAATATTTCTTTATTGAAAGTCATAGTTAAATAAGTAAAGAAGGAAAGTATGACGGCTTGTCCACTAAGAAATAATATCCTACCACAGCTACACAATCTGACTAATTACATGACTTGGCTGGACAGTAAACAACAGAATACTGCTATAGAGTAGAGCACCACAGTAAAACGAAAGTAGAGCTTATATTCAGTTGCTGTGACCCGTCATAGCCATCTGACGTAGGAATTTGCCATACTTAATTGTTGCCAACATAGTTAATATTTCCTTTGAGAATGGTGCGTATACGAGGGGCGATCAAAAAGTAACGTATTCTACTCTCAAAATAAAAGCACGCAAAGATGAAGATTGAAGACGCGTAGCAGATTTTGACCTTGAACCGTACCACGCATGCGCTGAAAGTTAAAGGTCTTAGTTCCCTCGACTTGTGAACAGGAGAGCTTTGAAAAATATATGTGCTGTGCTGTTGTTGCATTTATTATGGTAGAGAGGCGTTCGATCGCTTTGAATGCACGTATCCTTGAATCATAGCCATAAAGCTACGATTCATCCCTTGTTACAATCATTTTCAAAAAGTTTTCCTCATTTTCAGCGAATTAACAAAGAGAAAAATCAGATAAAGCCCGGTGTTCTTTTTTGGTCCTCAGGGAGCAAATTGGCAAACACACGTTTCATACTCAAACCTTGAGTCAGAATGGGCTAAAATAAATCATAGCTAATGCTGAACTCTTCATATAACTCACGAATAGTGATTCGGTGATTTTTGATTAAACGCATATCTTGGATGTTTTGGCATTTGCTAATGTTTTGGAAGTCATCCCTTTCGACATTTTCACGGCATTGTTAGAAACGTTTGAAGAACTCATAAATTCTTGTGTGACTCATAAAATATTCCCTATAATCTTTCTTCATATTTGCATAAGTCTCACCACAAGTATCGCCAAGCATTGGACAAAATGTGATGCAGATTTTGTGCTCAGCTTTCTCTACTATAAAAAATACAACGACGCATCGCACACATATTTTTCAAAGTTCTACTTTAAGGAATTGGTGGAAACTACGTTGTCGTAGCTGCTTATTTAAACTTTCGGCAGATGTCTTTGAAGGTCCAAGCTAAATATCTCCAAAGCATCTTCACTCTGAATGATTTAATTTTGAGGGTAGAGTACCTGTTCCAATATTTTTTGATCAGATGAATAAAAGGCGTATAGCGCGAAACTAAAATAAAATTAGTATTAATCGAACTGTAAGTTAAATTATGTATTTTATTTATAAGTACACCTTGGTATACAGTATACTTGTGCTCTCTCTAAGAGAATGAAAATAATGAGGAATTTTCCACAAATAGTTTTTTTTAACCTCGAATTTTCGAATAGCTAGACCAACTGCCTTTGAACTTCGACAATGCAAAGGGTAGAATATAACTCACATTTTTCGATGAATATTCGGTCTTCTAAAGGCCTTACACCCTTTCTGGTAGGCTGGATCGGTGTGGGTTTTAAATTTAAAAAAATAATGAGGGTTTTTCCACAAATTGATATTTTTTAAACTTGAATTTTAAAATAATTTTATACAATTTAATAAAAATTGAATATGCTGAATACCCAGGCCTTCTTATAAATAACATACATAATTTAAATTTCAGTTCAACGATTACTATTCCAAAATTCAAGTAATATCAATTTGTGGAATATCCCTCAATATTTTGTTTATCTTAGAGAGAAACAAAAATTCCGCTCACTGCAATGCCAATATCTTTCTAAATCTTAAGTACTTGGAGTTTTTATATATATTTGAAGTTATGAAAGAAAGCCCTATATTTGAAGTTATGAAGGAAAAATTACACATGCGCTGTAAAAGATTACTTACTACAAATATTTATATTTCCTCTAATATCAAAATATTTACTTCAAATTTTTATGTAATTCTTTTCTAACATATTATCGCGTATTGTAAGTTTCATATAATTTAGTTGAAAACTCTGCATTTTAAAAGCAAAAAACGGGCGGGCAAATTTAGGATTTCTTAATAAAACCTTTATATCTTCCAGAATATACAAGTTATTTTTACGAAAATGCATGTAGGAAATTAGAATATTAGGCAAAACCATTGATGAAATCTGCAGATCATTATCTGCTTTCTGTAGAACGGGTGAAATGAAATTCATTTTCGTCTTCATCAATTTTTGATCGGTCCCCTAAATATCCTCGTGACTAAATCTCTCCGTAAAATGAGAGTTCAAGCCTATTCATCATATGATTGAATCCCAAGCGCAGTTACTCGAGCCCTTCTGGAGAAATTAGAAAAAATTTGTGAACCCAAAACTGTCCGAATACTTTTTTTTATCAAAAAGTGTATATATATATACATATGTTTGCTTTTTCAACAACAATAGTAACAGGGATGGTTTGTACAGCAAAATTAATTTAACCTGGCTAAAGCTTGTCCACAGCCAAGCTGCTATATTAATTGTTGAAAACTCCATTTACTTGGATTGCCTATTTCATTATTTTTAATAACAACAGTGTTCTTTCACTTGTTGGCATATAATGCTTAAACTTGATTTTTTGTTTATGGTATCTTTAGTAATTTCAATTTATTATATTTTATTTAAAATTGATGTATTGTTCAAATAATGACTTTTTAGTATAGGATTTGATTCTTGATATGTTTGTTTACTTTATTTCTGTATGATTATATACTAGTTATATTTGGATTTATATATATATATATATATATATAACATTTTACATGGTTAATAGAAGCTGTATAAATCTTGTATTCAATCTTTCCCCAAAAAACTAACGATATATTTGGTTCAGTAACTTCAATTTGAAATCACTTCGTTGGATGACTTTGATTCAAAATAATTAATATAATCAATATTATTAACTATTAGAATTATATTGACTCATTGACTTGATCTAGCTAAGTTTGTCCAGGTGGAATAAGAACCACGATCATGTTTACTATCTTAAACAACGTACAAAGATTTAATTTCATCAGATCACCTTAATTGTTTCTCTGTTTCAAGAGGGGTGGGGGGCGAGCTAGATGGTCATCAAAAGTTTCTACTTAAGAAGATTTGTGAAAAAATTCAGAAATGTGAACAGAATATTTAAGATTTCTATGATACACATGATAAATGAAAGAACTTCATTTTTAGCAGTGTGAATGTAAAATGGATGTTTAGAATTAAAGTATCCCTATTCGGAGTAGCGAAGAGGAAAAAAAAGTAGTTCGTCAAGAGATCGCCAAACTTCTGCAACATAAACTTGGGATGGTAAAGAGAATGACACCAAAAATAGAAAATAATCGAAATGTGAAGAAAAAAATATGTGGTAAAAAGCATCACTTTTACTTCAGAAATTTTTATCTGAATCTGTCGATTAGGTTTAGTTTAATGGACATTAAGCTGCTTTATAAAAATTGGTATTATTTATTGCACTGGTCTACTACTTACAGTTCTCAAGTAATAAGGAAAGGGGCTATAAGTGAAATTTTATGCTAAGAAGATATAGTTATGTTTATGAAATAACCTCTTTACACATCTATCTCTATTTTTTGGAAAATTTTATGTCATTTTACCCCTATATTCTGAAATGCATACCAGAGATTGTTGTTATGATCACTAGTGTTTTCCCTAAAGTGATACTTTAATGCCCTTGTATATGACATTATTTCTTTCTGCCTTGTGATAGGAAAGAACAATATCTTTCTTTGGATACTTACTTGAAAAAACTTTTTGCATTTCAGGTTTTCGAAGAAGTATTTGGGGCGTACAAAGACACACCCATCTTTTTGTGTGGTGCCATGCCAACGCAACCTAAAAGCAAAGGAACTGTCCGACTGCAGTCCACTGACCCTCATGCTCAGCCACTGATTGATCCTAACTATTTGGCAGATCCCACGGATGTGCAGGCTATTGTAAATGGTAAGACAATGTAGTCAGTGTATTAAGTCATAAATTTTAAAAAATCGATCCACACTGAAATGTGATTTTTTCTGGAAGTGAGGCAAATATGGAAAATTTTAACTCAGGAAGCTTCAGCAGTGGTTTCATAACAGGTGAAGAGAAAGAGAAATTGAATTTTCAGGTGAGCTTGGTCTGCTAGTTCACCTGATATCACCCCATACATTTTCTGGTTATGTAGTTTTCTAAAGGATAGGGTCTACTATAGCAGATCTTCATTTGTCCTAGCTCTGAAATACAATATCCGTCAGCAATATATGGATGTTCAGAGAGACGTACTGCGTTCAGCGACAGAAGTTGCTACTGCATCTTACTGAAGAGGGACATATTGTTTATTAAAATTTTATGCACGGGTTATGGAAATTACGATATAGAAGCTTGTTGCGCATTAATTTTGTTAGCTAAGCCGCCCTTATTCTTCTACTGTTTAAAGAAACTTATTCCAGTTAACAACATGAAAAGTCTATCATTTTAATAATCTGTACCTTAAATTATTTTTCTCATTCACATCTGTAGAAAGCATTCCAGAATCCTCTAAAAAGTATAGCTTATTTTTCGCTAACCTTGCATCTTTGCATTAAAATTTATATTGATACATGATTATTTGCCATTTTCCAAGTCAATTTCAATCTTTTCTTTCGTATTTCTTTAGTAAATTGTGTTTCTTTACTGGTTTGCTTTAAATTTTGTCTTATTTTCAAATATTTTCTCATTCATCACAGGGCTAAAGACTTGCCAGCAAATACTTTTAACCGAACCTTTGAGAAAAATTGGTGCCAAGGCTTTCGATAAGCCTAATCCGGGTTGTGCAGACCTCGTTAACGAAGGCGACAAATATTACGAGTGTATAGCCAGGGGAGCCGTTCTTCCCATCTCTCATGCTGTTGGAACAGCCAAGATGGGAGATCCCAGCGACCCCACGACAGTTGTGGATCCCTTGTTGAAGTATGGAAGGATAGTCTGTCACATATTTAGTTTTAACACCCATAGTCTACTGATTATATGAAGTTTATTTCTGTTGTTATAAACCATAATACACTGTTAAAGATACTAACAAAATGGAGACATACTGATTGATTAATTTGTAATTCGACATTTAATTAGTGGACGGTTGCACTTACGATAGATATAAACTTCATGTGAATTAGATTAAGCGATAATTAAATCCATACTTTTGCAATCAAATTAAAGATGTACACCAATGTGGAACAAAAGAATATATTTATTTTTGAAAGAAAAGGAGACGTAGTGTATCCTACTCACTAGGCTCATCAACCTCCACGATTTTTGTTTAATGAAGTTTTTCAGTTAATGAAGGTAATAATAATCTTTCAGAAATTCAAATATTTAAATTTGATTTCTTTGTTCAATTACTTCTTTTTATAAACATTTAAAATATCCTCGGTTGAATGCCTAAGTTATACCAAACCGAAGAAAGCTTTTATATTTAAACATATATATTGATGTTATATTAAATCCTTAAACGTATCATTCCTATATTCTTAGTAAAAGAAGTTTATTCTGCACTGAGCATTCATTCTTGTTTGCATCATTATAATTTTTGTCGTCTTTTTTCCACCTACAATGTATGCAAAAGAAAACGATGCAGCGCGTTTGAAGTGCATTAAATGAGCATGAATTTACTCTATCTTTATATTATTTACCAGATATTTTCGTCTCAAGAGGTCAAGATAATCTATTTAATAGTTAATTAGATTAGTTTTGTTTGATGAACGTCACTTTTTAAAGCTACCGTAGGGATATTTTGTGACAGACCTCGTAATAATAAAGCATGGTCAGATAACATGAAGAAAGGTGAACAAGGTCTCCAAACTTTCACTCTAGGCGAGGACGTATGTCAAACAATGACAAATTAAAAATTCACCAATCTCGAATGTATAGCGGATCTTGTATGAAATGAGATCTCGAACCTGCTACACTCCGGTCACGAAGGCTGAGACTTTAGAACGAGGACACCTTGGCCCTCCGCCATAGTTAAGAAAGTCCTTATTTATGAGTAGACAAAATGTTCACTCATGTGAATTTTAAAAAAATGTTTGAGTTAAAAAATATTTTTTGAAATAAAATGTCCCTGAAAAATGTTTCAAATATTCTTTTTCTTCTTAGGGTGAAGGGTCTGAAAGGTCTGAGGATCGTGGACGGTTCAACCATGCCTATCATACCATCCGCTAACTCTAACATTCCAGAGATTATGCTTGCTGAAAAAGCTTCAGATCTTATCAAGCAGACGGTGCAATGCCCTGCAGCTTGAAAAATTCTAAAAGATCTTTTAGAAACACAAATAGATCACTTCCCTGTATTCAAGAATTAAGTTATTAAAGTCTTTCAATATATGATATACAAATAATTTCCTAAAGCATAACTTGAAAAATAAATTGGAAGCCAAATTTTCATGTTTCTGAGCATTTAATTATTGTTAAAGAATGGATGAACAAGGTTTAAAGTTATTTTGATTCCAATCTGTTTTGTTTATTTGTTTGTTTATGATTTTTATAAAAATAATACATGGTGCAATCTCACAAAATAAGGTACCTATAATAATAATATATACCTATAATAATAAAATAAAATGTGAAAGTTTTCTGCAATAAAATTGCACGTTTGAATTACGTATTATTACAATACATTATTACATTTTGCTGCATATTTAATCCTTCAAAAATAAGTCCAATTGTAATAATAATTGAAACAACTTTCTAATCGTATTAATTATAAATTATTTTGGAACCAGAGTCAGTGCCCTTTAGCTGTTTTTATACAGTAATGTGACTTTATAGTTGTTTATGTATCTTTCTTTAGAATAGCTGAAAACATTTCTCAATCAAACAAAGTCAATTATTTGATTATTCGCATTATGTCTTCAAATATATCATTAGTTTGGCATTAAAAATAGATTTTAGAATAGCCAAATTTATTTAATTTATAAATTCGATTTGTTATTGTATATGTTTTCATTATGTGGGCGTGATATATCGAATTAAAGCCAATCACTCCACTGGAAAATGCTTACGCGTTTATTTTATGATTAAAAACAGACAGGCTCATGATATAGCATACGAATGAGTAAAATTTCAGTTTTAATGATGTTAACAGAAGTTGTTGGAGAGACAGTGTGTTGCTATGCTGTCACCTCTGCGAGCCTTTTCAGATTACAAAGATGTAGCATGGCCACTACAATCAGTCGCTGCTTCTTGTTAAAGATCTCTAGTGCGAGTTCTCTAGTAAATTTTTCTTTTTAGCTCCCCTACACAACAGCCCGTATCAATCTGCTATCCGTTAATAATGTGGTCAAAGGAGTACCCTCCCCCGCGGGGGGCTACTTCCTGTAGATGATAGCATAGGTGAAACGCCTGACGTTCAATAAATGCCGTGAGCTGGTGACAGGGCCGGCCAGAGAGGGGTGCGAACGGTGCAACCGCACAAGGCCCCGCGTTTCTGAAAGGCCCCGCGCCGGATTTTGAAAATTTCATTAAAAATTTTTTTATCCTTTTTAAAAAGTTCTTTCAACCAACTTTTATGTAAAAAAAGGCATAAAATATTAATAATATTTCTAAAAAGAAATATATTGCAATTTTTTTCTGGTTTTGAAAATTTCCTCCAAAGGTCTGTTAAAAAAATAATTGGTGGATCTAGTGGATCCAACAATTCCCTTTGTTACCTGGAGGTTCACGTGTTCCTGATTCCTGCGCAGAGCAAAAGGTAAAAAGTGATAACATTGTTCAGTCCTAAACCAGGTTTGATTGCTCCAGGCATCTCTCTTTTCGGTGTGGGGGCACCCCAAAGTGGATGTCAGTCATTTGAAGATAAATTGCAGGTGTTAATATTCAATACATTCCTAGTTCCCGAGACTATTACTTTCAGGGTATACAGGGGTAATTCTTGTGTGCGGATCCACATCTGTTCCCCTAACGACCAGCAGATAGTCTTTCCCTGGGCAGATCAAAGAAAAACCTCTAGAGGAATGCTTTGTCTACTTATCTAGTCCTAAATTGAACACATCTGTTCCCCTTTTATTCAGCAGGACTGCTACGCGATATTAAAGCACTAGGTGTTTCTCGCTTTTCTTGTCAAAAGTGTGATTTTCCAGCATCTATGAATTCATCGTAGGTACTTGTTAAAAGGTAGTATGTGTTACATCTATTCCTCAGAGTTTAATCAATAGTAGTGAATCTGAATATTGATTTCTGTGAAAAACGACAGGTAACCCAAGGAGTTTTCTCAGAAGCTCAATTTTCCATTGAATAGTTCGTTCGCATTCGGAGTATCAGCCGTAAAGAAAAATAAAATATTCTGCATTTGTTCTTGGAGACAAATTTCAAGTATGCTAATTTTTGTCTCTTTTTTATAGCTATTTACTAAACAAACTTTCCTTTTATATTTCCAAAAAGAAAATTTTAATATTATAACAGGTTATCAATTTATAAAACAATGTAGTTCCCCCTTTTTTCTCTATTTCAGCATTTTTGCGATTTGTTATTATTGTATACATTTCAGATAAAACTTTGTTTATTAACAAATGAAAATTTGTGTTTTCTACTCTTTTACATTGGATATTTTTCATTATAAAATGATACTTATTTGGAACTACATATCAAAGTTATTTGGATAAGTTTTAAAATATAAGAAGTATTTTGAAGATTGATTCAATTTAAATATCCTAAAACCGAAACTATCAGTAGGTTGGGTATAATTGTAAATAAGTTTGTGATTAGTCGATTAGCTTTTTTCAGTTTTACTTTTTTTGTACATGAAGAAATAATTGTTTGTTAATATATAGAAATAATGAATTCGACTTGCATGTGCTGACATCGTAAATCGACAGAAAAATTGAAAGGGGAGTATTTTCTCTTTCAATTGACTGCAAAGTTAAAAGTTATTTTAAGTTTCTTCAGCTTTCATGTTTTGAAACTCTAATTGAAAGTATTTTCGCATTTTATAATTTTAATTTTAGCACTGAAAGTTTTCAAACTGAACAATTTTTAATCCTTCTTCATAAAAGCAGGAAGACAGGACACATTTCTACAACACGAGTTTGCAAAAAATAATGGGAGGGATTTTATCTCTTATTTAGAAAGGAATGCTTGAATTCAGGGCCAGCCCGAGGGGGTTTCGAAAGGTGCGAGCGCACAAGGACCCACGCCGCTGTCAGATAGCGCAAAACGAAAATGAATTGCATTCATTTATTTAACGAAATCAAAATTTGGCGGCAAGTTTTACCTTCCAGGTCACAATATTGCAAATATTTACAATATTTATTTAATTGTATCCAAATTTTACTTCTGTTCTAAAATTATATTTACCTTACCAATAACGCTCGCGTCTGCAGAAAAAACTTCCTCAAGGTTAAAAATAATAAAAAAATTACTTGAGATTTAACATTAGAGGCGAAGAATTAATTTGCTTAGTCATTTTATCTATCGAATCCGCATTATGAAACAAAAATTACATATTGTAAACTTATTTTAGTAAGTTGAAAACCAAATTTTATATATGAAGCAATTATTTTTGTTGTTTGATTTATTAACGAATTTTTTTTTGTTATTAAAATATTAACTTTATAAAAATAATTTAATTATTTATTATTTTCATGTATTGTTTTAGTCTTTACTCAACCAAATTGTGAAATGTAATAAATAGCAAAAAGCAATAAATTATTTTGTTGGGCGAAATTTTCTCAAGGCCTTGCAAGTCAACCTTGCATCGGGCCCCGCTTTTGTTCGGGCCGGCTCTGACTAGTGAAGGCATGACAGGAGAAAATGTTGATGTACTAAGAATGAAATGAAGAATGTCAAACAGTCCTTCAGTTACGAGGTCAAGAAGGATACTGCACTGTCGATGGGAGGAGTCCATATATAAGGATAGTCGGAGCGCCAATCAGAGAGCATCCACTGTGGTGGTGGAGACATGGTGGCAGACTGTCTTGGCAGGAACGGCAAAGGAGCTCTTTTTAATCAATTAATTTTAAAAGAATATTAAGTTTTTTTTTTGTTTATCATTAGTTTGATTTATTAGTTCACTAACTTCTAATAAATTTGGGAATTCATTGAAAGCGTCTGTAATTATTTTAAGTGCGTTAGTAAGTTCTTTAACATCGCGCATATCCTGATTTATCGTAGCAATTTCGGGTTCGGTTGATCTTTCTGAGGTTTTTAAGTTAGTTGGTTTGGCAGATTATTTTTAAGTTTTTGAGCATATGAAGTTTTGTTGTTGGAGTTATTAGTTTTCGGGAACATAGGGAATCCGCGCTAAGAGGCAAGGTGTCCTTCTCCTTTACAGTCGATAATTTCGAGTTTTCAATTTTAGTTTTAATGTTACATTCCCTGGTTTCATGAATACCGGCACATTTAATTGAGGCAATCCCAAAATTCAATTCCATCAAGTAAATTCGATCATTACCTGCCAGTGTCTAATAAGCATACATTTCAGTATTATGGAAACGAAAACAATGATAGTTAACAAAAAAATAATTCATCATACAGGCACTAGTATGTAATCCATCCTAGAGCCTATGTAATACAAAAGTAATTTCAGTTTCATTGTAATCATGTCATGAACTTTATTGGTCATCGCCTCTGATTGTGAAACCAGTATATTGTTACGAACATGTAATGTCGCTTCCTCACAATGTTATTCTTATGGTTGGATGGTTGGAAAGAGACATTTACAGAGGTTCTTACTAGCTATCATGGGTAGGTCACTATTATACCTCCGACCTTGGCGACCATTTTGGCAACTTGGAGACAAATTTGGCGATAAAACTAAGGTTTCCGAAAATGCTAAAATTTTCTCGCTATATCTATTAGTAGCGAAGTTATGGAGATTCTTTGGAATTTTCCTATTAAGCCATATCCTGCCGGAAAAAGGAATAAATACTCGGAGGAACTGAGAGGAGGGATCTTTGGAATGCAAACGTCTTTGGAATCTCTCCTTGGAGTTTTTACCGCTGTTGTTATTATTATTAATGAACTGCTGTCTGTTTGTGCTGATAATTTGTACAATAACTGTTTTTATTGTTTCCCGCGATTCATGTTTTCCGAAATATTCGTGAATGAACGTCATTCTCCATTACCCTACTTGTTAGACTGTTTTTACCGTACACTCACCGGACGATTTTCGTAACAGTATGTCTTTTAGTCTGAAGGGCAAATGTTATTTTTAGAAAATGGTAGTAAACAACAAAGGTTATTGCAGTGCCAGTATAATGATATGAAATACCAGAATCGTCATCGCTTGTGTATCTCTAACATGCCTCCCTTTTAGCATAATTGATAAAAAAAACATTGTTTGTAAACAACAACTGAAATTCCGATGTCTGTGTAATCTGTCCTGTGTCCACCCAACCGGTACAGTTGCTGTAATGGCATCAGGCACGGGGACATGGGGCGGCGTTCTGTCTGTGTAATCGTTCCTAAAATCTAACTAGGACAAAGGTAATACCGAAGTCATTCTAAGCGTATCATGCACATCATCGCCAGTGTATGTGTAACGACCATATATCTTTTAGTCTTAGTGAAAAACAATGATAGTATAAACGAAAGCAACGCCAATGTTATTGTATCATATATCTCGTTGAGCATCAACTTCGCAAGTGTAACAAGCATACTGTGACCATGATAAATATTAAAAAATAATGGTAGCAAACAAAAACTTTATTCTCAATGAATGTTTAATGAGGGCTATTATTTGCTACCTGTATAGAGAAGATTTAATAACACTCGTATATAATAAAAACTACAACTCATTATATATTAAAGATTTTATAATACGATGCAAATATAAAAGTTTCACCACAAATCGATAATAACAAAATAGTATATTATAACATAGTAATTTCTTTATCACATAAAGTTAATATTTTTTAATCTTACTCTGATTCTTTGGAGATATTTATAGAGAAGACTGAATAAAACTAGTATATAAGAAACTATAACGCTTGCATATTGAAGACTTTATAATATAATACAAATATAGATTTTCCACCATTAGATCATAACAAAATAGCATATTATAATTTCTGTATTGCACAACGTTTATGAAGTTCTTGTTCTTGCTCTGATTTTTACCTCTATTGGTTTGGACGGCTTAAGGACAATGTCAATGGTAGGGGGCAGTTGATCTCTTTGCTCCAAAGATTCGAAACTATAATTTCGAAGTAGAGTAGAGAGAATGATTTTTTCCTCAATTAGCGCAAAAGCTTGGCCTGAAAAATAAAGTAAAAAATGTATGCACTTATGTTCTGGTTTTTATTAAAAGTTTATTTTTTACTGAGAAAAATTGCTGATAGTTCTGAAATCTCAGAAATCTTAAAGATTTATAAATATATGTTTCTGATAACATTGAATATCTAAAAAGACAAAAAATAATAGAAGCAATTAAATTGGTGTGCGCAAGTACAGCATCATCCAGGAAAAAATTACGAAGTACAAAGATATAAATACTAATTAACGAAATGTTAATTGTTAAAGAGTTTAAAATACAAAAATAATAACAGACAACGATAAGAAGTAAGAATCGGGTGGATGACTTCATTAGAGGCCATTCATCCATGCAGATTCAAAACTAGAATAGGTTTTCTGTAGAGGAAAAAGATTTTAAGGTCTTAATTTAATATGAATTTCCTCTAAGGCCTGAACCTATTCCGGAATATATTGGAAAGAAAAACATTTATACACAAAGAAGAAATTAAAAACAGTCTTTCAAACAAAGTATGAAAAGAAGGTCTTAAAATCTTACCTCTTTTAAAAGCTGTGGAGTGGAACAAAAGAAAGGACGCCGTTACAAAGTAAAGTTAGTAAATAGGTGTGCGCTCCTATCTCCATCCAGTGAGGGATACACTAATTAAAAACTTGATAGATTTTTTTCTAGATTTTTCATAAAAATTTTTTAAGGTTTTTATTTTGTTTTTAATATTTTAAAAAATTTTTATTATTTTTATGCATTTTTATAATTTTATTTACATTTTTATTTTCATTTTTTTTATTTTATTATTTTAAAAAATTCAGAGAGGTTTGCAGGTGAGCCCTTAAAAATGTTAGAAGGTGTGGAATGAGTACTGAAGCCACTTCCAGTGCAATGAAGAAATTGAGAAGTAAAAAATTAATTAAAACCTGAGAAATTGAAAAATACTTTAATTCTTAATTATAAAGTAATGTACTGGGTAGCCGATAATTTAAATATTAATTTAAAGCTAAACGCTTTTGCCAATATTAAAGTTTTGCTTAAAAACACTATTTCCCTGGACATTAATTTCAAAGCAGAATTTTCTCTTTATTAATATGATAATGTTTTCAGGCAGGCATTCTTTGTCTAAATTGCAAAATGTAAAATTCTTTACTTACAGAATGCATCAGGTGATGCATTCAAGCCAGACGGAGACAAGACAAACGAATCAAGCCTAAAACATTATCATACTATGATGTTTCGGACTAGAATTTCGCATTTCCTTTGTTTTCTTGTTTATATCAACTTGATATACAAGTCGCTTAGCAACGCCTGACTCTACTTAACTCCGCTGTGGGTTTCATATGTGTTGGAAGAAGAAGATAATACGAAATGCAAATAACAAATGACGTTATATATTAGAATCGTATGAAAAGAAATGTATCTATTATTTTGTGTGAGTGTTGGCACGAGCAAAGATGATTGTATGAGTTTTATTTATTCATAGCAAGATGCTATGTTTTAAAATAAAGAATTATGTTTATTTACTAAAGCTCTTCTTGATATTTTCTTATCGGTGAATCACGCCATGTCTACAATGTACAAGCGCCTAGTAAAGCTTGACTCTCTTTAGAGGCGATACTGGATGAAGACAAAGTTTCCGTCCGTAGCTGGTCGGGGCGCTCATTAGCGAAAGAGAACACTGCAACAGAGGTCTGATGAAGTTGTTTTGAATTCAAAAAGATTAAATCCATCACAAATAATAAACACTCAGTCTCTCTATAATACGGGTAATCCGTTCTGTGTTGCATCGAAGCCATTCTAAGGGTAACTAACACGATTTTGCTAATCAGAACAGAGTGAAGGAAATATTCGGGCTATGTTAGGAACGTCCAAGTTTATTGAGTCCTATGTGAAAGTTATACTATTAAAACAGCATGTTTATGGATTTTTTCCGATTTTTTTTTTATCATTCCAATTTTCGCACCGAGTGATATAAATTTTTTAATCATAATGTCGTATTATAGGAAAATTGATTGTGCCAGGAGAATTAGAGGATTTTTTTTCAAATCCAAATTCAACATCGAATCTCATTAGCTTGGCTGTTGCTGTAAAAACTTCATATTCCATTTTTACAATACATTTATGTGGGGTTTCAACAGGCGGGGATTTTGAAATAACTAGTAATATTAAGAATTAATCTTATTTTATTGAAGCTTCACTAATTACTAGCAAAGAATATAAATATCAGATATTAGTACAAATTAAATAGGAATGGTAAAAACATATTTTATATAAGAAAACTCTTACTACGTCACCAGCCCATTACAGCTCTCACCGCGCACGTACATGGAAGCTCCTTCTCGCCAAGGCAATCTGCTCTAACTACCGATTGTCAACTTCTTCGCTTTCACAGTTGCTTCGGAACATTTATCAAAAGAGAAATTATTGTATAATCTACTTATGGATGACTTGTGCTGCCATCTATCTTGAGAGAAACTTAATAAATATATTAGCCAACTCTTTCATTTATGTGTTTTATTGAACTTGTTCTTCCTTTATGGAAAGATTTTTAAGTTAAACAAAGATAAACTTCTAACTGAATTGTTAGAAATACACATTAAATTATATCTGCAAAATGCATTCTTTAGTTTCTCCAACCAACATCTTTATAATAAAAAATTGTTTCTAATTTTGAAAAATAATTTAAAATATTTATACTCACCCAGACTAATTAAAAAATCATTGTTTAAAAAAACCATACCTATGCAGTTCCTGGGACCGGTAGCAAATGGAATATAGGAATTCGGATTGTATTTGATAGAATTTTCAGGTAAAAAGCGATCTGGATCAAATTCTTCTGGATTACTAAAGACTTTTTCATCTCGATGAACCAGGTAAGGCACAAGGACGCAAGTTGAATCTTTCGGGATGGTATAATTGCCTAGAAAGTGATAAGTTTAATTATTCTAAAATTTCAAGTAAAAACTATATAGCCTACTTTTTTTGAATTTTTTGGATAAAAAATTTATTAAGTTGAAATAAAGAAAACTTCAGGTGCAAAAAAAATGAAACAAAGACTCAAATATCCATAGTCGTGACAGCTCAGATTAATAGTTTATTGACATCTGCAAGCCTCAATGACTGATGTGATAAGTATTAGTACTGGTCTTAAAGCTGTTGAAGCATCCCCATGATATAATTTTTTTTTTTCAAATACAGAACTCCGAAAGATAATATCAATTAAAAGTGCTTAGATAAATGCAAAGTGGGCACAGAGTAGTTGGTTAAAAATAATGATTTATTCTGTGTTGTCATTCAGCCAAACATGAGAGCACACTTGCTTTTCAGGTAATAAAATACACAAAACTTACCCTTACATAAACGTTAGATTCCGATGTCTTTCGCTACTCTGAAATCGCTCCATCAGCAAATCAGTTCTTGCTATCTGAGTGTGATCATGCTCAAGTCAATCAAAGCAACTGAAGAACATGTAATGTCGCTTTTCGAGGTATTGTTCTGGTATTCTCTAAGATAACTCCGTTGCATTTCCTCTGTACGTTTCTTTCGTTACGAGAACGCAAAAAGAATAAGGGGCAACCTCGAAATACATCTCATTCAGATGAGGACTTGCAAAATTTAGAGCTATCTATCAACAAACTTAATGCACGACCATCCGCCTTCGATAAACACATGTTCATCCATAATATTAATAGCCTATACTAGTACTTGAAAAATGACGAAAATAATTGGCGAAATTGGTCCAGTTGTTGAGGCTGGGGATTCTGTCAAAATTTTATGGTGTGATATTTCTCGGAAATGGAGATTGTTTGAGGACAGGCAACCACAGCTGACGTATCTAGGGGTCATGAGCTTTCATATAAAATAAAAAGTGGCAAAATCGGTATAGTGGTAGGGGCTGGAAGACTCGTCTTTTGGTTTTACCAATTATTTTAAAGATACTACTAATCTGCCATTGAATTGCAAATTATTTAACTGAAATTTTGCAATTAATTAATATGTGCCGGCTCTATACACTAGGATCACTTTCGGGATTAATGAACTTGGAGCAATTATACAGCGCAAAACGTTTTCCATATCATCAACTTAAATTCTTACTAACTATAAGATGTCAGTTAGTATTCCAGTAAAGAATACTAAAATGACTTTAAATAAGAAGACTTTTTTAAATTTCCGAAATTCTTTATGCTTCGGTTCTTAATGAAATTCAGAAAGACATTAAATTGGATAATTTAGTTGTTCAAATTTTTTATTCATATTCTTAATCAAATAAGATCAAGTTAATAGAAATAGCACTTTTTTTTCAGCAGTCCTGAAAAGAAATTTTACAAATGTAAAAGGACAGTAAAAGTCGTAATTTACAGACTACTTTGGGAGTTATCAGCATAATGCAGTAATGAATTATGTGAATAATTATATCTTTGTATGATTCAGACGCCCCTTTTTCTGACTTTTATTAAACTGATCTTATTCCCAAATGATTTTATGGATTTTGTATAGCAAGAAAACAAATTTGTGAACGAAACGCTTTTCTTTTTTATACTTTGAACTGAGAAAGCAGGTTTCTCTTATGAATTCTTCACACTCAAAAGTCATTTCGATACATTTGAACAAAATATAGCAACAATTTTTTAAAAATATTTCCAATTCGTATAATGCATACCTTCATGTTTGATAGCTAATATGTTTTAGAAAGAAAAAGAAAAACATACATATTTTTATATCTTCACTGATATGTCTTGCAAAGAAATAGACGGATGGGAACAATCGAAGGGACTCCTGCAACAGTCGAATTGTTTTTTATCATGGAAAAAATAATCAATAATTTCATTTTTCATAGAAAAGACACATATTTAAGATAATAAACATAAAAAATTTTGTAAATTGACTTTTTCATCGGTGTATTAAGAACGAAAAGCAATATTTTTTGTCAAAAGTCAGAAGGTCAAAACAAAAATCGCAAAAGCGTGAGGCACAAATATAAATTCTCTAAGTAAATTGAAATTGCAATCTCATTCATAATATATGTTGGAATTGTATTTTCCCAGTTTAGCTTAAAAGCGTAAGTTTAATTCCTTCCTAATAATATTTTCTCACTTTACGAACAAGCTCATTTGAATAATTGTTATGTCAGCGGAAAGATATCGGAAGATAACGATCACGCGTTCTCTTCGTGCTAATCACGTGATGCGTGGGTGTTTCTCCGCTAAAAAACCGAGTGAAGTGTTTGAATCCTAAGGAGATGATTTTTTGAAATCAATAAGAACTGTCATGCGATAGGATTGGTGAGACTAACGAGCTACGAGGATCATTTCCCTGTTAGCACGGCGGCAATGGACGATGTCTGTAACTAACTAATGTTCTAACCAGATGTAAGTTGATATCTTAAGTAAGTAACAAACCCTAAATTCCTCTTGTCTAAAATGTAAATAATACCTGAGTAAATACTTTTCTTCATTTATATTATATTATGCTTTTTTAATAAATAAATACTTTAGTTTCATCTACTGTTTCTCCTCCTTTATCTTTGGTGCCTTTACCCCTAGAGTGCCCATAAGATAACAATTTTCTACAAGTTATGTTAGCTCCGGCCGAGATCAATAATATTCCTATAATTATGGTTGCTCAAGCCGGGATTATTCCCCTGCAACCATTTTTTCCATATATATTTCAATTTTTATACAATGAATGTATAGAATATTTTGGTTTCTTATGATTTTTCATAGTGACTTTATATACTTCTTCCTTTGTTTTCAGGCGGAAGTTTTATGATTTTTGTTTTAATCTCTACATTTTTTTTTTCATTTTAATACATCGATAAATGTGTGTTTTTAAAATTATCATATTTATTATTTTCTGATTTTCAGACTTTAATATAATCACTAAATTATAAGAATCCTCAAAAGTAGTGCCGTTTTCCTTTTTTGAGCTACTTGACGGCAAAATTTGTACTCTTATAAAACACCCAAAGCCTTCTTTGGGTAAAGAAGCCTATTACCTTGGTGTCTTAACATTGTGCGGAAAGTTCCTTACCAAATCGAAAGGCTTTCTTGAAGTTTACATCCATATTCTGAACAATTATATAACATTTTGACATGAAGAAAATTACTCCTTATTAATTTCTTGATTTCAAAGAATAAATTTTCTAATTCGTCTACTGGAATAGTAACCTTCCGTCTATCTGTGATCTGTGAGATGAAGCATCCATATTTTTTTGTGCCTAAGTGCGGGTTTTACCTAGGCACAGATGGGACCTCTAGTGACTTCCTGGCTCCCAACCACTCAAACTAGGGTATCGTGGATTTTCTCTAGTGCTGTTCTGATATACGTGAAGAACACGGTAATGTGGTTGATGAGTTGCGTTCCATTACGTTTGTATTTTTGATTTCCCAAATTTTTCTCAATATTTATTTTTATGAACCTGTACAATTTCGTATACCTGTGTCCCAGTCCCTAATTCAATGATAATGATAGTTATTTCAATATATTTTTTTCAAAAATGTCGATTTATTTCAGGTTGTTAACAACAATAGTTGTCATTACTAAGGTACCTTACGGGAAAACAAACATCAACTCCCTCCTCAATTCCTGGACATTTTGTTAGTTGAGATTGCAAGGAAATACAAAAAAGTTATTTAAAAAATGTATCTTTGTATGACCGAATAGTTCAGTTTAATAAGATTTTCCTTAAGCCTAAGCAAATATTTAACTTTTAATCTCACAGATGAGTTGTGCCCGAACGTTTCAATATTTGTAATGCGCCGAACGAAGGTAAAATACATCGATTATTTATGAAATCGAATATTAATATTTCTCAAATTGATTACTAGATAGCGCCTCCTTTAAGAAATCAAAATATAGTTAAATTAATATATTAATTGAGAATTTAAAGATCGAAAGTCATTAAAATATTGTAATATCATTGATAATAAATAACTGTTCAAACTTTCAGAGCAATAGTACATCAAGAAGGGAGTGAAAAATCGGTTACAATATTCCATCTTCACAAACATCAAACAAATCAAGTTAAGTAAAAGCGTTTAAGAACAGCCTGTATTATTATAGTAAAAATAAAATGTCTTCTGTTAACAATCGATATGTATCGAGAAATACAAAACTCGAAGCAAAATTTTCATTATATTTCTCACCTTAATATTACTTATTAAAGGAAATTACACTCCACTTAACAAAATAGAGCTTAATTCAAATTCATTATTTCATGAGGAAGGGTTTGAATAGTTAAAAAGCTTACAAATGGAATAAAATTACTTCTATAATCCATAATCGAATATTGTTTTGATATTGTTTGACTTTCAGATTAAAAGGAATTATTACAATCTATATTCTAGACCTTTCTTAGAAAAATTAATAGATGTCATTCACAGACTCAGAGTTTCAAAAAGTTTATTAAGATCAAATCAGATCTCTAGACAATTCATATTCACATTATAAGAAAATTCAAATGCGCACTTATAAAAATTTGATAGATTGTATTCCTCAAATATTTGACCTCCAAGTTTTTGTGAATTTCGACAGTTTACATATTCGAGAATGTAGAAAAAACTAATTTCAGAATTATGTCTGTATGTGCCTTGTTGAAACTAAGCTATAATTGGATGCAAAGATGGCGCTGCAGGCGCTGTTGTCTGCTGCATATGTGTAAGATGTATGAGCTCATAGTATACGCTTATAGTTATTGTATTTTAACTACTCTAGCTACGAATGTACTGACACTATGAGACTTGTAAAGAGATATTCTATGATGTTCCTGTCCGTATTAGATGTAAATAAAATAATCAGAAACCTTCTCAGGATAAGATTTTTTATTGAGTCATTGTTGATTAAAATTCAAACTAATGCAATATTTAGAAATTGCAACATGCCTGTTTGTCTGTCCGTGTGTATGTGAACAAAATAACTTTAAAAACACAACGAACTACATGGAAATAATTTGGCATGTGATTCTTAAAGTAGAATTTCAGTTCTGCATAAAATGTTTCACCTATTTTTTAACGTAATTTTCCAAAACACTCACTCGCTTTTGGTCACTATGCTGTGAATGAGTTACACTGAGTTGAGTTGGAGTTATTCTTTTGACGTTTATACATGAATTTTCAACCACTTTACCGCTACTTTTGATATTTTACTCTTACGACTTTATTGATTTATCTTACTCACCACTTAAGTTATCTTTATCTCGGTTAATTACGGCAATGTTAACGATGCTGTGAAGCTACACTAAGAAGTATCGCATTTCGTCGCTTAACAAGCTTAACACCACCTATCTCAGCTTCGTCGCTTAACACCACCTATCCCAGAAGTTGGCCATTTTGAGTTATATAAACATTTTCATAGAAGATCGACTGGCGGACTCTGTTCGGCCGTCAAACCAACAAGTAGCGCACAAATTGAAAAGTGATAACACCACCTATCTAGTTTTTACCACTACAGTGCCTATCTCAGTGTGTTTCAGAGCCCTTCGTGTCATCCTTCACTATTTTTTTACGAGGTAAACTATTTTAATGATTTTGTTGACATTAATTGTTTGTATGAGTAATGAACAGCTCTTAGTTGAGATAATTCAGTTTCACCGATAAAGTATGAAAAATAACTAGGTAATTATAAGCTGAAGTCGTGAAACATGGTGTTGCAGTGGCAGGTTTCATGAGATAGGCGTTATTTTTCTATCAAAATTGACTATTTATTGACTTATAGCTACTTATAATATTACTGTGCTTATAAATTATTGAGGTAGAATCCCTTTTAGCATTGAATAAACCTTATTACATGTTTTGTTGAATAATATATTCAATATTTTCATCGATTTGACATGGATAGTGAAGTGTTCGACTAAGAACCAAGAAATGTTGCTGATTCGAATGTAAGCAAAGATGTGTTCTTTATAAACTAAGCTGACCAACTAAGTAATCGTGAAAGTAGTTTTACTGAGACAGTGTGGAACATCTTTTCGAACGAGGAAGATTGGAAGAGGAACACAGCTAAGATTAATCAAATGAAAGGAAAAGCATACACGGGATTCAGAAGAGCAGATTCTAAGACTACTAAGCGGATAGTGCAAGATGTTCCTCGTGAGGAAAGAAAGATGGGTCCCGCTTGTAACTCTCGAAAGTGCCAGGAATCAAGAAAGAGGGGATGTGATACTATACCTGGACAGGAAAGGCAAAGTCTTTTTGGTGAATTTTGGCTCACAATGAGTTGGGATTTGAAAAATATGTTTGCATGCAGCCCCGTGGATATTAAAAGCACTAAACGAAAGACCGTGAAGGGCAATGATATGAGACAGATATGTCTTCTCTTTTCCCCGACTCTACACTTCGCGACCAGCAATAACATGCGAAAAGTGGACTGATTTACAGTACATGATGGAATTTATACCATCAGACAAGCATGCGTTCTACGACGTTATTCCCTGTGAAAAAGAAAGTGGAAGGTAGGTGGCGAGGAAACGCAAAAATACTGAGCATTTAAGTGATGGAAAAACAAGAAGGTGAAGATTGACGAGAGAGATAAGAAGAAAAAGGGTGTAAAAAAGGATAAGAAGAGTGAAAAAAGAAGATTGTACTCCTGGCAAGCCTATTTTCAGAAAAATACGTTAATCTGAGAATTGAGCTGTGAGCTTGAAACTTCTGCAGCTGAATGTCGAGACGATTTTGTCAAAAAGTTAATTGACCATCTCTTTAATTTTCATGTATCACGACTAATAATTTTTGAAACTCCTATATCCAACTTTTTTTCAATAACTATCCTTCCTTTCCAATAAAAGATTTTATTGAAGTAAAATTGAGTCAATTTTCTAATTTGATTTCACCTTATTTACACTTTTTACAACTCCGCCTATCTCAATGGTCTGATAGGCTAACACCACTATATCAAGAAATTTTAAATTTTCCATATTTTTTAACACTTTTGCCATTGAAGCAGTTGTATAGTCTCAGGTTCATACCAGATGTCGAAAAAATCCGCCATTGCTTGCGAATAAATCATTTTTTTCCCTTCCTCCTGTAAAACCTGGAAAACTGAGATAGGTGGTGTTGCTTGTTAAGCGACGATTTATATTTTTAATATGCGCATTGTCATTCATGTGGAACGAAAAATAAGCTACATTTTGAATAATTGTGGTGATTTACCTGCTTTGGAAATCAATCCAAAGAAAATATTGCATACACTTTAATTAATTCCATTTATTTACATGGATGTTGTGAAAGTATTGAACATAATTATATATGTGCATTTATCTGGATGATTTATTTTGGAAATTAAAAGAAGAAGGTGCACTGTAATCAGCTGACATCGTTTTACAAATAATTTTTTTAAAATTCCAATATGGAGCAAAAATAGATTCTTTTCAGAGAATAACCTACAAAGTTATAATGATCCTGAAACGTTAAAATTATTAATTTAAACAACAACAACGACAATTTGTAAGGGGAAATGGGAGCTTTGTATTCTTTTAGCGTATTTTTTATAAACGCCAAACGAAAATATTTTATTTCATAACTCTTAGACAAACAAGAAAATCCAATGGGCAACGCTCTTGATTTTTTTCCTTCAATAATAAGTTTCAAAATCATCTGAATTTCTCATAAAGTTTTTTAAAACTTATCTTAAAACGAAATAAATTAACACTAACATATCATTTAAAATGACAATTTCTACCTTAATAACACACTCCAAGTATTTCATTTCTTTCAGATCTTCATTATTGGCAGGTCTTTCTTGGTCATCGCCAAAAATCCAATCCAGTTCTGCTTGTATTTTAACTTGAACTTCTTTGTAGAGTCCTATCAAATACAGGGTCCAAGTCAAAGAAGTTGCTGATGAATGATGACCCTAAATTTGCATTTGAATACAAAAATCAGTTTATGGAAAACATAAATGATAAAAAATAATTTATAATATCACATCACCATCTTACTATCTCTCTATTTACTTTTTCTTAAATGTTTTCCATATCTAAAATTTTAAGCTTGGCAAAGCGGATTAGGAACAAAATATATGCGACGAGAGTAATTTTCATTCCAAATGTTGTAATAATCACATGGAATTTTAGCATGCAAGAATAACGTTAAACGAAAGTATTATCAGTTAAGAAAAACTTGAACTTAAAAAGGATTTGATATTCATTTTTTTATTTTCAGTGATCTTTAGAAATATCTTTAAAGAAATAAACGTAATATTACCATAGTTTCTCCTGTTGAAAATTTAAGGAAACTTTTAATAAACTACATCGCAACCATAGATTTTTCTAATTTCATAAGAATAGTATCGATTTGTCTTAGATTTAATTTAGTTGGGATAAAGAATTAAACCTGACTTAAACAAAGTCTTAGAAGAATCATAACATCTTTTAATACTTAGATGTTTTTTCGTCGCTTCATCATCGAGAAATAACTAAACAACCAAAAGGGCTAGGCGATTGTTTTTCAAATCTATAGGTCCTTATAGAAGTTTTAGAAATTTTTCAGTTTTGTTTGTCTCAGAAAATGAAAGAAACGCGTGATTTTTAATTTGTTGATTTTCCTGTATTCAGATTATTTTGTTTTGCTGTTTATTAAACTACGGCAGTAGAAGGATTAGTTTTTGTTCCTTAAATCAATAGTATGCATGTGATATTCATATATGCATTGTAATATATATATAAGAGTTGGAAGTTCTTTGAGGCAGTGAAAAGAAAAATTATTCCGATAAAAGTACATAATAACAGATTTCTTAGCTTTCCTTTGCTAAAATGTTGTCGGCACGCCAAAGATTAAAAAATATCGGTACTTGCACTACATATATGTTTAATCACCGCTTTCTTTAATTAACAAAATGGGTGAAAGTTCATGTAAATTGGCGGGAATGATTCACAAAACCATATATAACTTATAACATGGAATTAGGTATAAAATTTAGAATAGCATTCGAAATAATACATAAGCATTTTTGTATTATTTCCATTTAATGTTTGGATTACAATTAAATAATGGAAATTATTGTAATTGTGCTTCTAAATCTAATACTTGTCAAAAACAGAATCATAAATATAACACAGATGCATAAGAGCATTACTATCGAAAATAATTAATTTATGTGATTATCTTCTTGGGTTGTTTAGACATTACTATTTACGGAAAATACCTCACGAAGAAACTAACGAACTGCTGCGTCTCTATTCTGAGGAGGAATTTTTTGGGGGTAAGAGGAAAAGAGATACTGAAAATGAAAATTCGTACTGCTATTGTAAATGTGATCACTTCTTCCCGGATGTCTTCTTCGCTTAGTTCTTTAGTCAGGAGATGATGTTCGAGGAGCACTTCCATCAACGACTTTCGCTTTTCATCACCAATCTTCAACTCTCCTTTGAAGTATTTCTCCTTAGTCTCCCTGATTATCTGGCAAGGATAATTATGTAATAGAAATAATACCAATAAATGTTTTAAGCATCGATTTAGCACTAAAAATGAAAGATGCCATAAAAGCACGGAGCGTACATAGTTCATTTCTCTGTCCCGAAGTATTTACACATTACAAAGACTCTTTGTACTTCTTAATAAACTTATTGGAGAAACGAGAGAACAGAATCGAATATGGCCCCCAAATTTGTCATTTTCTATTAAGAAATTTGGCAATTGCACATATATACCTTAACAGACGAATGGCCAAACACCTGAACTGAGTTTTTTTCCAATTTTACTTTGTCCTTTTGGAGGGAAATGCAAATATGACAACTAAAGAGGACTGAGGGTAATTACGAAATAATCTTCGGGTTTTGAAATAACCTTAAAAATACTAATTACTCTCTTTAGTGCTAATTGGGAGAAGAAGAAACAGATGTTGATATTTTATTTCCATGCTTTTACTTTTCCACGTGTGCCACTAGCAAGCGCATTCTCGCGTTAAGTAGTAAAAGAAGAGAAGCAGTTTATTGTATCAAGAGAAGTTGAATAGGCCGATGTGTTGCTAACAGCTCAACCCTTTTAGTTGGCTCCGAAAGTCTCCAGACCTAACGGTTTTGGATTTCTTCCTTTGTGGTTACATTACAGCACTATGTACTTGCCACCAGTTCCAGCTACTTTGAATGAGCTCCAGAATCGAGTTACCAACGCTGTTGCGAAAATAGACAATTATATCCTCGACGTCTCTTGGGAGAACTAAATTACTGTATAGATGTGCACTGCTTAAAGAAAAGAAAACATCTAGAGCTATTGTAACCCTATCGGGGGGACACCACGTGTTCGCGGATGAGAGGCTGCCGTATAAGTAAGCAGGCTCTCGTCAACCCGATGGCACAATAATGGTGGTGTGTCTCGTTGGGCCCACTTCCGATTACAGGTCGTACCCCGGTAAAACGGGGGTTGTTGCATGAGCCGCACGTAATGGGGCTGTTATGCAGGAACCACAGTGCCTGACTATCTGTTGCGGCGGCCGGTCATTCAATAGTTTACCCGGATGCTTAGGCAGGGCGGGATGATGTTCTTTGTGGCTAGAGATATAGTAACAAATCGGGAAAAGAATTGAAATATTTCCCTTTTTAATGTGGTATTGTTTATTTTCATATTTGTAATACCTTTTTAAATATACTGAGATATAATCCGATGATTATTTTATAATTTCCATGGTACTTTTATTATATATTATTATAGGCCTTCATGATAAGAAGTAAGAAAGTTTAGCACAAATCCATGTATAGTTAAAATGTAGTTAAAACAAAAGTAAAAAAAATTAACTAGACAGTAAGGGTTAAAACAAATATCTGTTGCTTCGTTTTAGGAAGTAATAATCTGAATGCAGTACTTAAATTTGTAGTTGTGCTGGAATTCCTGGATACATGCAAGTTAATACAAAGAACAATGATTAAAGAGTCATACTGGGTGAGCATAAAGTCAAATGGTTGCCAAATATTTACATGAAATGACCGCTTAATATAGCAATGTAAAATTTTTATCACTGCACAATCTTAAAGTTTTTATATAGACGGTTATAATAATAAATAAATGTATGCAGAGAATCGAAACAATTTTAACAAAATGGCGCCAATGGAGGAAAAAACTCAATGCGTTTTGTGATTCCATGAAATCAAATTGGCAATTTTTTTTCAAGGACAGTTTAGGCGTTTAGATCAACTCAATTCATTAGATCTCAACGGTATGAAAAATTTAAAGAAACTGATAGTGTTGGTGAACTTTCAAGAAGTGGGAGGCCTAGAGTGTGTGACGCAAATGTGGATCTCTTTCGTTGTTCATTTCTGCTCAGGCCTACCAAATCAACTCGACGTGCATCAAAAGAACTTAATATACCCTAGACAACAGTGGTTAAATATCTTGAAAACAGACTTAACTTGTATGCCTATAAAGTACAATTTGTTCAAGCCCTGCAAGCAGATGATTGTCCCTGGCGTACTGAATTTGCAATTTAGAATTGTAACAGAATAAGTGGAGAAAATGGATACGTGTGTTTCTCATAATGGACCTACCTTTCATGACTCCGGAAGGATAAATTGGCATAATTTCAGAATATAGGAATTGAAAAATTCACATGTTGGTTTACACGCAGAAAGTGATTGTCTTGACATTCTCCGGGGGGGGGGGGCCACGTTGAAATTTACTAAAGTTAAAGTAGTTGGTCTTATGGCAAAGTCGAATGCAGCATTTACAATTTACGAAAGTAAACATATGTCTAATAGTTTTTGAGCAATAAATTTTTACAATCAGGAAATGAGTTTGTGCTCACTTTGTAAGTTACCAAGTTTTAGGAAGTAAAAATTAGAATGCAGTATTTAAAATAATAGTTGCACTAGACGGAGTGGTTGAAAACAAGTAAGTGAAAAACAGCGATTTAAGAGTCATGCGATATTTTTACTGATATGGGTGGAAACGAAAAGGCAAGAGAATGCAATAGTTTGAAATCTAAATAATATTTTAACTTTACTTTTACGTGTAAGAGCATTTTTTAAAAAATCGTTGTAAATGTGGTCCTTTCCTGTGTTTTACTTTTCTCGTAAATGTTCTTTAAATTCTGTTGAGTATAGGGGAGTTGGTGCAGACTGATACGCGGAAACATTGATGCAGTCCATAAATTTTGATGAATGGAATGGCTCAAGATGTTTACATCCCCTCATATATATGCCACTGTAACTCTTAGCACACGGTATATTTTTCGGCCATATTAAGTCAAAAGTTAATTTACAAATGAATCGAACCACTAATCTTCTCGACTAAGTAAATTTTACTCTAAGTATGTGTTGTGTGATTTCTTCAACTATTTACGTTTTCCTGCCAGAGAATTTCCTACAAAGGTAGAAAAAACATTTATATTTCTGAACTATATTATTTTTCAGTATGTTTAGCATTGTTTATACATGACCACTTGTTTTAAGTGAAAACGTTTCTTGGGGCAGATTCATACAATTGACTCCGGGGCACATTGATACGCGTCTTCTGTGTGTATCGGTTTGAATTTCATTGCAAAAATGAAAAATATTGTTGTTAATTAAGTTAAAATATTTTTACGAATTTATAAAAATTGGAAAAAAATGTGCAGAAAATTAATTAATGTCACCGGAAAGATAATTTTTTGCATTTTCAGATGGTGTGAAAATTATTTTTGTGCTGTATTATTTTCGTAAGTAATCAAGGAAGAAAGTGAAAATCACCCTTAATTTTTAATTAATTAAAATATTCAAAAATGGCTTCGAGGTACACGTTCCCTCCCTCCAAAGTATTTTTGAACACACATTTTCCTTTATTATTTGTAGAGAGAAATTATTTTATATTGCTTCATTTTTCCAGTCTCATTAAAAATGTTGAATTTTGATCAAAATAAAAGTTTGTTACTTTGTTAAACTTTTAAACCTTGATTTGGGATACAAATTGTTTATTGTTAAAAAAAATTGTTTTCATCCCACACCTATTAATCATCATTATTTTCGATGTTTCCGTGTGTATGAATGTATCCCTAGTATGGGGCAGATTGATACAAATCCATTTTTAGGAAAAAAGTGTAATAATTACTTTATTATGTCATTTATGAGCAAACCTCGACTGAAATCCTATATTATATTAACAAATGTATAAATTTAGTGTATTAGTTTTAATTATTACAGTTGGTAAAATCATTTTTTAGCTTTCCAAAAAAAAAGTATATCAATGTCTCCTCATTCCCCCAACAGGTAAGAAATAGAGTATGCCACTCATTACAGTACCTCTCCCCCCCTACGATTTTGATCCGAAATTGATACAAATCGACAAACTTTTTGCGTAAGGTCGATATGTGACATTTCATTTGTTTGGCTCGAAAGTTTTTGATTTACCGTGTTCACATGCAGGCATAGTCATGATTACAAAAATAGCTTTTCAGACTCAGGGAGGTCTAAAACGGAGAAATTGATTAAAATCTCTAGGTGAAATTTTTGGGGACAAAAATACTTTCCCTATGTTTACTTAAAACTCATTAATGCAGATTGATGGGTTAATTATGCAAATAAAACGATTTGAACAATTTACCGAATATAAATTTCAATTTCATATTATAAAGCGAAATAATGTTCGTGTCAAATTTAAATTTGCTTATAGAATTTTTGAGTAATATTAATCTGTGATATTTTTTATCAAACTACAGAATCTTTACAGTTCTTGTAAAATTGTCAGAAGTTTCAATAATTTTCTTCATTTCCTTTCCACTTCTCGTTAACGAATAAATGAAGTCAGACCAGTGTAAAATGTTCCACAGCCTGTCTATAATAAGCTCCATTCCCCTATAAAGCAGAAAGAACAATTACCTTAGGTGGAATGTTTTGAAATAATGGATAGAATATTTTTCACTATACATAGGCATTTGCGCGAAGGGTTGGTTGAGGAAGGAGGGATATGCCAACAGGGGATACTCAAAACAAAAAGACTAATTGCACGTAGGGTTTGAAAGCAGGTGATCTTGAACCATAAGGATATATTACAGAAAAGAACTCCATCTCTTATCCCCGTACCCGCGACTATTCCAGTCACTGGTCGGTTTGATGGGCAAGATGCGGAAATTTTATTTAAAGGAAACAGATATTTACACAATTAAATAATTTCGCGTTGCTGTTCGTTTCTTTGTTACTAAATGCGAGACTCTTGATTTTGGATGCCTCCAAAATGTGTCTGTCTACCTGGTGTCAACTTGATGTCCAAATGGCGTCCACTCATTGGAAAGGAAAGGAACCCACACCGACCCGGCCTACCCGAAAGGGTGTAAGACCCTTAGTGGGACAGTGGGGAATAATAATAATTAAGCGGAGAAAAAGAGAGAGAGACACTGCCGTTAGCACGAAAGGGAACAGCCCCCCAGTCTCCAGGGACAAGAAGAGCTGGGTGTATTTAGGAAACATAAAATATAAGACCGTATTATGCAATAACTTATACAACAATACACCAAACTATTGCACATACTACACCCAAAAACAGGGATGGAATAAAATAAATCTCAGAATAATCACGAGTAATTACATTATTACAAAATATCAATTTACAATGTGAACCCAGCCAAAATAAAGAAAATTCATAAAACTGTATGTCTGGGGAGAAACAAAGAGAACAAATTCTGGGGGGGGGGCAATTTATAAAAACATCTTTTTTTTATTTCAAAAGCACTTTAAAATCCATATAGAAAAACTGATAAAAAAAAAAGAAAAATTCAACCCACACAAAGAAACACACAAAAGGGTAGTTTTAAATAATCGCATCCCCACAAGGAACGACACACATCACATCTTAAAAAAACAAATGTCATCAGAAAGACACATGAGGGCAAACGTTCAAATATACTAAGCACCCAAAGGGGAGGGGTTTGACGATTTACTTATTTTTGCTTACAAAAGGGGGAGGGGTGAGGAGTGATGCTTACGTAAGATTAAAATCACTTTATTTCCGAGAATATCTGTATAACTTGCCAAATAATTTTAATAAAATTAAATTTGAAAAAAAAAGATCGTTGGCAAAAGAAATTAAACGATTTTGTAAGCTTAAACTGGAATTTAATGGAAATTAAACTTACATTCTTTTTCCATTTAAGCCTAGTTAGAGTTTTTAATTTGAATTAATCTAAAATTTTTTAGTGATTAATTATTACTGTTATACGTTTGTAAAAAAAAAAGGACGGGGGGGGGGGGCTGTGTTTACGTAATTATAAGAGGGGGGTTTGCGATTTGCTTATTTTTGCTGACAAGGGGGAAGGGGGGGTCAAAAAATACCAAAAACATGCTTACGTAATATTTGAACGGCCCCATACCAAAGTTTTCAAGAATTCAGAAAAAAGTTCAACTTTTAAAAAAATTTAATTTTCTTTAAAACAATTTAAATACCAAGCTTGGAAATCCTCCAGAACTATTAAAAGGCAAGGAAAAAACAGATAATAAAAATAATTATTTAGCACTGAGAACCCGAGGCTTATGATGCAGAAGATACACAAGCCCAATTAGGCACCCGTATAAATTCATTTTTTTCGGCACAGGGAACCATTGTGGACTCAACTCCACTCATTAGAGACACAGTCTCAATCATAAGTTTTGAAAGGATGCGTTGGTGCTTTTTTTTTTGAGGGGTGGGGGGGGCTGGTCATTTGGAGTTTGTTGGTTGAGCTCGCGGAATAGTTGAAGCCTAGGAAGTTAGGAAGAGATTTACGACCTTATGAAATTTTTGCCTGGAGACAAGGCTATCGGCGATTCTTCTCAACCATTCTTTTTTCGAAGTCCGGTTCTGGCCTCCTCATATGCCAAGATACTGTAAGGGCGCACTCCTTGGCATTGTATTACAGTTACAGAACTTTCTTGTTCATAGTCTAATCTAGTAAAGTCCAGACACAGTCTAATTCTACATAATAAAATTAAACTGCATATAAATATGAGCTTTTCAAGGAATACGATTAGTAATTTTGCTTTATATACCCAGCTGATACAGCTCAGCATTCAGCTGATAATTTTTTTCACACCACAAATTGAAAGCGATTTATAACTATGCAGTCTGATAAAGCTAAAAAATAGAAGCGAAGAAATGATAAAAGTTTTAAAAAATATTATATGAAATGAATTCTTTAAAAAGGGGGCTATTGTGATTTATTTAGTTTCATAACAAACCTTTCAACAATTGCATTGTTTCCAATCGAAGATCTGACTAGGCATTATCCTTTAGATCTAATAATTATTCTCAAGATGAGTTGAGCAAAAAATTCATAAAATGATGAACCTAACTAAATGAACGAGTATTACAAAAGAGGGGCACCCTTCAGAGTTAAATAATCATTTCGCCTTATTTTACTACAGGAAAACAAAAACGTAGAATTTTCCCAAACGTTATTAGTAAAGATACATTTTTAAGGAAAGAAAAATATAGCCTGATAATTAAATATAACTATTCTTCTCCTAAATATCCATGTTCGTTCATTTGGTCATTTTAGTTGTAGTAGTTGTTCTCATTTTAATGGAGTTATACATAAACTTGCCATAGGATTTCGGTATTAGCCATTCTGATTACTTCTACTTGTCAAAATTTTATTTATGGTACTGATATAAAATCACATCGAAATTAAAAGGTGTATTTGTAAACCGTTGTTGATTTCTTAATCTGAATGTTTGAAAACCTGATTATTAAATCTTGCATGAAAAGAAAAAGAAATACAAAATTAAAGTAAAAATATTTGAAAAATTATTTCAAAATTATAATAATGTAAGTTATTTTTGATTAAAAATTGAGTAAAACGGTGTTAATTTTAAATTTGATTTCGAAACTATCTAGACTTCAGTTCTCATTGATTTTTATGATGATTATCTCTAAGTTTTCAGCATAAATATTATCTATATTTATTTCATAGTATATGTTAAAAATAATACGGAATACCTGTGCACACAATAAATGACTTTTGAGAAAGCATTATCTTCATGTTCTTGAGCACCAACTTTAATACCGAGCATAGTTTCTAGAAAAAAAAATTAAAATTAAGAATTAATTATACAAGGAAATCCTTAAATAAACAAATATCAATAAATTTGCATCTGTTTGGTTTATTCAAAAATAATGGAACAGTATAGATTTTTAAAAAATGTTAAATCGATTAGCCGTGTTATTTTATAATGTAAATTCAATAAATTACTATATAGATTTCAGTAAAATAAAGGGGAAACTTTGATTACCTAGAAATAGCAAGTACTGTAAGGAAGAATAAAATTCCGGATTGAATCCATTTATAATACAAAATATTACCTCTTGCTCTAGGAATTGTGTTTAGTCTTGATTAGTGAGATAGAGTCATAGATTGGCTAACAGAACTCATTCGGTATGAAAGTATTTTATAAAAAACAAGCAACGATAGTTATGCAGCCCTGAGGCATGGATTTCATTTTGATTTCGCATATTAGTTTTTAGTTCTTAACACTTTTCAATCAAAATGTTGGTAAATAGCTATTGAATAATTACTTTTGAAAAACAAAGAATCATGTAGTGTAGAATAAATTCAATAAATAATTTTCTCTTTTTGTTCATGATGTCCTTATGTTACGAATTTTTCCTTTATATAATTAAATTTGGACTTTCTTACATTGTGTTTCTGCTATAATTGATTACTTTTGATTTTATAACATTTGGTTTTTTGCACTTCAAATTCATCCTCCTGTTAATTAAATTAAGCCATCGACAATGCCAATTCAATCGTTTTGTAATCAATACCTAATTTCAAAATTTAAAATTTCTCAAGAACTTTCATTCTTCTTTGGAGAAATCATTTTAAAGCTAAGGAAAAATGAAGTTACAATTCTTACCAGAGAGTATATCAAAAGCACAAAGTGACAAGTCCAGGTAAATATCTGTGGAATCTTTGTGAATCTCTTTCCGCCATCGTTTCACCAATGTTCGGGAATGTTCGTTCATAGCTGGTATGAAATTCTTCAAGACACTCATACCGACACAGGGATTGAGCAATTTACGCCGAGTCTTCCATTTCTTGGCATTGCTGGCACGCAAAACATTATTAAATTACATTTCATTGTTTTACAAGGTTTTGTGTTCTAGCGTAGCCAAAAAATGGAAAAATAGGCAGAAACTAACGAATCCCCGTGTTGGCATGAAATTTTTCAAGAAAATCGTCCCAACACAAGGATTCATCAGTTACCACATATTCTTCCATTTTTTGGCATCGCTCGAATATAAAACATTATTAAATCTAGAGTTGCCAAAAATCGAAGAATCGGTGGAAATTACTGAATCCCTGTGTTGACATGTGTTAAAGCATTTGTCCAACATACGGATTCAGTAGCATCCTCCGATCCTTCCATTTTTTGCATTCTCTAGGACGCAAAATATTATTAAATCATATTTAATTGCTTTACAACGTTTTGCGTTCTAGAGTTGACAAAAAAATGGAAGAATGGACGGAAACTGCTGAATCCCTGTGTTGGCACGAAATTCTTAAAGGTAAACGTCCAACAACGGATTCAGTAGTTTCCGGCGGTTCTTCCATTTGTTGGCATCGCTAGAACACAAAACGTTGTTAAGCATGAAATGTGATTTAATAATATTGATGTCCAATAATTATTGGCAAAATACAATGCTTTTAAATACGCTTTTATTAGTACGCTAAAAGGTTGAAAATAATTTTTTATCGAATCTGAAGATGGAAAGAAAAATCGAAAAGGTAAAATTGCTGATAGAAATAGGAATTGAGATCACACTTGAATGGATTGATGTTAAAAGGGAACTTCTGACATCTAGCAGAGAACTGCTATTGATGTTAAAATGGCTCTTCTGCGAAGAATCCTTCTTCTAACATCACATGGAAACTTTGATGCTGTACCAAAACACGTCTGTGAATGGTACAAGTCCCGTTTTTACACTAAAGATGCATTCGCCTTCATCAAATTAAAAACAAAAATAAAAATGTAATTTCCACCGAGAATGCCGAAGTCCCCTTTTAAAACTTCTTATTTATAATGTATATTAATTTCTAATCAATGTTTAAAAATTTTATTTCTGATGATTAAATATTATACAAATGTATTTCTTATGATAATTAAAATATGGAAAATAGGAATCATATAAATATCATAAGAAATTTTATTTCTTATAACCTAAGAAATAATTTTATATAAAGAATAAGAATTAAATCAATTAAAATATCATAAAAAATAAAATTTCTTATATCTCAAAATTTATTTCTTATGATAACCTAATCGTAGGTTTTTCTTACCCTCATACTTTTACGATTTTTGTTCTCACCACCTGATTTTTCAGGAAAAAAAAGTTATTTTCTACTTTTTAGTGCACTAATAAAAGCATGTTTTTTTAAATTCATTTTATTAATAATTATTTTTAATTTTTCATGGCTTAATGTGCAGGGTCACCGGGCTAAACGCATCCAAAAGTAATGGCTAATAAATACAGAACTACCCGTGAGAATTTAAAAATATTTATTTGAATGAAAAGAACATATCACAAAGTTGTTTTTTTCTGCAAATTTTGCAACACGAGAAATATCTGAACGCTAACAACTACTTTTGGGTGCTTTTAACACGGACACCTTGTATTTCAAATGTCATTATTGAAATTCTTATGGAATCTCCAAGCAGTATTTTTCTCTACTCATATGGAATTACTTTTGAATTAAGATTAATCAATTAATTGGTGATAAAATTCTAAAAATATTAAAATATTATAATCACCAAAAGCAACCAACTGTACAAAATTTCATAATTTTTCTATACTGTTGCTTGTGTCAGAAGATACAAATGCATAGCCTACCCTAATGTTGAAAACAATAATAAAATCCTACAAAGAAATCTCAAGAAAAGCATTTACTTTTTAACAACAAGAGACAAATTTTCGAAATTACCTAGTTAGAAGGCCTGACCCCAGAACAGGGTGAGTCCAATTGTAAAACCAACCCTTATCGAGCATTTTTGTGTCGTTAACAAAAGCCTAAAAGAGAAATTGAAAATGTGTTTTTATGTTTCAGGGAGTTAATTCGTTAGATAATCGCATTATTTTTGTTGGTATAATTATAATAATATAAACATCTTTATGGCATACAGGGTGTTTTAAGATTTCATGCATGTACAGTGGTTTTTCTCTATAATCCGGTACTTCGGCAATACGGCACCCTCCAGTAATCCGGCGTTTTCAGAAGGCCGAGCAAAAGCCATAAGAGAAAAAAGAGCACAGGGATGTCAGTGAACTTGGCAAGATGCAAACAATAGGCTGCTGTTCAGATTTCGAATTATATCGTGTAATATTTAAATATAATATCATTTTGTAATATTTTGTGCATAATCATAGATTTTGCTATTAAAATGGTTCTCTTAATCGAACCTCCACTAATCCGCTGCTTTCATTAATACAGCTACTAGCTGCGTGGCTGGCGTTGCACGGGCTATCTCGAATGATGCGTCATTACCTGGCGGAGAGAAGAAGTGTGGTCACGTGAGGCCTCGGGATCCATATTTTTTCATCAAATATTATTACTCACTTCCCCCAACAAACGTAAATATCCTTTCAAATCTAGTCTTTTTATTACCTTATTTTCATATGCCCGCCTGCGGTTTATTTTTTCGACCAATATTGTCACTAACTCCCCCCCAAAAAACGTAAATCTCCTTTAAATCCTATATTGTTTAATTAAAACTTTTAAATCTAGCCTTTTAATTTTCTTATACCTAATATCCCGGCGTTACTCGGGATTCACATTTTTTCATATACCCGGCTCTGTTATTTCCCTACTAACATTGTCACTAAGCTTCCCCAACAAACGTAAATCTTCTATGAATCCTCTCTTGTTGAATTAAAACTTTGAATTCTAGCCTTAAAACAGTATGGTTTGAATGAAAACGCGAGAATTTTTTAGAAAAAAAAATATTCTAAACTTTTAAACAAAAAACCGTGTAATAACAATACGAATTTAAAATGAACAATTATACTTCCAATGTTTATGAATTAAAAAAGGGTAGCATAATATTTTGTTTTGCAAAAGAAAAAATAAAATAAAATGAAGAACAGAAACTAATAAAAATAGTACACCAAATTGATAAATTAAACACCAGAAACATATCCTTTCTTCTTGCCCGTATTTGAATAATAATAAAGAAAAAAATAGGCCTCAAAAAGAATAAATATTTTCTCCAACAAACGTAAATATCCTTTCAAATCTAGCCTTTTTATTACCTTATAACCGTAACGTTGCGAAATGAAACACCATAAGACAAAAAAAGAAAAAAATGCAGGAAAGCAATTTTTCCCCAATGTTTATAAATCAAAACTCCGAAGCTCGTTAAAAAAGAAATAAATAAAACCTTTCATACAAACCAGACGCAAGAACATCGGATACGAAAGATTAATAATAGGAGCTGTCGATAGATGGCAGCATGGTATATTCATTCATTTTGACGTTTTAAATTAATATCTTTTTAACTAATAGTAATTTCAGAATTAAATGGTCGAAATGGATTCCTTTGATTATTTCCCATCTTTCTGTACTCTCGGCGCGCTTCTGCGTTGAGTAGTTCGTGAGAAGATAGCATCACATACATGCATACATACACGTCGAATTTTAATAGTGTAGATCCTCTGGTCTGACATAGCTGCCGAATTACTGAGAGACTACTGGATAAACTTTACGTTTTGGTCTGTTAGAACATGACGAAAGATTTTTACTAAGGAAGTTGTGGCCCGAAACGCGTCCTTAAAGAGCATAATGCAGAATTATTTCAGACTAGAACATTACAGAGGAAGAATGCATCGTTACAAGGGAAAATAATACGAAGCTGAAGTATATCCATTATGTATATGTCGCTGTGGATGGCAGTATACTAAGAAGACTTCATAATCTGCTTTGAGGTCCTCTATCATAAGTAGCACGGATAAATTATGATTAAGAAATATGAACAATTTATGCCGGAGGAGTAGGAAGAGATAGTAACACAGATTGCTATTGCTACATTCGACGAAACAGAGACAAGAGACCAGAACTGCTCCAAGAATTCGTGCAATAACTCTCAAAGTGATCAGTCAACTGTAGAGCCAGCAAGATCTTATGAACTCTTCACTTTTACCATATGAGATCAGTCGCTTGCAAGTACTAATTTGACAGTACTGATAAAACAGTACTGTCATTTGACAGTAAAATAATACTATCATTTGACAGTATTGATAACATTTTTAACCGGGGTCAGATGACAAGTATGACATCTGAGGTGATCCTCCATTTAAACGAGATCCCAATGATGTAAGAGGAGTATTTGTTCTCAACCTCCCATCGCAATGCTATGCGACCATCCGAGCCGTAAGAGGCAGATATGTATATTGCTCTACTGAGAAGCTTCCCTATATAATATAAGTCACGATCGAGTCCAACTCTTCAGTTGGAGCTGAGCTGGAGGACCCTTAACATGGCCGTCATGATTGATTCTCCCGTCAAGTGCGAGTAGAGCAGCATCATTCGTTTTCTACGGGCAGAAGGAATTCAGCAGAATTGCATCACAGAATCACGTTTAAATAGCAAACTTGATTAGGGATGGTTTGTGCACGAAATTTAACAATAGCCGAACTGATGTTCATGATGAAGATGAAGGACGCAAGCCTGTCGCTTGTAAAGACCTTGTTTAGCGACATGATCAAGTGGTTAGAGAATGAGACGGAAGTTACTTTCACCTTTTTCAACAGCTGAAGGCAGCTCTGCCGCACGAACGAAAGACTTCAAAACTCTGATGGCAGTCATGTAGCTAGGGTTAGTGGCACTCGGGTCATAAAAGGATTTTTTCGCCCCTCCCTCCATCGCCATTAGTGATTAAGTTTGTATAAACAGCATCAGGGGCATGGCATGTTTTCATCTCTGATCGTATTTAGCCTAAAAAAGTGACATAAATCCACCTACGTTTCGTCACCGTGGCCAGCGTCGTAGCGAGGGTAAGTGGTGCCAAGAGAATATTTTTTTGCCACAGTCGTCATCAATGGTTTAGCAAGCGTAAATGGCGTTCGGAGAAGGGCATTTTTATACCCATTCCATTTAATTTTACTTTAAAAAGAGACATAAAGGCAGTAATGTTTTGACTCCATGGCGCTCCCTATAAGTGGCGCCCGGGGCATATTTACCCCTCCCTCTTGCTCTCCGGTTGATACGCCACGGGTCACAGCTGGCTGAGGAAACCTATCTCAACACGCTGGTGGCGACTTTCTATGAAGAAGGTATTGGAAAACTCTTCCAGTAGAATAACAAACATCTCATCCCTCATCGTGAATATCTGGAAAGAAACTTTGATTGTACTTGACTCCTGGTAATCAAACCATTTTGGTAGAATTCACACTTGTTTTTATTTTATGCTCCATAGGATTTTGAAAAAAATGCCCCCTCGTATTTAACATATACAGTGCCCACACATGCGAAGGAAGGGTTGTAAAACTGCAATCTTCGTAACCAGGTACTGTACTACCATACCACTGTATCCAGTGGTGTAGTCACAAAATAAGCACTCTAAGCTGTATGACAAAAATCGCGCTGTTTTACGGACGTTTTCGCAATCATTTTTATTTATTTCTCGCAAAAAACCAGTGCCAGAACGACGTTCCATCTCCACTGTACCCCTGACTGTGTCTCATCAAATAATAATGTCATTAGATCACCTGTATCCTCTTAATTATATCAAGGGATGATTTAAATCTTTGAAGCTGAAAATATTCATCCCTTCACATTTTAAAAATATCTTTGAACGACATTTTTAAGGATATACAGTTTGGTCATAATTAAAATATTTGTATTTAGAATTCAGTTAAAAAGAAAATGCTGGAGAAAGCACAAAGCCATTTTATATATACGTATTATATAAATATACATTTTATTTAGTAGAAGTAATACTATTTAGACCATGGAACTCAATTGAAAACGAAAATAAGTAGTTCACATTTTCGCTATCAAAAACAAAAGTTCCTCCGTAGAATAAATTTGGGCAGTAAAACAGGTATTAAAACTAAATAAAAGAACGTTTTCTGTGATTGGCTATAATCTAATGAACATTTTAACTCAGAAACAGGCTTTGAGAAGTTAGTTAGATTTCATTTTTAACATCTAACTAAATTTTTAAACATTGGGAATTCACTTGTTGACTACAATTAAGAGCTAATTTTTTGAAACTTAGCTTTCTTTATTTCATAATTTAGTTTGCAAAATATGTTCGACATATTTGCTTTGAACATGTTCCTTAGTTGTTCTGAAAACGACATGAATGACTGCAGAATACATCATGTCTCTGTCTGTGTGCCTGATGCGCAGTGTTGTATGGTCATTTAACTCGACTAAATTATCCACATTTGCAGAGTACACAAGCCATTTTGATTGAATCCACAACAAAAAATCACAAAGATTTTAAGATAAAGTGTAAAAAAATTGGATATATCTCATTCACACAACTTTAGTTGCAAAAGACAAATTGTAAATGTTAAAAAGAAACAAATGTAACTGTTAAAATATACATTGGTGTTAAAATATCCATTAAATATCAGTCAATTACATAAAACGTTCTTTTCTCTTTGGCTTTTATGCCTATTTTCAGGGCCGGCCTTATGAGGTTCGGGTCCCGATTGAAAAAAAATTATTAACATTTTTTTTTTAGTTTTTGTGCAATCTAAGGACTTTCGACAAAGAAAAAACTGTCTGAAGCGTTATCCCCTTGACTATCTCATTTATTAATACAATGTGGTGAAGTTTGTGACTTGTAGCATAGTGAAGAAAACCGTGTATGTATCTTGAATGTGTTCCTTTCTTCCCATTGAGACCTAAATTTGATTCAGATCTGCAATTCTAAAGAGAAAACCATATGCTAAATTTAATCCATCTAGGTCTTTGCGTTTCTATGCTATTGTGTCCACATATGCAAGTATGCGCAGACTTTTTAGGCACAGGTTTTCGTCTAAATTTGATTGAAACCTAAAATGATGTACTGATAACATTACAAATTTCATCTGTCTAGTAGCGTTTTTCTGTTATTGTGTTTAGAGATAGACCGGCAACACAGATGTAATTACAAAAATGGTCTTTTCAGACTCGGGATGATTTAGCATGTATAGATTTGTCTAAAATTTCGAGGTGGAATTTCATGACGATTACAATGCTTTCTCTTTGTATCTTTCGTTTGAGAGAGTAAAATATATAAATAATTCTTTTAAATTCTTAAACTCAATTCCTCACCCTCTGGTAATAACGCCCACGGCACTTTCACTGCCTAGCTCACCTTAGTTACGCCACTGACCTGCGGAGAGCAGATGTTATTCTGACGCGGGGCCCTTAATCGCGGGGCCCTGTTGTGAGTAATCGGTCCAATCGGCTGAAGGCCATCCCTGCCTATTTTACTGCCAAATTCAGCCTGAAGAGCCGTTTTTGCTCCTGGAGGCGATAATGTGAACTTTTTATATATATATAAATCCATTCTCCATGGTCTAAATAGTATGTATCCGAAACTGTGTTGTGTTTGGTCTCTACTGTCTTCGTAATTGAACTCTAAACACCTGTACTTTAATTATGATCAGCCTTTATTTTAATATGTACGTAAATCATACTCAAATGCAGACGTCTAGAATTTTCTTTAATAAATGATAATCAGATTATATGCGTATCTGATTTTTTCAGATCCGCAGCTTTTTATTTGATTAATTATGAGCGCGCGGAAAAAGTAATCCCTGGGTATCACTACTTACTTCAATAGCCTCTGTTTTATGGAGAATTACTATAGGCGAGCAAAAGAACCAGAAACAGAATAATGGTGCATCGTTGAGTAACCTTGAGTATGCTTCAAATAACTTCAGTAGAACTAAAAAAATCAAATATGAAATTTTCAGAATCACAAAACATGCAATGAATTAGAATTTTTAAAAATAACAAAATTCTGATTTTTCTGTTATCTCAGCAAATTTTAAATGTTTTTCTACCTACGCCAAAGTTATGTCCCCAAACTATAAGGTACAGCAGCAGCAAAACGGAAAATTATCAAAACCAAGAAGTACAAGCGAATTATATAAAGAAAAAAAGAAACAAAGTATATACATCTAGAATATTCAAGCATCGATATTTATTTTAGTAAAGATACGAGTATTTATAGTGAGTGACAACCTAAATTGACATATGAGGAAAGTTGAATCCTTATACCCAGTTAAATAGTCCTGCTTACGATTCTAATGCTTTTAAAAGCAACTGATACAGCTGAATAGAATTTTAAAAACCAGTAAATCATTTTTTTTATGATGCAACATTTTCGTATCAATTAAGTGATACGACTTTCATCATACCATTCCCATAAATAGTGCAATGTTTTTACCAGCCCATGCGCAATAGAAAATTCTGCTGGTTACCATCTGTAAGGAAATTGCCACAAATGTAATATTTGAGCCTTTTCCATAAGTGATATAATTGCTTCTTCCTAACTATATACTACAACTTTTGCCATGACATTCCCTTAAAGGCTATATCAGACGGCAGCGTTATGTGAGCACCTTCCGTCTACCAAGGGGCAATTCCACTCGCCAAGAGTTTGTAGCACGTGACACATGGGACAACCGGTTAGAGAGGATTTTGGTCTTCGTGGAAGGCGAACTACGTCACCGTCAAAGTCACACCCGATTCGGTTGAATTTTCGCTGCTGACAGTTTTTCCGTCACTATCGTGTACATTTTTAAGCCAATTGAAACGACCACGATTGCCGGTATTTTGTCTGACCAGTTGTCTCAATGCTTCACGTGCAACAAACTTTTGGCGAGGGGAATTGCCCTTGGTAGACGGAAGGTGCTGATATAACGCTGCCGTCTGATATTGCCTTAAATGATGCCTCTGTTGTTTATCTCGTTCATAAGCGCGGAAAAATATCTGTTCTTAAAGCATCTGTACCGCCCGTAAGGAAAGGGCTCAAATGTAATGCTTTATCTTTCAGATGCGACTATTTCCGTATTCTTCCTGTTCACATAATTTGCTATTTCTAGGATTCCAAAATTGCCCCTTTCTCGCTTGTATTCTGTGCATGAATAAAGTTAGTTTTCAATTATTTTTTACTTACAGAAAAAAACAAAACTTGAAAGACTTACGCAAATGTCGATACTTACATACGTTTAATGTATACTCATTTCTTGCTTTTGCACTGAACGGAAGGTCACTCAGATTGCCTAATATGCTGAAGAACCTCACTTTTCTTCCGGGCATCAGCTGAGAATATCTCTTTCGCCACAGCAAATACCTCATTATGATTAGGAAGGTTATTGCTATTGCAGCAACAATGCTGGTATTCAACATTTTCCATTGCCACACATAATCTGTTTCAACTTCTGGTACTTCAAGGGCAGCCATGGTAAAGATGCTGATTAAATTAAGGTATGGAAAAATCACCTTCTTAGATAAAAATGTATCTCAAAACATGAAATATAATTATAAAAGAATTAAAATGACTATGAAATAAACAATTTAATCCAAAGACATTTTTCGTTTTTTGATATTCGGGTAAAATATTTGACAAAAGTCTCTTTAAACAGAGTAATTCTTTTACATCTTTTGCATCACTTGTGGCCGAGTTCCAGGCTTCAAAAGGTGTACAGTAATTAACCAACTGCCAAACAAGAGTTTTACGAGTCACTGAATCGAGTAGGTTAAACAATTTTCTTATAATAAACAGTTTCCAATAAAGGACTTTATATGCCACCTCAAATACTTCAACGTTTATTGCTTATTCTTCTTAGTTGTTTTCCGTAATTGGAGGAAGAATTTAAAAAAAAGTAGCAAACACCCATGATAAAAAGAGGCCAATCGATAGGAAATTCCTGTATGTTTTTAAATAAAACATTATGAATAAAACTGCAATATGCCAAACAGAGTCGTTGTAGTTTTAGTACGTCATCCAAAAGCACAGTTCAAAAATGCAAAGTTAAATGCTATAAGTTTAGCTACAAAATAAGATAAGAAGAAATAAACAATTCCTCATAATGATTTCAAGGCACAGTTTGCCGTATATCGATCGGAATATTAGAAGGAATCAAAATCAGAGATCTACAAACCATTCAATGCAGCTCATGGATTTTGGAGAACATTTCACACCACAAATAAGAAGCACAGAAATTTCTGACAAGGATGCCAAGATGGTCATACAGAAAATAAAGACCGTTTAGTTATACAAAATAAAAAAACACAATATTTATTGGAAAAAACAATTCTGTTATATACCGGGGGCTTCCTTCACTTCTCTACATAATCACCTCCTACATTTAAACATTTGTTGAATCTGTTCACGAGCTTCAGAATCCCCATGTCATACTCTTCGGACGCCAACTCCACTCACTGACCAACACAAAACTCAGAGAATGGGCTCAGCATTAACATTCTTGACACGATATCACACAGATGGAGACGCCAATCTTGAACGTATTGTGACTGGTGATGAGGCCTGGGTGTATCACATCACCCCAGAGAGCAAGCGCAAATCACTCGGGTGGCATCATCCCTCATCACCCTAGAAAACGAGAAAATTCAAACACACTCTCTCACAACGAAAGGTCATGGCAACCATCTTTTGGGATCGTAAAAGTGTTCTTTTTGTGGATTTCATGCCAGAAGGCACTACGATCAATACAAATCGTTATTGTGAAACTCTAAGAAAACTACGGCGAACCATCCAAAACAGGAGGTGATGAATGCTTTCTGGAGGAATTGTGCTTCTTCACGACAATGCCCGCCCTCACAAGGATAGGAAATTTTTGATCATCCACCCTATAGTCCGGACCTTGCTCCTAGCGATTTGCATCATTTCCTTAAGCTGAAAGAGTTTCTGGGCGGTACACGATTTGGAAGTGATGAAGAGTTGGAGAATGCAGTGACCACCTAAGAAGAGTATGACATGGGAATTCTGATGCTCGTGAACATATATGACAAATGTTTAAATGTAGGAGGTGATTATGTAGAGAACGGAAGGAAGCTTCCGGTATGTAACAGAATTGTTTTTTCCAATAAATATTGTGTTTTTCATTTGGTATAACTAAACGGTCTTTATTTTCTGGATGACCCTCGTATATTGATATAGTCGATGTAGTATAGTCAATAACAGATATGCTGATATAGTCAATGACTCATATTTGCAGTTATGCACACAATAAACAAGAACCCCAATTGCAATCCAATTAACTCCTTGCATCACTACAGACACAAAAAGAAGTGCGTCAGCATCTACTGTGCTTAGAAGGCTTCAAGAAGGTGTCCCATACGCTGGGCGATCGGTCGTTGGTGTGCCGATCACCTCGCGTCAGAAGGAAGGCGGCAGCAGTGGACACGTTAAAGTTTCTAATGGATTGACATTAATGGAGGGTAATTCTTTTAACCTTCCGTCGGACGCATCTAATCTGTCAGATGAAGCACCCATATTTTTTTGTGCCTAAGTGAGGGTTTTACCCAGAAAGGTGTCAGATATTTAGTAGCTTCCTGGATTGCTGTGCGTACATATTAAAAGGTGTGCATGCTACGAAACAAAAACGGAAGTAAAATTTCTGCCTCGGAGTTAATGTCCAAACAAACCAGCATTTTTATCAAAACTTTAACAGTGAGGAAAAACACGTTAATGTGCATATTTATTATCTTCCTAAGCACTTTTCCATTATGACACACGTCAGAGAGTTGGTCCACTCTAACATTGAACCGACTTCAATGTAAATTTTATCATCCTCACAATCTCACAATGGAGTCAAAACATCTTACGTCACAATCGCATGGCAAATACTACTGCCCATGTCAGCAGGACCGAACATCTCTATGAATGTGTGAGGGTGCAAAAAATCTTTGAGAACCCTACAATATTTTGGAAGTCTAACTATTGCAATGGTTCTCATGACACGACTTCAGGAAAATTTCTGCAGATCTTCACCAATCACCCCTAGAACCCAAAACCACCCTTCGTTAAAAAGTTTATATATATTTATATATATATATATACAAACATATACAATAACCAATTAAGAAATTAGTTTTAATCAAATAAATGCTTAATCGAAGAAGTAATAATTCAGATGAAGTAAACTTTAGGAAAAGGTCACTATATTCTAAAAAAGATTTAAAAATGAGAAAAAAAAACTTCACAGATGCGATGAATGAGCCAATGCAGCAGTACAACCGAAAAGTGAGAAATATTAACAAAAGAACGTCATAAATGAAAAAACAAAACAACAAAAAGGAACAGAACGCCAACGTCCAGGACGCGTCATCAGCAAGGGAAATCCCGAACGGAATTTATAGAAGAATTAGAATTATTCTAAGTTTCTAATTCTAAGTTCTAGAATTATTCTAATTATTTTAAGTCTAATTATTCTAAGTTTTATAGAAAAAGAAAATTTTACTTGGATAATTAAAAATAATACTAAAGTGATTGACTTTACAAAGAACAATGAAATAACTCACATCGAGACATATGACTTTCAGGACCTGTTCACTAGCATCCCTCTTAATAAATTAAAAGAGGTTTTAATGCATTATTATTATGACTTGAAAGACTTGTTAGAATGCACAGAAGCGTATTGGTTAGACATAATTAATTTATGCGTATTCAATAATTTCATCTCGAATGGCGAAAATATTTTATTACAGATTAAAGGAATTCCACAGGGGTCTTGTTTTTCTTCTTTAATTGCAAATCTATTTCTTCATTTTTACGAAAAAGATACAGTTTTAAGTATAAATTCGGCTTTTAGATATATAGATGACATCCTGATTTTTAATTTTAAAGATTTCTCGACAGTTAGTGGGGATATTTATCCTGAGGAACTAAAATTAACAAAAACTAACGATAATAATTAAAGCTATTTTTCTTGATCTACATATTGACGGTCATAATGAATTAAATTTAACCATTTACGACAAAAGAAATGAATTCAAATTTAATGCTAATAGGTTTAATTTTTGGAATTCTAATATCTCTTTTAAGATCTATAAAAATACAATATTACATTAATTACAGAGGATTAAAAATATTTGTAACAATTCAGAATCAAAGAAAAAACAAATTAAACTTTTCAAAAACAATCTGAATTCCTATAAAATTCCCTATTCTCTTTATTTACCCTTATTCCACAGCGTTCTATAGAAAAAAAAACCTTTCTATATTTGCCCTTATTCTATTTGCCTTTGATCTATTGTATTTTACAGTTGGTCTCATTTTGGTTAACTGTCTATTATTGTTTTCTTACTGATACTCGTTAAAAGTTCCTGAAACTTCACGGACAGCAAAAGGTTTCCAAGACTCTTCACTTCTCACTCCTAGTAAAATATTTACCGAAAATCATGACGTTAACCGTTAACTGTCAACCACCACAACCGAATTCACGTCAATACTTTCGAACGTTGTTCGTGCCGCGTGCTTGTGCATCTGATTTCTTTGTCTCTCCTTTTGTGGATTATTGAGTGAGTTTTCACACCTTTTTCTTCATTTTTGTTTCGCTTTGTTGGGTATGAGGTTGGGTTTCATGTGCTTTATTTCAAATGGACCTAGGCTTTTTATTTTTATTATTATTTTTATTTCTTTCAATTGCACATGGCTTTTTGCTTTGTTTCCTTATTTCAAACTATTATTTTTGTTCGGTGTTCCGGGAAACAAACTCTTTTTAACATTATTGCTAGAGTTTGTGTTTAGAAAACACCGAATTTATTTATATTTACATCCATTCGGGATTTCTCTTGCTGATGACGCGTCCTGGACGTTGGCGTTTTCTTCCTTTTTGTTGTTTTGGTTTTTCTTTTATGACGCTCTTTTGTTAATATATATATAGTTACGATTGAAGACAGAAAGAAAATTTCAATTAGAGGAATTATCACCTTATCACAGGGGTACCCAACTTTTTTTCCCTCGCGTACCCCTTGAATATTGATTTTGCTCTCTCGTACCCCCTACTATCATATCCAACTCCCCCCATCAATCCGTCTATGCAAAGAAGTTTTCATTAATAATGTTAAGGTTAGCTTAAATTAAGAACATTTGTAGAACTTATTTTTGATTTTGTATTTAATTCCATCTTTACAACAGTATTAGTTCAACGCCAAAACAAATGATACCAGTATTGAAATTATTTCGCTTTAACTTATAAGGATAGCTAAAAATTATACTTCGTAATAATCAATTATTCAAGTGGTATAGTTATTAAATAGCACTTGGAGAAACAAAATTCTCTAACTTTTTAATTCCTTATGTTTTCTTGTTTCTGTCATTAACAACCTTGATTTCGCGTACCCCCAAGGGAATGCGTACCACAGGTTGGGAACCTCTGCCTTATCATAACAAACTAATTTTATATTGAAAGCTTTTTGACAGAACGCTGCCCCATGCCTGATGCCATGACAGCAACTGCGAACATCAAGAATAACTTAGAAGTTATAAACTCCCATCAGCCGCATTCACTTCTACTTTTTACACGGGAAACAAGCTGATATACCTGACTTTGCTCCGGATTAAAATGTTTTCATGTTTAATATTTTTAATGTAAAAACTATTGTATTAAAATTATAATACACAAATTCCTTTTCTGATCTGAAACGTTTTTAATTAAAATTAGAATATCAATTGAACCAGACAATTTTTAAAAACAGCCGATGGCTAATTTTCTCCATAAATTATTATTTGTTATATTTCAAATTTTATTAACTATTTCTAAAGTAAAAGAAAGGTTTTAATGAATATTTTGAAACAATTAAATTAAATAGTTAATTATTCATTAATTTAAAGCATGAAAATAAATCGAATCAATAGTTGGTCCTGATATAAATTGTTAATCGTCTACTTTTAAAATTTTCTTTTAGCATTCATCCAGAATTCTGTTAATGTATTCTGGCAATAGTTCTTGCCTTTCAACAATAAAGAATATTGTTAAGAAATCTGTTTAAAATTAATTTTGAAAAAATTATTAACATGAGATAAACAAATTGTATGGAAATGAAATTTTTGTCACTGAAAAACTAATTTTTTGAAATTTCATACGGTATATACAAATACAATGAGCCATAAAAAAGGTCTTGTGAAGATTTCGTCACAATTAATTAAATATTTAATTTGATAGTCAATTTGATACATAGTTAATTTGACAGATTACTTTAATTTGATATTTAATTAAACATGGCGGCACCAAGATTTGTTAAATAAATTTAATATGAAATAGCCCAAAAAGATATCTAAATAAGAGTTCCCTTTTTCTTTATTGATATTGAAAAATAGCTCATTAACTTCAAAATTGTTTTGGGGTTTTCTGCCTGACTATTTGCTTTTAACTGTCGATGGAGATTTAAATTTACTGTTCAAAATGGCTGCATTCATATCCTATGCTTTAAATACGCACATTTAATTTTCCACTCACAATATTATTCTTTTATGTGTTATTTTTATTCTCTTATGTGTTAAGAATTTTGTGACTATTATCTCTGTAACCAGGGAGTTCTCTAAATGATCCCATTCTAGTAGTGTTTAAATGTTTCATATAATGCGATTTTAGCATATGACAAAGTAATGTTCGCACAATTATATGGTAACCTAGATTAAATAAACAAATTTTTAAATCTAGAGTCGTTTTTCATTCGTGTCAAGTGTTAATTTCTTGCTACTGTTTCAGATAAACTGGCTTAATCTTATCTAGGAGATATTTGCACTGCTGATATGTTTATTTCCTTATGACTCCTACTTGTTGAATGATTATGTGTTGATATAAAAAAAAACCAATGTAAAAGACCAATGTACTGACCAATATAAAGACCAATTTACTGACCGATAAATCTATCATAACCTTCTGAGTAGAATGATAAAATTTTGATGTAGTAAAAAATTAAATGTCATGGAAACAAAATCATGACGTAAATATTGCAATGTTTGGAAACAATAAAGTCATTGTCAATGTCTGTATTGATAAGTAACATTAATGCAAAGGAATCTACCTTTGCCTTCCAGCTTGCCGAAAGGGGATTTTTTTGTTTGCTTGTTCATTTATCTTTTTTGAAGGTCATTGGGGCTTTACGATTATGCTTTTGTAGTCTAACCTGGTAATAACATTAGCCTCCGTCCGGTTTTATGTTTCAACTTTTGGAAAGAGGTAACTGCATCTGGTTATTGCCTTCTCTTTAGAGTGAGGTCCTCTTACCGTACTGGTATTTGTGTTATAGGCTCATCAGAAAACTTCGCCAGCGCCGCTATGTTATATAATTTTTCGTTTTAAAAATATTTTAAAAAATTAATTTTTAGCTCTTGATGGTTTCAGGAACCCTCTCAAATCGCGGGCCAGTGTTTCATTGCACCCGCCACTCCCCCCAGAACAGAACACCACTTCATGCCCCTGCGACTATAACCTTTTGGTTATTTAAACAGTGTGGCGGACATGAAGTGGAAGAGACATCGGAAGACACTCCTTAACTGTCTAGTAAATAATGTCGAAGGCAGAGAGATGGAAAAGGTTACAAAAATATAAATCTAAAAATCCGGGAAAATATACCAGAAACAAAAGGGGAGTATCATATAAAACCATATACAAACAAAAACTGTAAACAGGAAAGAAATATGAGAATGACGTGTACAATATCAACAAACAAGAGAGCAAAAAAAAAAACTAATCAAATAAAGAAGTCCACAAAAACAAACTAAAATGCGAGTGTTAAAGCACATGTGTGTCTAATCTGTTGATTGTTCTTTTCTCCATAAAGTGGAAGTTTTTCTGTGTGGAAGCGGAGAATAGTTCAGGTGCGCTGTCACTTCGACGAAGAGGGCGCAAAAAATTCCCCTTGTCGGCCTGAGGTAATGGAAGAGGCTGGAAGTGAGAGATGATCATGGAATTATTCGAGAAAGCTCTTGAAAATCATTAAGATGGTGAAGTAATCGTTGGATTTTAAGTCGGGAGCCTTTGTTGGAAGCGACGTTGCGGAACCAGATTAGCTCATGTTGCTGTGCCGGTTTAGTCATCGGACCTGCATGTCAACTAACATCTAACGCAGTGCTATAACATACTGTCGCCTTGGCATTAATTTAATTTTTATTGGTACTGTATTTGTTGATGGGAGGAATTCTTTATTTTAAAAACCAAGAGTGTGTTAGGATTCCCTTTAACCTTTTGCCATTTTTATGTCCATGCAAAAAGGAGTTGTTTGCTTTTTTCTGGTCCAAAATTAGTATAATTAAAATTTATATGTACAAGTAGCTTTGATTGAATGTGTAATAGAGAGTTATATTGTTTAAAGAAATTTGTATTTTATTTTATACTAGCCGCCTTCGGCGACCAGCTTGTTCACAGGGAGTATAATTTCAACTGACTCTCTTACGCATAATTTGATAGTCATTGGTTCCCTTAGCAAAATAAATTTAAACTTCAAATTGTGATAGACATTTAGCCGGCATTCTTTTCGAAGTCTTGCACTTGTTCTGTTCCTAATCTACATGAACGCTCCTAATGGAGTCAAGCAACTGTTCGTGTCAAGTAACATCTAATTGTACGTAATCGACGTGCGCTATACTTTAACAAATTTGATTTCAACATCAAAATAACGCGGCACGTATTACGTCCAGTAGCATGTTAATTGGCTTAAAACATGCTGATAAAATGAATTAAAACATAGCAACCATAATCGTTCAGTTTACTGGATTATTTCCTTTTATACTTACTATTTTGAGGACTTTCTTTACAGATTCCACAGAAAAATTGATCAAATAAAAAAGAAAGTAAAATCCAATAGCATATTATGTTAGCTTTCAACAATGGAAGAGAAACGCGCGATTAAATGTTTGTTTAAATAATGAAAACGGTTTGAAATTCATTGTCACAAAGAAAAGTATTGTTGTAAATTATTCCAAAAAATATTTTTTATAAATTTTATTAAATTTACAGAAAAATAGTACCATAACTTAATTGATATCATTGAAAATATATATTTTTAATTTTTCAGTTGGTGAAAAAATAATTTTTGTGCTGTAATATTTTCGGAAGTTATTAAGGAAAAGCGGCAAAATTTCGCTTTTAATTAATTAAATTTCAAAAAATGGCTTCTAGGTGCACATCTCCATCTTCCAAAGTATGTTTGTACCGAATTTTGTTGCTCTAGGTCTAGCGGTCTGTCCTGCATACACACACACATTCTGATTTATTATTAGTAGAGATAATCATGAGTTTTGATTTCATATTTGTGCATTTCTGACTCATGGTTGTCTGGAGTATGTTGAAAAGGTACTAGGTATAATTGTGATTAAGTGTTAAGAAAATGTGTCGTGTTATTTAGTTTGAGTTATTTCGGCTTTTATTCAATTACTTAAACTTTCAAAAATTTATTTAAAAATTAAAAAATTAAAAAAAGAATAAAAAAATATTTAAATTAATTTAATAATTGCTAATACTTCAACACAACAATACGCTCATATTTCGTTTAAATTGTTTGAGTAGAAAAAATGCATTGTTGTTCGATTTGGGGCTGGTATGATTCAAAAGAGAAAGATAATTGAAGTATAAAAATGTTTTTCAAGTTTTGCTTAACAATCTTGAGTTTATTACAAGCATGAACTGGAAAAATTCAAAGAAAATTTCTTTGAGTCTGCATCATAATACGTATTATATCTTTAAAACACTTCCAATACACTAGTGTACAGATTCATTACAAATAATAAGAATTTTTATAAATAATATAAATAAAATGAGCAATTTATAAATAATATATTTAAAAGAGGCCTATACAATTTAGATTACATTAACTATAAAAATGCTAGCAAACTCGAGAGAAGCCAATGTAAATAAAGCTCGATATTAAATAAATTAAACAAACTTTTGAGTCTTTTAAGGATTCAAAAAAAACAAAAATTCCACTGCAATTCCAGTGTAAAAACTAAAGTAATAATAAACTAAAACCAAATTATAAAGCGAAAATTATCTTATTGTTTCAAACAATAAAAAGAAGAAAAAAAATTGTTCTTACTGTTAAACATGCAGAGACACTGAATCGATTCCAGATATAAATGGACGAAGCTCATTACAGCATGAATTGTCTCAGTTAGCAAAGTGAATGGAACGTAAACGGTATCATATATAATGAACAACTAGATCATACCTGTATCTAATCAGGATTGCAATAAATTATCAATAAATGAAATTTGCTTTATTATTGTTTTCTTTCTTCCACGACATTTTATCAACCTTATCAAAATAGTATTTAAAATTCGCTTGTTATAGGTACATTTGATAAAAAGTTTAAGCTTTCTTTAAAGTTTGTGGCACCAAAAATAATATTTCAATTTTATCAGATATAGAAAGCTCATTTCAGTTTAATGAACAATGGAATCCGTTCAGCCTAGTGTAAACTACCGCATTTGTGATATGTGTTAGATTGCAAAAAATGCAACTGCATCATTTTTCGGCTTTATCAGTATTTTTAAATATTTAAATCTTAGCCACCAAAGTTTTGTTCGTTTCTTGTGGCATCTCTGGCAACTTTTGAAATTTAAACGGTAATTTTTTAACAGTTTTATTAAATATCTAAATTTTTCTTAATTATTTACTTAGTAATCAACTTAAATATTAACTGCCTTAACTTTTTATGTCTTTTCCTTTAATGTTTCAAGTTCATTAAATTATAAATCAAATTAATTTAAAGGAACTATTTGCTCGCCATCTTGTACGGCGTATGAATTTTTGTGTAAAAGGGCTTTGGCATCCCTGACTGGAAGGATTCCTTTGTGTGATTTGAATTGAGTTTGGCTTGACAGAAAGAGAAGGTTGGTTACACCTGCGGGCTCCTGGAGGCCTTTGGGCCTTCAGGGAGCTTGTCCCTGCAGTATTTTTCCGTTGGAAATTAGAAAGAAATGGTTCGTTTCTCTAACAAGTTTTTGTCATGTCTTTTCTGCAAGTGTGAAAATTTTTTAAGTGTTGAACGGTGTCAACTGAAGTTTCGTTCTTTATGTTCACGTATGGAATGGAGGCATTTTCGATAGTTTTGTGGTGTTATTTTACGCTCTCCAACAATCTGTAGATTGCGTGAACTTATTTGCACGCATGAAGTTATCCAGTCTCGGTTATTGGATAAAATTACTCAACCTACCATGCCCTGCAATAATGGATTGCAGTACACTAATAATGCTTAGGTTGGAATAATTGATCAGCCTGCTCTTCGAAAGCTTCTTTTCCGTTAAGATTGTGAAAGTGAGGGAAGTTCTGTTGGAAGCATTTGTGAGCATCAATAATGCAACTGAATCATATATAGTTCGTTCCGAGCTTGTACCTGATTAATCGCATGTAAATTAACAAAGCTATGTGCGTTGATTCGTCTTTAAAATAAGTGCTGCAAATATCATTTATGAAAGAAAGATTTTTCGAGTTGATCATACATCATGTGTCTCCAATAAGTTTTCACGAGTGAACAAAGACTGCACTGTGCATTGTCAACATACTACAATTTTTTTCTACAGAAGCAAATGTTTCTTAGATTTAAGTAGTTTTTTTTAGTATCTTTTTATCATATCGATCCTGCAACGCTTTTGTTATAATGTATATCTACATTTTCTTTTTTATTTGTTGTTTTTGATAGTTTGGTCGTGTGCATCATTTTTTGGATATATCTATTTGAAATTGGCGGCAGTAATTGATTTAATTTAAAAAATTGTTAAATAAAAAATTTTAAATTTAAAATTTTGATTCTGTTTTAATTTCTCTAATTGTTTTCACAATTGCAATTGTACTAATTATGTTTTCAGCTATACGTTCATTTTGGCTGCTAATATTTTTCAGGTGCCTGACAAGGTAGGTGCATTATTAAGGTGCAGCAAAATTGCATAATATTGTTTTCATGTTTCAGCACTAGTGTTCATTTAATAATTGAATAAATAATCTAAATTTTAACATTTGGTACCAATCAAGAATTAACATTTATAATTAACTACCCATAATTAACAATATGGAAATAAACCAATCTATTACAATAATTGGTAAATTAGCTGCGATGTTAAAATAAAAAGGAAACAGACTTTTAGAACTGATAAATTTGAACTTTATTTTGTTCGAATATAATAAAAAAAACTGATACATCTCTGTATAAAACAATATATTCAAGTAGTTTTATTATTTGATCACTATTAGACGTAAAAAAATATTGATATTTTAGTTATGAATCGATGTATTCCGTTGTCAATAACTGTTTGTATGACCAATTTCTTTTAAATACAGTGTTCAAAAAATCAAACTGTTTTCCCTCAACTTTCTCGTATCTTTCTTCGTTCAAAATATATCGTACCTTTCTTCATTTCATCGCATCTTTCTCCGTTTTTCTTTCGTATCAAAAAATTCTCCCTTTCAAAGAATTGACAAAAAATTATCCCCTTAACTTTCTCATATATACTTTCACAATATGGCTCATTTTGCATTCAACTTTTTTATACAGCGAATCAAATACAAAGTTTGGATAGTTTCCCTACGACCATTTGGATCCAAAATTTGATATATATATCGGAAGGTTGACGTATTTCGACCATCTAAATATTTTGCAGTGTACAGTTATAGAGAAGTAATTTTTAAAAAAATGTACTAAAATTTCTTTGTAGTTTATCTATCTTCAAAAATTGTAATTAAAGTTTTAAGAAATACAATTGAAAGTAGAAAAAAAAAATTCCACGGGAGGCTGTCTCTGCGAAACGGCCGCTGGGATTGAGGGGCGTGGACTTACTTACCTTACTCAACTGTGGCTAAAGTAACTGTATGTGACTATTAGTCTAGTGTGACTATGTGACTCTATCTATGTAAAATTCTTCGTGATTTTCCCCAACTTTTCAACTCTACTGTGACTAAACCGTAATTACAAATTCTAAAATTATTTTTGCAGTCTTCAATGTCTACCTTTCTCTGTTAAATGAAACTAAAACCAACTCCCCATGTTATTTGGTTGCGGAGCTATAAGCGTGTAAGTTTAGCACAAAGTAATTCAATAATTCTTGAGCAATATTTCGCTTGAACCTCAGATCATTGACAGAATTGCCTTAGTCTGCGTGCGTGCGCATGGGTCGCTGTAACGTCATCAAAATTCTTAGTGATTTTAACCAACTTTGCAGCTCTACTGTGATTAAACCGTAATTCCAAATTCTAACAATATTTTTGCAATCTTTAATGTCAACCTTTCTCTGTTCAATGAAACTAAAACTAACTTTCTATGTTATTTGGTTCCGGAGCTATAAGCGTTTAAAAATACCACGAAAAGCGTCATAATTGTTCCCTTTCCCGACACACCATTAGACCACTATGGAGAGATGTAAGTCTACTTCAAAATAGCTTATTAATATGATGCCATAGGTCCAATTAAAGAAAATAATTTCTCAAATTGTGGAAACAATTTTTTTAAGCACAATTAAAGCAAAAGTATTCTTTGATTCTCAAATTCACATTTTTTGCACTGTATCATTTATTCTTCTTCCTTTGTTTCCTTAAATATAATACAAAACCATGTTGCCTTAGTTTTTTTAACCAACATTTGATGTCTTGAACGTCTTTTGATTCTTTCCTTTTTTGCCCCTTTGGCTTGTTCTAATTCCAATTTACGAAAACATTTAGAGATTATTACTCCTTTCTGAGCCATTCCTCTAGTTCGAGATAATAGTTCCCTTGATTCGATCAGTCCAATTTAGGCAAATGGTAGTACCTACAATTCTAGATGGTAGAATAAGTTATTCCCTAATATCACTACAATCAGAATATTGGAAAACATCGTGAAGATGTAGTACAGTATCTTGTTAATCAACCGGGAGCAAGGGGGAATACATGCCTCTGGGGCCAGTCTTAAGGGGCGCCTTGGAGACAAGACACTAGTGCGTTTCCACAAGTTTTTAAAGTCAAATACTATGAGGGGCGAAAAAATAACACCATGCCCGAACAGAATAATCATGTTATGCACGTTGCCTTCTTACTTTCGCTACGCCACTGATGTTAATAGCGTTATTTTTTTATGTTTTTAAATAATTTCATTAAAATCATTGTATTTCCTTTTTAAGGACAAGATATTTCTGACAGTCGCGATTAAAGAAAAATTAAAATTAAAGGAGATTCGAACTTCAAGTCCGAAAATATGATGCATGATATGAAAAAAAAATCGACGGGAGGCTGTCTCTGCGAAACGGCCGCTGGGATTGAGGGGCGTGGACTTACTTACCTTACTCAACTGTGACTTTCTGTGACTAAAGTAGCTGTATGTGACTATTAACTCTATAATCTATAGTGACTATTACTCTAGTGTGGCTATGTGACTCTATCTATGTAAAATTCCTCGTGATTTTCACCAACTTTTCAACTCTACTGTGACTGAACCGCAATTACAAATTCTAAAATTATTTTTGCAATCTTCAATGTCTACCTTTCTCTGTTGAATGAAACTAAAACCAACTCTCTATGTTATTTCGTTAAGGAGCTATAAGCGTTTAACTTTAGCACGAAATTCGACGTAATTCAACAATTCTTGTGTAATATTTCGTGCGATCGATAAATGAATTGCCTTTGTCTGAGTGCACGCGCATCGGTCGCTGTGACGTCATCAAAAGTTTTAGTGATTTTCACCAACTTTTCGGCTGGACTGTGACTAAGCCGTAATTTCAAATTCTAAAATTCTTTTTGCAATCTTCAACTTAAACTTTTCTCTGTTAAATGAAACTAAAACCAACTCTCTATGTTATTTGGTTCCGGAGCTAAAAGCGTTTAACTTTAGAACGAAAAGCGTTATAATTTGTTCCTTCCCCGACACGCCATTAGACCACTATGGAGGGACGTAAGTCTACGTCAAAATGGTGATGATTAGGCTTGATGTAACTGCCATTATATAATTTTTAAAAATTTACTCTGCGTTATAGCATTGATAACGTGAACACAAAAAATGCGTGCGCATAAACGTAGTAACTAAAAGAATGAAAAATACGGTTGTAAAATAAGCTTAAAAATATTTTTAAAAATATATTAAAATTATAAAACTAAAGTACGGAAATAAAATTGGTATCTGGCATCAATGAAAAGCTAATAGTTATAATTTTAAAGTAGTATAAGAATGGTATTGTGCAATAATATGCTCCGAAATTATTGATGAGAAACGTTAAAATTTCAATTAGTTTTTATTTAAAAATCTAATTAAAATTTCGAAAAGCACTTTTTCAGTGATCACCTACAACTGAGGAAACCCTAATAGCACGAGATTTTGAACAATGTTGTTAAAGTATCTTCGCGATATTGTACGGCATTTAGAATATCGAGCAACATCTTGCGGAGATACCCTATAACAAGGGTGTCAAAGTCAAATACTAACACGGGGGGGACACATGTTTAGTTCAAAAACACAGTATAAAAAAAGTGCTTGGACAACAGTTAGTTTAATGTTTTCTTCCTAAAATTTGGCATCTCCTTTCTTCTACCAACTTTCCTACTTCGAGAGATACCACAGTGATTAATTTCAAAACTGATCCAAGGTGAATATCAGTAATTCTGGATCCGACAAGATGACTTATTTCCATTCATAAGCAAAAAATAGTTGCTCCTACAGATAAGTACTTCTAACTGTGATTTAATTTTATATGCCAATTTTCGATTGTTTTCAAAACTGACTGGTATGTATTTGTAAAATTGAAGAATCTCAACTTCACTGACTTTTTTCTTCAAATATGAACAGCATTGGATCTCAAATATGTCTGTTTGTATATGGCTACCATGGGTGTAGTGGAGCCGGAACGCCGTTCTGGAACTGCTTTTTCTACGGGAAATAAATAACAAAAAATTGTGAAAACATCCTTAGAACAGCGCGATTTTTGTCACCCAGGTTAAAGCGTTCCAGTACTGCTTTTAGAGCGTCCCGGCATTGCTTAATTTGCGACTGCACCACTGATGGTTACGTACTGATTCTGCATACGTTTCTATGAAAATTCGTTTTATGCTACAACAAAAATAGAATATTAATGCGTGGTTGTTATTGTTTTAATACCGGTTCCTAAAATATCCCCTGTTATTGGTGAAGGAAATGGTGAGTCGATGTAAAGCGAATGGTAATCGGTAATTGGCAAATATTATTCTTCGTTATTGATAATTATGTATAATTAGGAATTTTAAAAATCAAGCTGAGAAATTTTAATGATTTTTTTTTACATAATCGACATTTACATACTTGTTCCCCCGTTCGCCCCCGTTATCCCTGCCGTACAATATCTTTTGCTAATAGGAAGTAACGAAGTGCCAAATTTAGTAGCTCAAAGACCAACGGTCTGCCCTGTAGAGCGGTTCGGACAATTTAAGACTCATATATGTCGCAATTTGCAGACAGTATGCAGCCTATAAACATTATGAAACTTTTTTAAAAATATGTTGCTTTGAGAATAACAACCTTCGTTCCATTTGGCTATTGTTTCAAGCATCAAGTTCAGATCAATTCTATCTTTTCACCAGTGGGTCCCCTGCTCTTTTTATTTTGCAATTCATTTATTTAGAGATTAGTTTAAAAGCAGCGGCATCTGACTCTGACAAAAAAATGTAATTAGTAATTCTTAGCATAGGCTTATATATCGCCTTAGGGAACGATAAGAAAGTTAATATGGCTGCCTTTAAAAAAGAAAGGAGTTTCGTATTTGGAAAAAATGTTTTCAGTCATTATTAAAGGCTTATTTGTCTTTTTTGTTGTAGTATTTTTTTTTTATTTTTGAAAAACCATTTTTAAAATAAAGATAAATTGTTTTCCAACAATTAGAAAAGGGATCAAGTCTCCCCAATTGGAGGGAGACTTGATCCTTGAAACAGATGAATTGAAATGATTCGAATTAAGTAGTCGAAATGAAATTTACTGTTGACTAACATGTAAAAAAAGGAGAAAAACACGTTTAGAAAATTCTGTATTATTGAAAATCATTGTTTCCCATATGAATGATTGTTATCGCTGAAATTAATGATCAAATAACATTTTCAAAGCTTGAAAAATCAAAAATAAATGTTAAAATTCTTGCAGTTCGAAGAGTTCCACCAAGCATGGCTGGTTTAGGTAGTTTTTTGACAACGTCGTCATTGCCCACAACACTAATGTCACCATTTTCTGGATAAATAAATTAGTTGGAATGAAGTCCTCTTTTTCTTAGAAAATTTATTTCGCATTCAGATGATGAAATCTTCTTTTCAATTTTTCCTACGGAATAACTAATTTTCTCTTTCCGTGAAACCGCCATCATGTTCTTGCTAACCATCATGTGCAGCCACATATTAACTTACTACCTTTGTCAACCATCCAAAATCAAGGTAACCATATTCTAAATAATATTGATATTATCTAAATGTGACTTGAATATCACAATGGCAAGTAGGGGGGTAATAAAATTGTTAATATTAATTTAACTTATCTTTGGGGACAAGTGTCCCTAATGTGCATGTGTTGGAAAAAGAATTGTTAAATCAAAAGTAAAGAAACTGTATTGGATGTAAATAACAACATTTAAGCAGTAAGGAATGTTAGTATATTATATCAATAAACTTAAGTAATTTAGTTTTATTTAGCAAAAAATAAGAAACATAAACTACCTACCCCATAAGAAGTTTGACTATAAGAAATCAGAGATTCCTTTCTTACATCAAAAATAAAAATGTCTGAATGAAATTATGTTGTCAGATCTGTTGATAAGGAATCACTTTATTAGTGTTGCCAGTTTCAGAGACTTAATTGCATTTTTTCTCTGGTTTTAGACCTAGGGACCAAGTCTCCCCCACATACCAAATTTCATCGGTCTAGCTTAAACCGATTTTGAATTATCTTGTCCCTATTAGCATGAGATATTCTGTGATATTTCCACAATGTTGTTACGATATTCTGCATGCTGCACAACATCCTAAAGATGTCGCATAAATATTGCAGACCATCTTGTATTAACAGACAGACATAATTCCAAAAATGTGTTTCTCGGACTCAAGGAGGCCTAAAACGTGAAGATCCATCAAAATCTCAAGGGCGAATTTTTTTACTATTACAATACTTTCTCTTTTTCATATGGACGAGTTTTCTGCTTTGTTTTTTTTTACATTTGAGTGTCTGTACTACGCAATTCCGAAATAATGGTAAGTCAATGGAATCTTCAAATCGGAAGTTTTAAATACAAGCAGATCAAGTCAAGCTTTTTAATGTAAGTAATTAAACCAGAAAACTCGTCCATACGAGAAAGTAAAAAAAAAGTCTTTAAAGACTAATTAATGTCTTCAAACAAATAACGTAATTTTCGGAGATCTCCTCTGACAAAGCATTAGAAGCATCGGATCGGAAGTCGAACTTTTGCAAAGTTCGAGATACCTGAAATAAACAAAATAGAAAACTCTCACATAAAAAAAGTTTGCAGATAGCAGCAGTCAAAATTAGGGATGTATAATCCACGATTTTTTGAGTAACAAATATCTTTGGTATTGCTATTTTTAAATATCTATTCTAAATAACAGTTATTTGAATCACACTTCTACTTTTCAAAAAGTCTTATTAAGTATTAAAGTGTTCTAAAAATTTTAAATAAAGAAAATTTTGTCATTTGTTTTAATATACATATTTTCTATTAATGTTTAGTTCGATTAATGTTACCAGATAGCATGTACACTTGCAGCAAGTTTGATTTTTCTTCGTATTAGCTTGTCATGGCAAACATGATGTGGCAACTTTGCAGTAAACTTCCTGCAAAGTAACAAAGCATAATCGACCAACCCACTTGCAAAACAAGTTTGCTCTGAAGTTATGACAAGCTTCACACCACGATTGCAAAACAAGTTTCCTGCAAAGATGATACAGCACACTTACAGATAATCTTTATCTCTGTTTTACAAAAAGATCCGATTTTTAATAGCATCTCCTAGACCGTCCTTCTTTTTTTAAATTCGATAACTAAATGATAATTTGTAAAAGAACTAACTTTTTTATAAAAAAATTAGCGAAACACTTTCCATCTTTTTACTAAATATAGAACTCGCTCTTTAAAGAAAACTATATCGCCTTTTTCTTAATCATGAAATTTTAATGTTTTATAAACAAAATTAAACCTGAAAAACAGTCAATGTTTGTTGAAAAATAATAACTTACATTTTTATCCCATTTTAAAAGTAATTACTTTTGAAACATAATTTCATAATTTATTCTACTAGCAAAACATAGTTATTAGCGAAAATCGCTCTCTTTTTTATTTCAAATCATGTTCTCAACACGAAATTTAAAAAAATTAATGAAATCAAGAAAAGAGTTTAAAATAAATCGTATGCGCGATCTATTAGCGAAATCTATCTTCTCCTCAGCGAGTTTATCTGGCTGAGTGGTTAAAGCGTCTGCTTTGGAAGCGGTAGGTCGCGAGTTCTAATCCGAGGTTTTCTACGTACTCTGTTTTTGCTATAGTTTGCAAAGAGTTTGACGCCACAAGCTTGTGACAAGTTTGATGCGTGGTGACTAACTCGTTTGCGTAAACCGGTTTCTAGCTTGCACTCTTGTCGTGTCAAATTTGTTGCAAACTTGCAGATTTGCAGAGCAAGTTTGCTGCAAACTAAAATTGCTATCTGGGGATGAAGACTCCCCAGATAGCACGTACGTTTGCAGCAAGTTTGATTTTTACTTGATACTCAGATAGCACGTACGTTTGCAGCACACAAGTTTGATTTTTACTTGACTTACTACTTTTTTACTTGTCATGGCGAATTTGACGCTTCAAGCTTGAAGCGAACTTGTGGCAAACTAACAATGCAGAATCGCCACCCTCGCTTGCAAAACGAGTTTGCCTTAAGTTCACCGTGACAACTAGCGCCACCCCTCCTTGCAATGCAAGCTTGCTGTAAGTTTGCAAAACAAGCTTGATGCAAAGATGATAGCACAAAGAGATAATTATCTTTGTCTCTATTTTGAAAAATCATCCGATTTCTAATAGCATCTCCTAGACCGTCCTTCTTTTTATTGATTCAATAAATCAATGATAATTTGTGAAAAAACTAACTTTTTTATAAAAAAAATTTCGAAACATTTTCCATCTTTTTACTAAATATAGAACTCGCACTTTAAAAAAAACTATATCGCCTTTTTCTTAATGTTGAAATTTTAACGTTTATAAACAAAATTAAACCTAAAAAAAAGTCAATGTTTGTTGAAAAATAATAACTTACATTTTGTCCCATTTTAAAAGTAATTACTTTTAAAACCTAATTTCATAATTTATTCTACTAGCAAAACGTAGTTATTAGCGAAAATCGCTCTCTCTTTGATTTCAATTCATGTTCTCAACACAAAATTTAAAAAAATTAATGAAATCAAGAAAAGAGTTCGAAATAAATCGTATACGAATCGAATCGAATGGTGCATTAGCGAAATCTATCTTGTCCTCTCAGAGTTTATCTGGCCGAGTGGTTACAGCGTCCGCTTAGGTCGCGAGTTCTAATCCGAGGTTGTGTTCGTACTCTGTTTTTGCTATGTTTGTAATGAGTTTGACGAGGCAAGCTTGCTGCAAGTTCGTCGCTTGGGGACTTCGAAGCTTGCATTAACTTGCTGCAAGCTTGTTTCACACTTACACTCTTGTCGTGTCAAGCTTGCAGATTTGTAGTGTAAGACTGCTGCAAGTTTGCTGCAAACTAAAATTGCTATCTGGGTCTGTTCCCCCCTGAGTGGGGAGTGGTGATACCCCCTCACTGTATGGGGAGGGTAGTTCATGCATTCGTGAGAGCTTTTAGAGCAGCTTTGATGGCGCCATCTGTTAACAATATATAGAACTAAAAACTAAAACCTTGCAAAATTATATTAATAAGCAATTAAAATAAAAAAAAAACACTTTGCGTACATTTTATACAAATTACTGTATCACACCTCTTTGACAGTAGTATTCATCATTAGTATTTGTGATTTTTTGATATTGTGTAGAAAATAACAGTCAAATATTCATCATCCCTAGTCAGAATGATTCAGAAATAACTTGCCACCTCTATAGCAGAGTGGTGCAGTTAAATCTCTGTTTACAAAGAGAGTCAACTTCCAGCCTATTAGTTTTAACCCTTTTTTAAAAAACTTAAAATGAGCTCACACTAGCACTTTTTCTATAATAATAAAGAAAACAACATTATTTCAATGAATCTCGTTCCAACAAAAAATAAAAGATGACAATTTGAAATTTCATTCATCGATATATTTCTTGATTGTTTATTTTTTCGGTTCTACACGCGGTTTATTTTACCTTGTAACCCGGCTCCCACTACTGCTACTCTGTATATTATGTGATTCAACTTGTGTTTTATTGCTACTAAGAACAAATATTTATTCCCTTTATGTTTTTCAAACCTAGTAAATCAGACTGAATTCATACTCGTCGCTCCTTGTATGCAGGGAATCAATTGAGTATCAGTATTTTGACTTTAAAATTTAAGGTACGTATTTTTTTTAGATTAACTAATACATTTTCTTACAAATATTAGCAGAAACATTTTATCATCTCTTGAACATTTTTCATGTGCATTTAGCAGTAACCCTTTTTTAAACCCTGAAAAATTTCTTAAACATACAGAAAATGCGCCTATTGCATCATTATTAAGTAACGTCGCAAATGTCATTGCATTTTCTAAAACTTTGGATGAAAAGTGATTAATTGTAATTTAGAGATTAACCTGACGCGGATAAGGTAGTCAAACACAAAAATTGTTTGCTAATTCAAATAAATATTTATATGATATTTGAAATAATCGCTTAGAAAACTAAAACTTTTAAGCAAACTATTTACATTATTGGAA
>BGPR01001770.1:197245-221533 GCA_013235015.1 Araneus ventricosus
TACATCAATAAACAACTCCCATTAAAAAATTCATATCTGTTTATGCTAGTTTACTTGCTCAAATGTATGTAATAAATGCCAATCTAATTATATCATTGAGTTTTTGTAGTTATGCATATCTGTTTAATTGGTTTGGTTGTATGTAGAGAAATCTGAAATGGCTTTTGTTAAAATTACACCCAAAATAGATATAGGATTCTCTCATTTAATAACAAAAAAGGTCACCAGTCAAAAGAAAAAATGGACAATAATTGCAAAATTTATGAAATCTAAGAATGGAAACATGGTCAAACTTACCAACACGATTCCATGAAAAAGTCACAAGGGTAAAAGGGAATATATTACACCTCTACACAGTTATTTCATTCTATTAATGCCCTTTCAATTATCTTTTTGACTATATTTTGAAGTGTGCAGTTTTATATATACATATTTAAGAAATGAGGCATTTGTCATCTAAGTATATCCCTATAGATTATTATATTTAAATAACAATCAAAGACTGCAACATTATTAAAAATCAAAGACAAATTTAAATTATGCATTTTTGATATATTTTTTTCAATTTAACTGATATTCATAACTAAAATATTGTTGGTGAAATACTTATATGAAGGTGTTTTATTTCTATATTTTTGCTTTAAACAATTACAGAATAAAGCTTTACATTTACTGTAAAATAATTTTCTGTAACAAATAATTGTTTTAAAATGTAATAATTGTAGTGGCTTTACTAGGAAAAGTAGTTTGAGCTTTTCATAATAAATGTAAGGTATTTTTATTCTCACTTTAAATTTTTATTTTCAGTGCCTCGCATTTGTATAATCTCGAGCAACATGGGAAAACATCCTTCATTATTATCATCTCAGACTTATCTGTTACACAATATTAAGTTTCTCAAATTGCATTCTGGCATAGCAGATTACAGTACTACAGAAATGGGAATACAGAAAAGTATTGCTGCTCTCCAAGCTAGAAAAAGGGTTCCAAGAAAGAAAGCACTGTCTGGAAAAGACCAACCTGACCAGGTGAAAATTTTTTATAATGTCTTTTTAATATGATTAATATGTCTGTAATATTGATTATAATTGACTGACTGAAGCAATGTTCTGCTTAAACTTGACTGTTTGGCATTTCATCTGTTTGCTTTTAAATTTGTTTGTTATGCAATCACAACCAAGAAGCCAATTCTAAGAATTTGGCATTAATGTTCCTTGAAATCATTAAAAGCAATGTATGTTTAAGGTTTTTATTTTTTTATTCCATTTCAAGTTGGTGGCCGTTTTAATGGTTCTGTTTTATGTAATATTCATCTTTTTTTAATGACTCTAGCCAAATGGAACTCCATAATGCCTCCAAAAATATCAATAATAGCAAATGACATTTAATTGTAATTTTGTTAATATTCATGAAAGCAGATATTAAATTTTAATTTTGTTAATACTGATAAAAGCAGAGAGTCGTGAAAATAATTCGTATTTGAAAAGAAATGGCTAAACCTTTAAAGACTTCGATGAAGAGCTGATTTTTTTTGGGAAGGGGGGATGAGGCTTACTATTCACAGAACCAGTACTATGGTTGGTTTTGTAATTAATGTATAAGTATGACAATAACTGGAAGCTCAAATCTTTTAAACTTGACTTATGAGTTATCTCAAAGTTTATGCATTAATGATTAACTGACTTGAAAATTCTGTAAATCTTGATTATACTTCTGGTTTCAACTATGCACGAAACAAATATCAAACGAAGTAGCAAAAGTAGATCAATAGCAAAGAACTCGCCTATTAGATACTTTATTTGATATGTATATCCTCCATCTATGTCCATAGCTGCCGGAAGCAGAAAGTGCTTAAAAGTGCGACATACGTCGCAGAACAAATACAGTCTTTGCAGAACATTTCATCCTTTAAAAAAAACATGCACACACCAAAAAAACACACAATATGCTCTACAGAACAATCAAAGTGAGGCGCTCTTTATGCCATGCCATCTCTCTTCACGTTTTGCTCAATGCAGCCTCCAGAGATTGGAGCAATGGTAAAAATATCATCACATAGTTACGAGAAAGCCACGCCTTCATCTGGGCTAACGTCACTGGAGATGAAGATCCGAAACAGGCACGTTGAAAAATGACTTCAAAAGTCATCGACAGAATTACAAATTCTGAATGTATGCCTTGGTTTTAAATAATTAATTTTAATATAATGTTTTGTCATTAATGAGTAATAAAGATTCTACTGGTTAATTAGTATTTTTATATCTATTTTACATTTTACTGTGGTCTGCCAAATTTGGACGAACTGCCTGCAGAACATTTCCAACTGTTTGAGGTCATGTTGCAGAACGCTAGATATAATTCTGCTCCTGGGCATAGCTGTATGAATTAAATATTTCTCAAGCAGTTCGTCTCCAACTCTCTCGGCACCTGCCTCTTCAACAGATACTGTGTATAGTTCAACATTTTTCATGAATCTAGAAGGGAATATGCTAGTCATCTTTTCCTCTGTTTACCATTCCTGCATGTATACCAGAAAGGAAATCAGATAAGCACATTTGCAGCCAGACTGTCATTTTGGTCATTGTCCACTGGTAGATTAGATTATTGATAAAATCACCCATCTGTAAAGGGTAATACAGTTTTAATATTGCATTATTCATAAAAAATATGAAGGTCTATGTTTGTGGGTTTCTAATGCTATTTCAGCTTGCAATATTAGTGTAAGTTAAAAGTATTGACAAAAAGTTTAAAAAATTAACTTTTTCTTTGATTTTATGTATTGTTTAAATTTTTTAAAGAAACTTGTTATATTAAATGAAATTCAACTGGGAAATAATTAGTCTACACAATGCTTAATAATTTCTTACACTGGAATGATTATACATTGATTTTATAAACCTTGCAAAGCAGGATTTTTTTCAACTTCATTTCTGTAAATTGATATGAGAGTATCAGAATTATAGCTTGTTTGAAATTTAGCTTTAAAATTATAATTAAAAATCTTATAGTTTAGTTAAAATTTTTGTATTTAAAAAAATTCCCTATAAGTAAAAATTGTTTTATGTACAGTAAAAGCTTAACTAACCGGCATGCTCGGAAAACGCCGATTTCCGGATACTTGAAAAGTCCGGATAGTTGAGTGTGACAGGAAAGATGGAGGGTAGACTTTTTTAAGTTTTTTCGGTCAAATAATTTGTTTTTGTCATTTTGAAATGTGCATTAAATATAATTTTTAAAAATACTTCTGTATCTTCCATAACATTGTATTTACAAAACATATTATGAAGATTTTAATTTAACATTGATGATAAAAAAAAGTATAATCTGTAGCCGAATTTTTACCATAAATATATAGATTGTAAAAATATAAACATTAAAAATAGCTGACGAAACTGGAATACTTGGCAAGCATAATAAAACTCTTTTAAGTGATCATAAACAAATCCCAGATTGAATATCAAAACTATCTATCTTTTAAAAAATTGCAAAGGTTATTGTGCAATACGCGCGCCTTCAAATCTCCTGCACTAACACAGTCTCTACAGTGTGAATAGCAGCTGTAAAACGATGCTTCAGTTCATACAAACTATCGCAAGGCATATGATACATCCAATCTTTCACATAATCTAACATGAAAAAATCCGAAGGAGTTAAATCTGGAGATCGGGATGACATGACTACCAATTGAAATTTTCTTATACAATTCACATCGGGCCACATCTAGCTCCATCTATCGGATTGTGGGAAGAAACAATGTTGTGGAACAAAACTTTAGAAGCTGTGTTAGCAATATGAGACAGTGAGACAACACTACTGTTCCTAGTTATTTATTTTTTTTTTGCATATTTTTGTAATGTGTCCAATAATTCTCAGACACCCTGTACAGTAGTTGCATATTATGTGGTTAAATGTTGGTTTATTTTTGAAATTTTACTGAGAAAAATTTACAGTACTTCCAAGCTTTTCTTCCTTAACTTCCACTTTAACTTTTCAAATTATATTCTTGATTTTTAAATAATATTTTTACATTCTAAATGATTTTTTACACCTTATTTATTTATTGTTTTGTTAACATGCTGTTGTCATGAGACGTGAATTAATGTCTTCCATTATTTAAATGTTTCTGATCAGTAGTGAATCCAGGATTTGGGTGGGGGTGGGGGGGCTGAGGTCATAAAAATTTTGTATCGTCGTGACTAATCTCAAAACTCATGGCTTATATAAACCAAAACACTTTTTTGTGTACAGACTTTACTCACCTGACAATAAGAATATTAAAAAAGCACTACAGTACTTTTGATAATTTAATAAAAAATGCAATGAAGTCACTAGCTAAAAAATGTCTTCGATTGGTGTCAATGCTACAAATATAACTGGAATGACTAGAAAAGTAGGAAAATTTTCGAGCCTTTCAAGCCAAAAAGCAATGCTGTCACATGTTTTTATTTATATATATATATATTTTAAGGGAAATTAAGAACAAACAGTTGTAGTGATTTTAAATAGAATCAAGATTTCTGGCATAGCGGGGGGGCGGGGGTAGGTTGCAGCCCGATAGCCCCCCTGGATTCGCCACTGTTTCTGATGAAAGACAATAATAATGCATTTAAGATATTGTCAATATTTTAATATAAAATTAGCATTATGTGATGTTCATTTTATATGTCAAACAAAAGAAAGTGAATGCTAGAGATAAATAATAACGTTAATACAACAAAAATGTTTAATTTTTTGTATTTTAGCTTATTTCCTCTTATTTTTTGTGCAAGATCATTATTTTTTATGTCGTTGGACTAATTTTATTCTTGGTTCTATTGCTGTGCATCAGACATACGTAAACCTTACCAAAATGTGCCTTGCTTTTAGTAACATTTTTATTATCGTACAGGAAACTGGTGAGGTAGTAGCTTACAGCTCTGCTGAAGAATATGATATGAAGAGACTAGCCAAAGAATTAGAAAACCAGGGTCTTTATCAGATTCTGGAGTTACCAGAAGAAGTCGAGGATGTTATTCATGTAAATGCAAAATACAAAATCGAAGAAGAGCCTCGCCAAATATATTTCTTTAGGTAAATTCTGTGTGAATATGAAGGTGTTAATGTGTGCACTTATACTCTGCTTAAATTGTTTGTTTTGCTAAACGTTATTTCTATTAAAAACATTTCTGGCAATAAAATTCCCTGTCTCCATCTTTTGACCTGAAAATGGACATTGAAGTTCACTTTTAATCTTTTCTTTTCTTAAGAATAATTTGCCCATAATTGGTTGCTTATTATGCTGATTTTTTTTTTCTGTTAGCCTTGGTACAAATTTATAATTATATTTTTTTCTTTGTTGGCTTTGTAACTTTTATGAAAAAATAGCTTTTGAATATTTATTTTCTTTTAGTGAAGGATCAGTTGTATTCTGGAATGTTCCTGAATTAGAAGTAATTACTCTTTATATATATATATAGTTTTTGAGTATTTTTGAAGTTTTGATTGCTTTTGTGATGCATACTACAATTTAATGTTATTTTTTCAGCAACAAAATGTTTTACGTTTTTTAAAACCATTTGAAACAAATCCATATGATCCAGAGCTTGTCAGTGCAGAAAATGAACATTTAGACTATCTGTATTCAGAGTAAGTTTTTATTTTATTAATTAAAGCATTTCTTGGTGGGAAAACTAGCTCCTTCGCATTAATTTAAATTTGCTTTATTATTATTATTATTATTGGGTTCTGAATGTTTAAGAGCTTTTTTTTTCAATTCTCTTACTAAAAATCTATGATTATGTACAACAGTACTTTAAATGTACATGTTATTCTAAAAATAATAATTAGTAGCATTTTTACTGAAAAAAAAAGAATTTCTTATGCTTTTAAAAAATATTTTTCTGGTTAAAATTTTTGTGTATTATGAAATTTTATTCTCAAAAATTCAGGACAGGATTATTATTTATTCTCAAAAATTCAGGACATGTGCTTTTCATTTCTTAATGTCTTTTTACTATATATTCAACATCAATTTGTGATGAATATTTTGTATAAATGAAAAATTATTCTCTATTAGCCAAAGTATAATTATGGCTAACTTTATGTCTATGAACTTAAATGAATTCTTATAGGTCTGTTTTGTAACTTCCAGATTTCTAGATGTTTCTGAACTATTTGTGGAAGCATAAAAGGTTTTCCCAAAAAGCAATAATAATCATTTTAAATGCTTATTAGCATCTTTAAATAATGCTGAAAATTTGGAGATCTCTATTACCAAAGCATTACTGTAGAAATTGAACTGGAAGTTTTTAGGTACCAAAAATAAGCTAAACAGAAATTATCCCATGCATATTTTCATTTTCAAGAAGTTTTTAAACCTTGAATTTGATATACCAAATATAAAAATTAATGAAATAGAAAACTCGCCCATTGCAGATTTTCATTTTCAATAACTTTATTAACTTTGGATTAGAAAAAAAAAAATCCATTGTAAGATGATAAAACCACCTGTCACAACCTAAGCCAACCATTATTTGGAGAATCTATCTTAATATTTAGTTCTGTTTAGTTTTTTTTTCTTCAAAGTTTTGATAAAGGAAAATTTATTTTCCCTAATGGTTCATAATATAGGAATATTTGGCACTGGGTATCTGTGTTACATGGCCTTTTCTGATCCATGTAATTATTGTATCTAGTTAGTGTCTTTCAAGCTTTTTTTCTTATTTTATTTCTGTGAAGTTTAACTTTAATATATCCATACAATAACTTTTGCTCCATGCTATCAGTGTGGAGTAAGGCAACTCATCATGAATTACAGATATATTATTGAAGCATTACACTCAGAAAATGTTAACCCATTCATGCGCAGCATCCTTTTTAAAGGACAGCTACATTTCACATCCATGGCTAAACTAAATGCATTCTTTTGCTTTGTCTAAGAATTAAATGTGTATTCTCGAACTCCTAAACAATTTTCAATTGGAATATATCACCCAGTCGCCAGATTTTGAAGTTAAAGTGTCATCTGTTGAATTTCTTTTTTTGCTTTGATTTATTTTTGAGGTAATGCTAGGAGTTTGAAACTAATCTTTACTTTTAGATATTTTACTATATTTTAAAGATTTGTAATATATACAAATAAAAAGTTTTTTAAATGACTTTTGACATATTTTTCTAGAATTTATTGAAACAAATTTGGAATTTAATTTTACTTCATAGTTATCTGGGTGTTTTCAACATAATGTAAAAGAAATTTACTGAAATCTATACTTTAGATTAAATTGGGTGTTAACAGGTTGACAGACAATTAAAACTTTTTTCTCTTGCTTCAAAGTTATCTCCATAGTTTCAGTACTTTTCACTAAGCTTCTGCAGCAGTATAAATATAATGTTGACTGAGACGTCTATATTGCTACAAAATTAGAAGTATAATATGAATAAGTATGTTGATTTAAAAACGATGGCAACCATTATGTTTTCAAAAAAATATTTGCCTTATTGAAAGTTTTTAAAAATAACTCTTAATTTAAAGAAAAGAATTATGTTCTCAAATCTATCTTAGTTACTCTTTCGATAAATTTATATATGTTTTTGTTCACAATGTGAGTTTTGCTTTCAGGAAAGCAGCCAAGTTTTCAAGAGGCAGAATCTATCTTGAATCTGATGGTGATAATGCCTATTATATGTATACATTTTCAAATGGTCTTGCCCTTTCAGGTGAGTGTGCTGTTAATTTTCCTAACCTTTAAAGGGCGTATTCATTTAGTTTTTTAAATAAATTGAATTTGATGTGCTGATTAATTTGATTTATTAATAAATTGAGACATATATTTTATAATTTTAGATAAGAAACTGTAGCATCTAGGTTTTAGTTTCATCAAAAAATTTGGCAAGTACTTATGCCAACCTTTTTTTCAGCATGAAATGTTCTCACATTACTATCTCAGAATAATAATTTATTGATAATTGATTTGATTGTTAAAACTATCTAATGTGGTCAAAATGTTAGTTAATATTTTTTGTGATTTCTGTAGTTATTAACTGATAGCAACTCTAATCAGAGGTGGTAAAAAATAGCTTATCGTAGACATCTAAAAATGAATTATGTAATAAGTATACTTCCTACAGTCTTAGAAAGGGTTAAAATATATGCAATGAAGTTTGAGGTGCGTTGCAAAGTTATTGAATTACATAATTAATTTTTCTTACCTTTTTAAAAAAATAGTTTCTAAGAAAAAGGGAAAGTTATTTATATTATTTGGATTTAAAAAAAATAAGATAAGTTTATGCTTCATATTTCTTAAAGATTGAGGGACATTTTTCTTTAATCTTTTATCTATTTATTTATTTCATTGTTTTATTTTTTTACGTTAGTTATTAAAAAATTTAGAATTTACTTCTTATAACATCTTTAAACGAACATAATATACTTTTTATTTTTGAATATTACTCTCTTTGGAAATATTATTTTGTTTCTTGAAAATTGTATCGACATCTAGCATATAGAGATGTGAAAAAAAGTGGCTAGTAATCTTTCAGTTCTTTATTATTCAAAACTTCCATTACTTATAGACAAATTTCAGCCACTTCAAATTTTTATGAATACATTTCAAAATTAATGTAATGCAATTTTTTTTCTTGCACGTTTTTTTTTTTTTGTCTGATAATTTTTTAAAACTCATTTTTAGCTTTTTTATCAACTATGCTGAGACTGGGCTTCTGAAACCTTCCCACTTAATATAGGAGTTTAGATATAATTGGGGGTGGGATTTAATCTGGTTATATTAGCTTCTCATTTCGAAGCAACGTGAGGGCTATTTTGGGACAGACCTCATAATTCTGAACCATGGTCAGATGATGAGAGTGACACCTAAGTTGGCGTTGGGCCCCCCCCCCCCCAAAAAAAAAAATGTTTATCTCACAGCAGCTGGAAGACTTTTGACCAGCCCCAGGTACACTATAGATCTTTGGAATCCACTTTTGAATCCTTACCACTACAGCTGGGAGAGAAAACAAAGAAAACGAAGTAGTATTTATTAATGTTAATGAGGAGTCATTTAATTAAATATATTTATTTTTAGCATTTTATTAAAATGTTACAAATAAAGATGACATTTTGAATGATTATTGCTTTCTAATATTGAAGAATCTAAACAAAATACAAGGCAATCTTTTATAAGCTCACTTTGGGTGAAGATCTGTAATTGATCCTATATTGGATAATGCATTGATATCATTTTGCTTTTTCTTTTATCTTTTTGCTTTCTGCTTTTTGGATTTATTGTATCATGATTCAGTATAGCAAGCACACTGACTTGATTCAGTAATACAAGTATAACTAAAAAAAAGATATTAATCTCTCTATATAAAGAAGAATGTTTATCTTTTATGCATTTCTTCAGTTTTATTCTGATCATGATGAAATTTTGCTCACTGACAATTTTAAAAAAAGACAATTGTTATCTGCATTTCATTTTGAAAAAAAAATACCCTCACCTGCCCCTTTTTCACCTCTTTAAACAAATGTTAATGCAAATCTTTGCAATTTTTGTGAATATCTCAAAAATGGTGAGGAAACTGACCAAAGTGGAAGGGGATTTTCTGAATGTCCATAAAAGTTTGCTACAAAATTCAATATGTCCAGTTCTTGTCAGTATTCTTTGTTCCATTAGTTTTTATCAATCAAAGTTGAAAGTTGGTATACAACTTCTTTTGTTCTTTACCCTAATTTGGGTATGAGTCTCCATGTAATCATTAATATAAAATCCAATAATAACTGTTTTAAACAATTTAGAAATTTTATAGATATAGCTGAATTATTATTGCTAGTAAGATGGTGAAACAGCTGGTTTCTGAAGCTATCTAGTTTGCTCAAGCATTATGTGTTATTTTCATTGGGTTATTTCTTGTGCAATGTTTGTTGTGTGACATACAGGGCATCACAGTATATATGAGTGTTATGGATATTATTTTCTGAAACTTTGATTTTAAAATTGCTCTTCTAAATAGAAAATGTGTTTAAATCATATGCAGACATAAGATATATATAGAAAAAATTGCATCAGATTGCAATAACTTTTTTTTTTGTAAGTGGCAAAATGCAGTCAGTGTATGCTATTAACATTTCATACTTACAGCTGGATAAATGCTTGCTGACTTGGTGTTTATCGTGGTTTATTTTTCATCAAAATATATATTTCATTTTATGCTGTCATTAAATCCAGGAAAACCATATAGAAGATGATGAAATATTTCTAGCTTATTTTTTAAAACATTTTATGAATGAAAGTTATTTTCTTTCAGTTAAACTTGGTATGTGGGAAGCAACTTTAGAGAATTATATTGATAGCATGGAATGGGTGACTGAGGTAAGAATTTTCGTGTAGTACCCATTTTAGAAACTATCAAATTCTTCTAAAAACTCCTATTCTTGCCTAGTTTCTGATTTATCTTCACAGATTTCTTTAAAGCATTAACTTACTATTCCACTGACTTTTGAAGAAATTTGCCGAAACGAAACAAAAATTATTTAATTTCTTTGTATGAAAGTTCCAAAGAAACTGTAATTGAAAACTGTAAATCTTAAAAATTCACTTTGAAATCTGAATATTATGATTTTTTGAAAAATTGTTTCAAGCTTTCTTTGAAATGCTTAAACTAATTTTTCACCTTGAAGTATTTTCTTTTTGACTTCTGATGATTTTAATACTGCTCAGTGATTTCAGTTTTTACTGATTTCTCATACAATTACTGTGTTTTTAAATAACTTTTACATGCATCACATAAGAGTTGTTTCAGGAAAATTAATTGTAAAGAAATTCAAAGTAATAGTATTTAAATTTACTTTTAAAATTAGCTTAGATAACTTAAATTGAACTAAACTTTAAAATTAATTATAGGGTTTTTATCCCTTTTTTTCTTATTTAACTGAAAATATAGAGAAGATATGCATGATTTTATTAGTCTATACACCTAGCATTAAAAATTTAGAATAATCAGATTTTTAAAAGAAATTTATTATAATACTAGCTGACCCGGCAAACGTTGTTTTGCCATGTATATTATTTGTAGGAAACATTTTTTTAGGTCAATAAAAATAATTATCTACTATAAGTGTTCGGGGATGTACTTATAATCGAAAGCGTTATAAACAATAAAAGAATGCTTTATGTAGGGTAATAAATTAATGTTTATTAATGTAGAGAATATATTTTAAATTACAATTCTTGCTAGTTATCTAAATATCAAAAATAATTATTCATATTGTAACTATCAATTATGGCAGTTGAAAAAAAAAATTTAATCTCTTAGCGCAATAGAGTGTACAATATTCTTGGTTAGTCCGTCTTTAGCCAACACAAACAAACTGGATGGTTTTCCCACGCGAGAACATGCCACATATAGTTGTCCATGGGAAAAGCATGGTGTTTCCAAATCTAAGCCACATACAGACAATGTCTGGCCTTGTGACTTATTGATCGTCATAGCGAATGCCAATCTAATTGGAAATTGAGTGCGTTTGAATTCAATTGGCACATCTGTCGGAATCATAGGGATTCGTGGCAGCAACACATTTTGGCCTTGAAACTTGCCATTCAAGATGATGGCTTCTATAACGTTTTTCATTAATGTTTTAATGACTAATCGTGTGCCATTACATAGCCGTGGTGGGTTTAAGTTACGAAGGAGAATAATCGGTGATCCAACTTTCAATTGTAAATTGTGTGGTGGCATGCCTGGCAAATCCAACGAATTTAAAAACTCAATTGGATAATTCACAGTCTCGTTGGTATCACAAACTGCATCGATAGATTTATATGACATCAAGTCCCCAGGTAACAACTGTTGTATCTTTAAATTTAATCCATTGACGTCCACATTTTTACTTGCCAAAATCGCTCTTTCTGCCAGTCACTTATGATTTACATATTGTGTGTGTACGTCGGGAAATATTCGATCGATGAGAGTATTTTGCGAGTCGATGATTGTGCAGAAGTCCGTCTGTAATTTAATGCATCCAGTATTTTCATGTACAGCAACTTTCCCATCGCCAATATCTAACAGTTGTTTAGAGAATGTTTCGGCGGATGGATCCTGAAGCATTTGAAAGCGCATGTTCACCGTCAGTTGTACTTTTTCAACATTACGCCATAGTCGCGATGATTTTAAGCAAGCGTTGATTTCATCAGCATACGTTGAACGTGGAATAACAGGAAGTGTTTGCCTGAAATCACCTGAAAGGAGTAACAAAGTGCCGCCAAATAATTTATCGCTGTTTTTTATATCCTTTAATGTCCTATCCAATGCCTCAAGCGAATGTTTGTGTGCCATAGTGCATTCATCCCAGATAATAATTTTACATTGTTTCAGCACTGTGACCATAGACGATTGTTTTTTTATCTTGCACACTGCATCTGGATTATTTTGGATGTTCAATGGCAGCTTAAATGCTGAATGAGCTGTTCTGCCTCCATCTAATAAAGTTGCTGCAATGCCAGAAGATGCAACGGCCAATGCGATGCCATTTTTTGATCGTATCTCGGCAAGAAGTAGCGAAATAAGGAACGTTTTGCCAGTTCCACCTGGTGCATCCAAAAAAAAGAATCCTCCTTGTCCTGCCGAAACTGCCAGCATAATGCGGTCGTAAATAATTTTTTGCTCATCATTTAGTAATGGAACATTGCGACTAACAATGCCTGCCATTTCCACAGTATTGTACTGCAGTTCACGATTCATATCTGTGTTGAGTAAATCAGATGCACTTCGATTCGGTGAACTCATACCGAAATGACTGATTGGTAAATTCGCAATAGCAATGCAAAGATCCTCGATAGCAATCAATGATTCATTGTACATTGCATCACTGAATGATATCGTTAGATCGTTGTACCTTGTACGATATCGATACAAAATGTCATCAGTCATTGAATCTTTGTGATTATTCCACAACATTTGCGCTCGGGCCGGGAAACATGTAGTCAATACTATAGCAAATAGTAGACGAATTTGTGTTCCTGTGCAGTTTAATGCTGCTTCAGCAAGCATACTGTCACATTGATTGTCATCTTCTAGTAAGCCTAGTGCAAGGCATGCATCTTTATACGTTGGATACTGTTGTCCATCTACCTTGCGTATATCTTGAAATGACAATGCTCCGGTGACATTAACCAACAGCAGTCGCAGATGAAAACACTCAGTCTGCCTTGGATTGACTGTATATACACGTCCCAAATTATTTGATTTAAATAAACCGGGGCACGCATCAACTGGTGTCCCTTTCTTGCGGGGCATCCATTTTTTCGATTGAGCCCATGTAAAATATCGCGGAACTTCAGAATAGAGCAGTGTTTGTGCGAAGGCACCAAACGCATCCGCACGATTGCACAGTTCAAAAAATGCAGTGAGCGTGGTTTTTGGTGGATTTATAGCACGATCAAGCGCTGTATCGTCCGTGAAATATACGCGCTGGCCGTTTTCAAGATGGACAGCTAAATGGATAACTGCTGGATCTCTTTCATGAATTTGGAAACCAAAAATACGCCAGACAGCTTCATTGGAACTGATATACCGACCAATTTGGTAATTCGTAATTTCATCATTTTCATTCAACAGAGGAGCATTGACATTAGTATTTTCAATTCTAAATACAGCCATATCACTTCCTTTATTAACATATTTGCAAATATATTTGATACTCTTCACCGAACTGCATGACTCAACATTAATATGAGCATTGAATGTTTTGCTGAGCAGAGGTGAATATGGTACCACCCAACGATTGTCAATGTCGATGTCTGCGTTACTGATAGTTTTAATGAACGATTGTCCGCCATTTTCAGTACTTCTTCGACGATATATTGGATATCCGTCAATATGTGTTACCGTATCGTTTATGAAATCTTTAGGAAAACGCTTAGTACATTTTCCGTCTACTATGCAAGGTGATGAACGATTCATAATTCCGCACGGACCATGAATCATGTTTGTAGTAACAATATCAAATAGTAATTGATCAGTAGATGGATCTGGAATCTCTGCAGAAATTAAACTATCGATGTCTTCAGCACGTATTTTGTCGACGAACCAAATTAAAATGTGAGCATGAGGTAATCCACGCTTTTGCCACTCAACTGAATACATCCAACAACGTGTGGGACCAAATACATGCAACTTCGTAATAAAGCTGATTAAAGACTTTAATTTTTGTTTAAACACACGTGCTGTAATGTCATGACGATGTATTGCATTTTGTCCTGGTAATAGTAATGATGTAATTTCCTGCCATTTTGGATTACATGTAAAAGTAATAAAAAGACACGGTCGTCCATATTCACGCACGAAAGTCATAGCATCCTGTATGTACTCTTGCATGTGACGTGGACTACCTACATACGATGATGGTAAGATAACAGAGTTACCAATTTCGGCAGTGTCAGCGTTTTTCGCAATAGCATCTCGCAGGTGAATATATTCTTCCGCACGCAGCTTCTGTTGATTATATCGCAAGTATCGTAGTCGTTCACTCTCTATCTTCACATACATGTCGACCATAAATTGTTGGCTTAGCTCACGACATCGTAAAATGATATTGTCTCGGCCGCTTCTAATCATCAAACGATATGAATAAAAATCCTTCGAGCTAACGTTCTTATTTGTTTCGGCTCCTGTAATAATATATCATTGAATTAATTGAAGATTCTACAATAATAATTAATTATGTTTTTAATGATGAATGAATTACCTGTTACGGGATCTCGTTGTTTAATGTTTACGCAATATCCGTCTTGTCCCTTCCAGAAAATTAGTGGATATTGGAGAGCGTCATAAGAACGGTGGGTATCACTAATGAATTGAAGATTATTATTTCTTCTTCGAATCACGATTTGTCGCGTAGCTGTACGGTCACCAACCATGATTCCAGCAACGTCGTCAACAACAGGTGCGTTGAATCTACGTACATGCTCTCCAGCTGGTGTTCTATCAGGATTGATGACAATAGCATGATTGTCACTTTGTAGTTTGTGCATGTGTGATTTGAATAATTTCAACAATTCATTATGCTCATTTAACAGAGCGTCCAGGTCGGTGACGATACGCCTGGCAAAAGGTGAATTGAGATTGTGGTAATCGCAACGTGCATCCACGCGATTGGCGAGTGCACGTTCGGAGTCTTCGCCACCCATAAAGTAAATTTGTAAAAATTTATGAGATTCGTTTGGCATTGGCAGCAATGAGCCCACTTTGTGATAAATTTGGCCTTTGATTTTAAACGTGGAATTAAATTGTTGACCGTTTGCAGCAATATTGTTAACTATTTCTGTTGCTCCAAACGACGTCATTTGAAAATATGAATTGAATGTGCGAATTGACTTTAGGAAAAGGCTAGAATCTGGATCTGTACCGATAAGTAAACCGTGTAATGGTTCAGGTGGTGTTTCAATTTCGGTTAGTTGTACTTTTCCTGATGAGCAACACATCCCAACTGGCTCATTTTTAAATTTAAGTGCATGACAATGCGGGCATTCCTTGTCCAAAGAACCAATAACCACTTTGGAATGAGCGTAATATTCAACATCAGGCTCATATTGGAATGCTAGTCGAAGAAATGAATCTGATGTAAATGCTCGAAGAAGTTGTTGGCGTTGTTGGTCAATGCCTCTACGTCTGTTTACTATGAATCTGCGCGTTTCTCTTCGTTCTAATTGTCTTTGTTGATTTCGTTCATCTCGCGCCTCTTGCGATAGTGATTCACGTAACTGCGCCATGCTTGCACGCACATCTGTATTATTTTGTTGGATTTGTTCGCCAGACCTTCGTGCTCGTATATCTCGCATGACTGTTGAATTGGTTGTTCTACGACTCAAATTGGCCCCTTTACGTCTTTTTGGCATTGCTGACTGTAATATAAATAAATGAAGTTAAAATACTTACACAGATAGCAAGATTTTTTTATATTTGATAAGCTTTATCAACTGTTAATAAATAATTATTCAACATCATAGGATGTAATGAATATTTAATAATAGTTAATAAATTATTTATTAAATACGATTTATTTAATGTTACATTAACTATTAATAAATATTTATTGAATGTAAAAAATTATTTATTAAAGTTGTCTTCAAAGAAATTAAAATATTAATAGTTAATAAATCCTTCCATCAGTGTATTGGTAAAAAACAGTGACTTAATATATGTATGATATTTATTATTATTATTATTATTATTATATTGTATTCATTTGTTTATTATTTGACTTACATTTCACAATAATGAAAAAGGTATATTTAAAACTATTTTCAAAAAGCGTTAAGTACAATATATACAGGTACGCAACACGTGTTTATTTATATGAATTTAACGTAATAGATGCACAGAAAAATTAAAATAATACGTATAAGTCACTGCTACGAAACTGTATATTGAGTAAGACAGGAGACCGCCTTCCTTCTCATCCCTACTCCGTGATGTTTGCTGGATGAGAGGTGACCCAGGTAGACATCTAGCGGGGATAACTGATCGATTGATCGTTGATTCGACCGGTGATAAATTCAGGGTTATATGTATTTACTAATGCTGTATCATAAAAAAATTTAAAAAAAAAATTATCTAAAATTGAAAAAAAAAAATAGGGGTGGATTACCCTTAACATTTAGGGGGATGAAAAATAGATGTTGTCCGATTCTCAGACCTACCCAATATGCACACAAAATTTCATGAGAATCGGGAAAGCCGTTTCGGAGGAGTTTAACCACAAACACCGCGACACGAGAATTTTATATATTAGATTTATTAGCTAATAAAAATGTTCTTTTTTCTAAATAGAATGTATTAATCCTGCTGTTCTGTTTGCACAGAGGCCTGTGTTCTTGATGCTTTCAAGAACACTATTATGTTTATAGATAAATAAGATATCTTTTAACTGAATAAACTTGATATATTTGAAAAATAATGCTATGAATATGTGAATATAAGCATATGTATGTAAAATAAAGAGGTGAATTAGAATATTTTTTTTAAAAAAATCTTACATTTTTATTTACAATTCAGACAAAAATATGATACATGTTGCTTGCAGATATGTTTTTCACAATTCTTGCACAATATATTTGTTTTATGGTCATTGCTTGATTGACAGAACATGCATTGGGCAAGTTTATTACTCAACTGTAAATTAACACTGGATATTAATGATAAATCATTTTGCCATTTATCCTGTATTCTTGTGACTATATTATGTGACTCTTTATTTGTTTAGAGATGTTGTTTTTTCAGAATATATGAAGCAATTAATAATTTGCATAGTGTCCCTCAAAAAACCTTTTCTTTAATTTGTTTTCATCCCATTAGCTATTTATTGATATCCAGAGAATAATTGCATTATAAGTAGAACTACCCAGATTATTATAAAATATAACCCTAGACAAGTGAATTTTTTCCTTTTACAAATATATGTGTTCAAAAGTTGATCAAGAGTATCCACAACTCCTTTACTGGCATTTATACTTAAATACAGCAGTTCCCAACCTTTTTGGTTGGGTGGACCACCTGTTATGTAAAAATTATTTTGAGGTCCCCAACTAAATATACAAGTAAAAAAATTACAAACACATATAATGCATTTTTATATTAAATATTATATGCACGTATATGTCAGTAATTAGTACAGTTTATTGTAAAAGAATTAAAAATATATTGTTTCATAAAGTAAAAAACGAGTGATGTCTCTTGAAACTCCCCTGACTTCGACTAGCGTTCTGCGGCCCATAGGTTGGAAACCGCTGCCCTAATATCTTCTCTGGCTTTCTGTCAAGTCTGTTACTAATTGATATATCATAAGGCATTGTGCTTATAAGATTGATTATCCATTCTTTACCATATACGTTTTTGCCTTCAATAATTTTCAATTTTGATATCATTCTGGATTGTAGACCTGAATACAGTTTCACTGCTCTTTTTTTATTCTTGGTACTGAATACTTGGTTATGCTTGGAGAGCTGTTTTTATGAAATTAGTGGAATTCAGGTAGCCAGACACATGGAGGCGAATGCATTGACCAGCTTATATTTTGATGTTGGGATTAAACTTTATGAACAGTTTCAGTAACAATACTGGCATCATAATCAGAAGTTTCACTTTCCTCACTTGTATGATTTTCATGTTCTGAAAGGTCTTTCACGTCGTGGTGTTTCGATACGTTCAGCTATTTCAGTGTCGCTCAAATATCTGTGAATCTCTATTATTATTTTTTTTACATCATTGCAGTGTCAAGAGTTATTCATATTTCTGTACGCATTTTGTGTTCTCATAAAACTCGCAACAGACAAAATTATACGATACTGCACCTTAAAACTTTACTGAAGAAATCGTGTCATGTTGACCTATTTACCGCTGTCTCTGGTCTTGACTGAACTTGTCTGCTTAATGTTGTTTCCTGTTGAATTGATAATATATTATGCAAGTTTTTATGTACAATTAAGGGAAAACAGAATCATATTGACCCAAACAATGCATTAATACAAGTTGAAAAACGTTTCTGGTCACATAGACACGAACAGAACAACAGGGTTAAATGAATTATTTTCCAAATACATTTAAATTTTTCACTTTGGAAAACACATCCATTCCTACTTTTTCACCTTATGATATGAAAGCAGATCCTCATTTTATCAAAAATAATACCATTAGTTTTTCAGTTTGTATGTTATGTGCTGATTTTGAGGAACTAGGCATTTTCATTGATACATATTTATTAGTTTTTGTTGCATCTTTAACGAGAGATGGCGCCATTGACAGTGTACTTGCAATCCTAGCCAGCGCAACTGGATCTCAGTGTTTGTGTTCATTGTTGGGTGTTGCCCTTTTATTCTTGTTCAGTGGACCCGAGTTTATTCTGTTTTGAATATGATGCCATTTTAAGCTTGTTGCTGTGTTTAATAAATTGTTTGTTCTTTTATCTGGAATGTTCTTGAGTAGAATCTAAATCCTACAGTTTTAAAAATTAAAGTTATATTTATATTTGCAGAATATGAAAAAAGGTGAAAAGATTTCTATGTCTCGTGAACAAGTATTTAAAAAGAGGGGAGAATTATTTGCTTTAAGGTAATGAATTTTGACTGGTATGTTCCATACTTTTATTTGCACTCTAGTAATTTGATCAACTGTACTTAATTTTAGTGCATTATCAATTATTAATGCATGTTGAATTGCAGGCATGTTATAAATCTGAGTTCTGATTTGCTTGATACTCCAGATTTTTATTGGGATCGACAAGAGCTTGAGAATTTATATCAACAAATATGCAATCATATGAATATAACAAAAAGGACAAAGGTATATTTTTTATGTTATAAAGTTTGTAATACATTAATAAAATAATAGAATTTTTCAATTTAATTAAAGAAATCAACTTAGTCTGCAATTTATATGTTGGAATGTTGTTCTTCTAGACATGTAGTGTTGGTGTTTCCGTATTATATTAGCAAGTGCCATAAACTAAAGATTTCAAATGTTTAAAATTTATTTTGTTTGTGGTTGTTTATTGAGGCAGAAAAATCTTTTGTTACATTTTCTGTTTAGATAATTAACTAGCAACTTTTTGTAAAGTATTTCTCTGTATTTGTAATTTTTTTATTTAACCAATTTTAATAAATAGTTTACAATTTTAGTATTTCAAAATATAAAATATTTTTATATGTTTGTTTTATTTTCCTAGGAAAAGAACTAATGTTTTTATGCATATTCACTGTGACTAGATCTTCCTCAAATATTTACAGCAGATGATAAAATATGTAGTTTTTCATTTTATCCTTAGTTCTTAGCAAGACACAAATCAAGTGATTTGTTGGACTGATGGCTATGTAGCTCTTATTCATTAGACAAAGATCTTTTTAAATTGAGGTATATGTTGATGAGCATATTTTTCAGCATATTATGCATCTGTACCTCCAAAATCATCTTCCTGCTCAATCCAAAATATTTTTGTGTATTGAGAATCTTATTAATTATGTGATGTTATTCATTTTTATGTTGGATTTGATCATCTTTTGTTTTTGTAGCATTTAAAAGTTTCAATTCATGTCTATGAAAAAGCTGAGCTAAAATGAGTTATTATTCATTATCTTATAGGTAATGAATGAACGTTTAAGTTATTGTTCTGAGTTGATAGACTTACTAGGAAACCATATGAATGACAAGCATCATGTGCGCTTAGAATGGATGATTATTATTCTTATTATGGTGGAGGTAATTATATATTTACCTATATAGTTACTTATTATAGTTTTTTTTTATATGCTTATTGTTCTAATTTCAGACACCTTTACAAACAACTCCAAGAAATTGCTTATCTGTTTTTTCCAAATCCTAATGGTATTCATAAGTTCAAATTTTATGAACTGAATAAAAATATATTAATATAATTATAGTAAATAAAACTGAGCAAAAAAAATATTTCTTTCATTATAAGCATGCTTAATGAAACAGTAAGGAACCCACCAAAGAACTCTTATCTTTTTCTGTCTCCCGGAAAAAAATTTGACAATGAAACATGTATATTAAGCACTGCACATCTGTGATTGCATTATAGGATAAATATTAAATTAGTTTAATTTGAAATGTACACATTCTAGCATTTGACTATACTGAGAAAACAAAGTTTTCTGCTGTATTCTAATGGTGACTGAAAATGTAATCTTAAAGCTTGGTCTGAAAGGGGCCTTTTGGCGATGTTTCAGTTTCGGGCGTGGAAGGTCACAAGTTTGAGACCCAATTCCTCCATGTTCTTCTGTCATAATGGGGAAGGGGCCTCATGCATTCTTAATCTGTCACAGGACAAATGTCCTCTGGCTGGTGTGGTGTGAAGAGGGCTTACCATCTTTGCCATCTGGCTGTTCATTAAAATAATTTAAAACTGTGAAGTCTGTCCTAAGATAGCTCTTGTGTAGCTTCAAACATGATGTTAATCTAGCTATGCTGCAATATATCTAATGTTTTTGATAATCATTGTCCCTGGATTTTACCTTGAACTCTTACTCACTGTTGATGTTGTTTGTGCAAGTTTTCAGACGATTTGATTGTCTAATGTTATTCAAAATTTGAACTTCAACAACTCGTATTTATTTCAAAAACCCATTCAAAAGTTTTCACAGATCCAAATGCAATTATTCAAAGCTACCATTTTTAATCTACAATTACCAACTTTTGTGATAATCTAGATTGATTTCTTCATTGATTTATTAATAATATTGTGCTTTTATTATGTTATGTTTTCTCTATTAGCACAAAGATATTGTGCAATATTTTTATGATGTTGTTTAATATTATGAATGCTGTACAATATCATGAAGATACCATAGATTTATTGTACAGCATCTTGTGTTGTTTGGGTTGGTTCATCTGTTAACAGTGAAACATTTAAAATTAATTGTATAATGGTCATTTCACCTATGAATGGGGGAAAGCGGCTGATTTGTTAATTAGTAATTAAGTATGCTGATCACCATTACTTTTCCAAATGAGGCAGTAACATTTGGGTGAAATATATATAAAAGTGCTTTAACATCTTACACTTCTTATTATGTTTTAAGATTTCTTTTTTGATTCAAGACATTTTTGAATAGATTTTTATAGTTTTCTATAATTTCCGATTAATGTGAGCTATACTCGCATAACTGTACCTCAAATTTTTCCCTTTTTTTTTGAAAATATCAAAATAATTTCATCCGTCACTTATCAAATGGGACATTAATATAACTAAACTAAACCTCCACGTATCACTCATAACATAAAAAAAATTTGAAAAATGAAACAAAATATTAACATAATTTTTCATTATCCATGCGGTCTTAACATAAATAAAGGAGTTTCATAGTTGAGTTTCAACATTGGAACCGAAGGGGTTGCTGGTTTGACACCTTCTTAGAGATTTGGCTTGTAAAATGGGTTTGATGCATATTAAATTTGTTAGAATCAAACATCCCTTCTCTAATGTACTGTAGAAATTTAGAGAAGGAGTGCTAGTTCAGGTCTTGTCAATGTCATCTCACCACTATTCTAAATTATGAGGTATCTCCAAACAATAGCCCTTATGTATTAAAAATGAGAACATTATTAAACTGAATTATCTTGAATTAAAAATTTTCTAGAAATTGTACAAATTAGGAAGGTAACAGAAGTAAAGATAACAGATTAGAAGTGTTTCAAACAAATTTGTTGTATCCAATTTTCATATCTTTAGTCGCACTTAATTGCATTTATACACAGGAAATTGATTGATTACCAAGTTTCAGAAGTTCACTGTTCCAAAGATTTCATTGTACATCATAAAAGGAAAAAAGAAAATTATGATGTATGATGTTTTTTATGATCTTAATGTTTAGTGTCAATACATTGTTAGACAATTTTGTTCAAAAGGTTTCATGCACATTTTCTTTCTAGAGTTGTTTATTTTATATTAATTCATTCTATGTGTGATTGAAAATTATGTAAATAATTAGTCAGGCTTGATATTTTGTTAACAATATTTACTGTAATTCTTTCTTTTTCAGGTTATGTTTGAATGCATACATTTCGTCGAACTAGTGTTTCACTGATAATTTGTATATTATTTTAGATGTTCCTATGGGTTTCATTATTGTTTAGATGAAAAATAAAAAGGTGTAAATATTTAGAATAAATTTCCATTTTAATAAAATATTTTTATATGGAAAATTGATTTTGAAATTTTATTTTACATTGTAATACATATCAAATTCATATAATCTCCATTTAATAAATTTTTTTTTTTTTTTAAACTGAAAATGAATATTTATTATGGAAAAGTTAAAGTAATATTTTGTAGTTACACAGTGTGGTTTATACAGAAATCAGTGACTGATAGAAGAAGTTTTCAGTTTGCTAAAATAATTCCACCATTTGTTATGCCTGACAGTAAGTTTTGAAATTACCAGAATAAAGCATTAGTATTGTTAAAATGTTGCAAATTAGAATTTATTGTCAATACTAAAAATACATTTTCAGAATTTGCATAGAGTAAGCAAGCAGTTTAAAAACAAAAGAAGTGTAAAAGGAAATATATAAAGTGGAAAAGTAACAACGTGTCTTGGCTAATGATATCCAAAAGTAATGTCTTATACTGAGAAAGCCATACAGGATTCGTTACAAATTTTAATTACATCAAAGAGGGAAACTCTTGAAGTTTCTTTCAAGTTGATGAAATTCTATGTGAAATCAATTAGTGAATCTGCAGCTGCCCAAATAGTAACCAGTCTCTTGTCATCTAACAGTGTTTGAGATGTTTTTAATGGTTGGATGGCAAAAGTAGGCACCACTACCTCGTCTTTCAGAAATTTGTACATTACGTCATTTTAGTCCAGTCAACGAAGGCCAAAAATCGACGAATAGAAAAAAAAATGGTGTAGTTTTGAAATTTGGCACAGTTGTTGGGGATAGTGTCCTAAACAACATACTAAAAGTCCCCGCCCGTGGGGGTTGCGCGGTGGGGTACAGGGGGGTTTAAAGGGGGGCTTTTTCAGTTTTTCTTAAATATCTCAAAAACTATGTGGTCTAGAGAAAAAATCTCAATTACAAAAATAAACTACATTAAATTCCCTACAAGAAAAGACCTACATCTTTATTTTAGCATCGATAGTTAAGAAGATATAGGGAGTTGAAAAAGTGAGAATTTTTGAAATTCCTTATTGTAATGATAAAATCAATAAAAAAAATGCCGAAGTAACAACCTTCATAAGCACCGCATGCATATATAATAATTTTATAAAGGCAGTATTGTATGTGTTGAGAATAGTCCCCCCCCCCCCCCCCCCACAAATATATTTGATGAACAGTCGTGATCCCTTCCTCCCCTCAATCCGCTTCTCTCCATAAGATCAATTCTGGTCGAGTCAACGAAGGGAAAATAGAAAAAATAAATGGTGTAGTTTTGAAATTTGGCACAGTTGTAGGGAATAGTCCTCTAAACAACATACTAAAAGTCCCCGACCGTGGGGGTTACTCCGGGGTTAAAGGGAGGCTTTTTCAGTTTTTCTTAAATATCTCGAAAACTGGGTTCTAGCGAAAAATACTCAATTACAAAAATAAAGTACATTAAATTCCCTACAAAAAAGCCCTACATCTTTATTTTAGCATCGATAGTTTAGAATATATGGGGAGTTGAAAAAGTGAGTATTTCTGAAATTCCTTATTGAAGTGGTAAAATGAATAAAAAATGTCGAAGTAACAACCATCAGAAGCACCTCATGCCTATATAATAATTTTATAAAGGCAGTATTGTATGTGTTGAGAATAGTG
>BGPR01001771.1:0-60555 GCA_013235015.1 Araneus ventricosus
CTTTTGTAACTATTATTTCAAACTGCTGTATAAAATTCTTACAGCTTTCACAATAAACATACCATTTACTGCATTCCTCTATCGATCTTTGTTTTCGAGATATTTAATTTTGAAAACAGGGAGTCCTTTTCTGGACACCCTGTACTTTTATATTTTTTTGAAAAATGATAACATTTGCGTTTGCTTGGATCTTTCAGCTTTTCCGGAGGTAACATTTTTTTTAAATTGGAAAAGTAGATCTCTAATCGATTCGTCGGTAGTTGTTTAGAAATGGGCAATATCATCTATTTTAGATAGGAAAGTTTCATTTGCTGATGGTCGCAACCCCCCCCCCCAAAAAAAAAAAACTCTTGAATGCCCCTCCCCGTAGAACTAGAAATTCTCTTTATATAGGAAAATGAAAGATTAATTTCGATTTGATTTCCGGTGTTGTTTTTGATTTATACAACATATTTTTTTGTTCTTTCTTTCCTTATCTCTTTATTAGAGCGACGAAAAAAATGAATTTGATGAAGTTGAACGGGCAACCACCCCGACCACTCAGAGGGGTTTGAGTGGCCTTTCGTATGAATTATTTTAACACTGTCTATGGGATAAAAATTCCAAATAAAAATGACCATTGAGAGGGGTGACCGTTATGCAGGGTGGCCGCTTAGAGAAGTTTTACTGTATGATCTTACATCAGCAATAATCAAGATTATATTATCAAATCACGAATTCTTAAGCGAACATTTTTTGGTTGTAACTTTAGTTGTTGACTCGAATCAAATCGAATGACCATTGAAATAAGTAATTAGAGCTTTTTTTTTTACTTTATAAATAGAGTATGAGCAGATTGCATTAGTAATCTAGACTATCCGAACTTTACAGTGTTACTTAAGGCTAAATTAACTTTTTAAACATTACGACCTGCATTATTTTGCATGTTTAAAAATGGAGTCAATTCATGCTCACTTGATAACCATGAGTAGTCTAGTGCTCCGGATCTCTAATTTTAAAACCCATTGTGCATTTTGCAGAAGAAAAAAGAAGAACGTGATATCACCACATATTGGATTGCCATGCATTCCGTATATACGGGACTGTCACCGTATTTCGCTACTCAGCCCCGTATTACTATTTGTTCCGTTTTCTCCCTTGTATTGATCAGCAGTCATGTCTAATAAGGCTATGCGAATACGTATTTGCCATTCCAGCCAAAATGCAAATGTGGAGACAGTATTTTCCCTAATATAAACTCAATGGTCAGACAAACGAAACAGGTTGTCAGTGGAGGCAATTGCAGCAATTTTGATTTGTCATTATAATATTAAAATGACTTGCGTCCAATTTTATAAATATGTGAAAGAAGAAAATGATATAATTAAGAAAGTAAAATCAACTTTAAATTATAGCTGGGCGGAAAAGGATTAGCCTTGCATCTTTTTTATTATTCTATGTTTTCATTTTGTTAGATTGATTAAATTTTATTGATTTTTTTTATCAGAGTATACCACTTTTTTTCATGTTTTATTTATTTAGCATTTAAATGCCCCGTATCAATGCTTAGCAATTATGGCAACCATAACCATACAGCGTCAGAAAAAGTACAGTAAGCTGTTAGCTGAGATGCGCAATTATGTTTCTCATGTGACAGACGTCAAGTGAATTAACCCATTTAACGAGCAGTGATATATTTCGTTAAAACTTATGATGCACGTTTCATTTCAGAATAAAGTACATATAACGGAGAGTTGCTGGCATGTTCTTTACGTATATGATAAAGCAGCAGAAGAAAGATGTGCAAGAAGAAAAAGTACAGGTCACACTGTTTTTTTAAATTTGTAATATTTGTTCATAACAGAAAGCCATACATGTTTCTAGAGTGTTGCTCCCTTCCCGATTTTCAGTAGGTTTCAAAACATCACTAAAATATATTGAATTTTTATTTTTATTTTTAAATTTAAAATCTATCAAATCATTACCAGAATTCTTCATTTTTATTGCATTTAAAAAATTGATAGAAACCTGCATTCCTGATGATAAAATTGCGTACCAAATTATAACCATGTAGTTATTAAGTTTTTGAATTATCTTGTTCATATGAGCACGGACAGACAGACTTCCACGGACAGAAAAATTGGACGGATTTTGTCCAAAATTTGATAGAAACCTACAAATTATGTAAAGATCATGTACCACATTTCATCCTTCTAGCTCTAGTAGTTTTTGAGCTATCGTGTTCATAGACAGACATAATTCCGAAATTGTGTTTTTCGGACTCTAAAACGTGGAGATTCATCAAAATCTTGAGTTCGAATATTTTGACGATTACAATGCTTTCTCTTTGTATACTTTGTGTACGAGAAAGTAAAAAGTGGCTTTAAAAAAATTCAAAATGTGAATAATATAACATAATTTAATAGTAAATAAACAAATTATTATACCCACTGAGAGATTATGATAATTTTTTTTACAAATTTAAGAATCAATATAAATTCCCGAGGAACAGTTACTTCATTATGTAAAATCCATTAAGATAACAAGAAAATCGTTTTAAACCTAACGTAACCGAATAATTCTTAGAAAAATTGCAATTTAATTCTCATCGTTCAAATGGGCGCGTCCAGTTCTACATCCTAAGTCGCCATCTGAATTGGTTATAATGGACAATAAACATTTTAGTTAGAGGGATATTTTATTGAAGTAGTTCCCAAACACATGCAATTCTGTTTTAACTCACTTATTACATTTTTTTAGAGTGGGCATTTGTTTTTATTTATTTTCATTTCGAAATAAATATTCTGTCATATTTTGACAATATCTTATTATTCTTATGTAACATTTTTTTTGTTTTTGGAATCATTTACCTGAATATAAAAATTACTATAGAATAACAGTAAAAAAAAAGAATAAAATGAAATAAAGAACGTTCCTGGAAGAAGATTTCAAGTTGCGAACTATTTAATTATATTTTAGTGCTACATGCAGACTTTCGTGATGTTGTTGGAACATTGCTGTAGTTATCAAATGTTTCAAATGCGAAAAGCGAATATTGGTACCGTATGGGCGAGTTTTCTGCTTTGTTTGTTTACATTTAAGTACTGGGGCTGAGTAATTCCGGTGTAATGCTAAGTCAGTGGAACCTTCAAAGCACAAGTCCATCATCCCAGCAGATAAAGTCAAGGTTTTTAATGTAAGTAAACAAACTAGAAAACTCGTCCATTTTACATAAATAATTTAAGGGTAAAGATACTTCGGTTTCCATTTTTCTTCTGTATCTGTATAATTTTGTGATCTTTCTTTTCTGATCATAAAGAACTTACTAAATGATATCAGTGCAATGCTATTTTGAATTTTGCGAACCATAGAAAAGGAATGAATAAAATAATTGTGCAGAAAATATCATCGAACTATTGCTCTGAAAGGAAATATCACAATATTCCTGAAAATTTCAAAATTATTCTTCACGAATTTTTGTAAATTCAGTTTTGTTACAATTAATATTTATTAGAAAAAAGAAGACAGTAGGATTTAGTTGATTTTTCGTTCAACGCAAAATACCAGGAAGAATAACTTTCTAAAACGATCTGTTTATAGTATTTAAACACGAACAGACGACTTTGTAACGGCGGCAGAATTAATCGAGGGAAAATTGGCAACACGTGCTCATAAGAAAAAATTGCATTCTTTTAAGTTATTCCAGACGAAATACCAGATACTCTTTTTCAGGCTTTAAAAGAAAAGTTCTACCATTTAAATTTTTTTACCGTAAGAGCATTTTGTGGTAGTTTAATGCAATGTGGATAAACCTGCACAATTTGAAGAATCTTTTATAATTTATATTTCTCTCTTCTCAGATAAAGGAACGGAATTGGTAAGTGTTAATTTTTCGCACTCTTATCTCTCTGCATATATATATTAAATTTTTTTTATTTATTCTCTCTAAATAATATATCTGTTGTTTTCACAAAATAATGAAATATTCATTTCTACTGACTTTTTAAAATTTTGTTAAAAATGCACGTCACTGACAAGTATCTGTAGTATTTTAATAAATATGCCAAATATTACTAATTTAAAAGGATAGGGTGTCGTTTTTAAATCCATCAAAACAAAATTTCGGACAATTTTTTTAATACTTTTACGAAACAATACTTGTATAACCAATAAACAAAAGAGTATTAACACGTGTCATATCAAAACTTTTCTTTCTTTGTCTATTATATGCCAGAAAGAGTTCGCGTTAATTTCTGCGGAGGGATCATCATAAGAATAACGAATAATTATAAACATTATACTGATAAATCGCAGATTTAGTAGATAACATCATCACATACATTAATATCTACAACAAGTACAACAACGGGGGAAAAAAGAGATTCCAAGAACAGGAGTGCGTTCTGTCTATCGAAACGAACTAACCTAAGCCGATGGAGTTCTAATCTATTAGAGTTTCGACAATAAATCCAGCGATTACAAAACTACGATCGATTTAGATAGAAAACATTTCTTAAGGCATTATTTCATAACCATCTTTTTCTTATTTTCAATTGTCGATTCCTTTTCGATCGAAAAGATTTTGCAACCTCATTTTCTTGAGGAAAATACTTTCTTCAACTTCAAAAGTTTTTATACGTAGAACAAACAAACAATACAGATGTAAAGAGTCGATGATAGTAGTAGATAGAATGATCGAAGTAGAGAATGCCTAATTCAATGCATATCAATGGAAAAATTTAATGGAATGATTAGAATGAATTGACTTTTGTTTTTCATTTATTTGGTTACTTTTATATTGGCGAACCTGATTAAAGAAAATTATTTAAAAAAACCACCCCAAAAATGTTTAGTGCTACCGCAATTTGTGTAGATATTTATAATTAAGAATCCCTGATTTAGATGATTAAATAGTCAAATCTGTCAAACAATTTATATCCTAATTTTTAAACTTACATTTATTCATTTTTACTGCTCATGCATTTACCCTATTCGTTTTTAAACTAAGATTAATCGAAATATTGAGTTTCAGGAATACAGTACATATTTAGGAGGTAAAATGAATAGCTTTACATTTAAGATGTTGCTTAAGAAATATTTAGTGATTTGAATAGCGCCAAGGCATCGATATTTTGAAAATACATTCGTTCTCTTGGTAGTAACCTGCCTGTGAAAATTGATTTTATTCTGAGAAACTCATACAACTAATTCTATAAAGGATAAATTTTTACTGTTCAATTTATGTTTATGTTTTTACTTCGAAATGCTTAACTATATACCGACCCATATTATAGATGAATCATTGTTCTTTAAAATGATTCATCAGAGATAAGGGTCGCATTTTAGCATTTATTATGGATATTAATAAATGCTAAAATCAGCAAAATAGTTAGAATTATTCCATTAGTAATAATAATCATTTCCCGGACGATCGGAAAATCATAATTTATACAACGTTAATGAAAATTATGCTAATTTTTCTGTTTTTCCTCTTTAAATTTTCCGCTTATAGAAAGCCATCTCTGATTCGTGGACTGTATCATTTCAATCGAAGCAGTTTTCTTCTTTTAATTTCCATAATAAATTAGAAAGAGTGGAGAGAGAAGGATTTTTATGCAGATAATACAAGATTTCAATTCACAACAATTTGACTTAATAGTAGAAAAGGGAATTTGTAGTAGGGATGGCGGTTATTGCGAAAATAACCGGTTTTCGGTTATTCAAATTTTTTCACCTCCATTTTTTTTTTTTTTGCGTCGTAGAATGGGGGAAAAAAACCGAATATGCAATTTCAACGCCTTTTTTTAAACCGATTTAAAAGAAAATTGGAGAAAAGTCTACAATTAGGCTTTCAAAACTACATACGAAATTTCATTTATCTAAGTCATTTCTTTTAGAAGTTATCGTCTTCAGAAGTATATGATTATACAAACCGACTGACAGTTAACACTTTGACGGATTTGGCCCAAAATTTGATACTGACCTACATTATGAATGATAAGGATAAAACTATGTACCGAATTTTATCCGTCTAGCTATTCAAGTTTTTGAGTTATAGTGTTCACATGAACGCTGACAGGCAGACAGACTTCCCGCAGATGGATTTTGTCCAAAATTTGATAGAAATCTTCAAAGTATATGTCAAGATCACATACCAAATTTCATCCCTGTAGCTCTAATAGTTTTCGAGTTATCGTGTTCACAGACAGTTCCAAAATTCTGTTTTTCGAACTCAGAAGGTCTAAAGATTCGGCAAAATCTCGAGTTCGAATTTTTTGACTATTACAATGCTTTCTCTTTGTCTTCTTTTCTCTTCGTATACGAGAAAGTAAAAAACCGGTTTTATGTTAATACAGGTAGGTTTTTCCCATCCCTAATTTGCTATAGTATGAATTATAAGGTTAATAAGTAAAATTATAAAGTCGTAGATTATTTGCTTCTCTGCCAGTCAAACTAATGCATTAGTTTCGAAATTTAATTTCCTTAGTGGTATGACAGGATTTATTTTTATTTGTTTTCCTAGAAAAATATATCCTTAATATCCTGAATAATATTTCTTTTGTGTGACATTTGCAATTTTGAATTCAACGTACTTAAAATTCTTACACCGCAAAATGTGACGGAATTGAACATTGGGAATGTTTCAACCGTCTGGTGGAATTTTTCTAACACTTTCGCATCAATAATCTGAATCATGCGACCTTTCGTATAATTATTGAATATATACAATGTCTGCTCGGCACTAATGCACCTATAGAAAGTATTTTTTATGTATAAGATGTGGACAGCAAAAAAAAAAAAAAAAAGCAAGTCGCAATTCTTGAAAAATGTTAATTTCCAAAGTAAATTTTCTGAAATCCCTCCCAGAATTCCATTCTTATTTGAAACAATTATGTAATTAAGCAAAAATGTAATCTTCTGAAAAATATAAGACCACATAAATTATTTATTTCCACGAGTTCATTCCGTTCTTTTCTTTAATAAATAAAAACTTAAGAAATACGCGTTTTCTTGAATACACATACTATTAGCTAAAATTAGTAGATGTCCCGTTTTGAGGTAAAAAAATAAATGATCACGTTAAGTATATGTCGTCTGAGCCATATTAATTAAATATCAGAAAATGGAACGAAGATATCGCCTTCGATATTCTCCACAAAAAAGAAAAAAAAAAATCTTCTCAAGTGTTGAATTAGGATTTTCGAATGTCCAATAGCATTTGATTCAGATGCTTTAGTTTGTATCGGTATAAAGCATGGATCTATGTGTCGTGTATGATAAAATGTGTGCACAAAGGACATCGGTAAGTTTTTGAACAAATCCATTGCTTGATATTAAATGCGCAGTCTTTCAGTGCTTCAGACCCAACTTCCCATATCAATTTTAGTTGGCAATGAATTTTGGAATTTTAAATAAATATTTAAATACTTTTTTGCATTACTTATGAGCATTTGAGTTCTTTATAGGACGGCATTTTATTTTTGCACGTTTTAGACCTCCCTGAGTCCGAAAAACACAATTTTGAAAGTATGTCTGTGTGTCTGTCTGTGAACACGATAACTCGAAACCTATTAGAGCTACGGGGATGAAATTTGGTATGTGGTCTTTAGACATAATTTGTAGGTTGCTGTCAAATTTTGGACAAAATCCATCCACGGGAAGTCTGTCTATCTGTCCGCGGTCATGTGAACACTATAACTCAAAAACTTGAATAGCTAGATGAATAAAATTTGGTACACAGTTTTATCGTCATGAATGTAGGTCCGTATAAAATTTTGGGCCAAATCCGCCTTAGGTTGACTGTCTGTCGGCCTGTGAAATTGTATCTTCGGACGCGCTTCGGAAATTACGGCAACCCCCTGAGCCCGAAACTTCGTTCTGACCTTTTTCAGATGGAGGGTATGGTAAAATCTTACGTGATAAATGTATGTAGTAAGATTTCGTTCTCAAAAACTTTAAATAAAGTTGTGATACCTCAGCGCGCGTAAAAATTGAGAACTTACACAAATTTTTGATTGTTATCATTTTCCTTTTACATATAATCATAAAAATGGGCACAGATCATTTTAAAGTTATAATGACTCAGAGTTTAGGAAGCAAACGGGACAAATAGTATATGGGACGTATGGCAACCCTAGTTAGAGGGAAAATGACACCTTTTTGGGAAGTATACGAGAAAGTTTAGGGGAGACCACTCCCTCTGTTTTTTTTATCCTATTCAACGTGAATATACTTTGATCTTGTTCAGTGGATATTCTATTCGTTTGCGTCAAAATGATATGATTTTCTCTCTATATATTTTTTTAAACTGTCTTTGTACAATTTTGCCAAAATTTTTATCTGTTTATTTGGTTACCTTTTTGCTTGTATCAGAATTCACGTTACTTAAATGCTTCTACCTGCGAAGAAATTTCAGAAAAGATGGAATGGCTGAAACGGGTCCAAAATCTTAAACGTGAAGGATTATAATCAAAGTTACTAGCAATGAATGACAGTTTTCTGCATTTGTACCGAATTAATAAAAAAAATTCTGCTGTTTTTATATCCAGTTGCAGCATTATTGGTGTTTTCAAGCATTCATCAAAAATACAATTCTGGAATCTTTTCAATGCTTCAGTTATTGGCTTCTTCTTCAATTATTGGCATGATTCTCATTTTTAAGGTTAAGAATATAACCCTTTGCGTTTTCAACTGTAAATCAAAAATACCGATGGAGTCAATTCATGTTTACATAATATATATCAAATATACTGTGCTAAAATAATATTGGAATCCACCGAGTATCGCGCAGGAGGCCAAACGTAAGACAACGTGTAGTTAAATGTTAGATTGCGTGCGTGGTTATGCTTGTCGTGTGTTTGTGACATCAAATGAATTGACTCAACTCTAGTAAAAGTTACTATGAAATAGTTTAATAGATTTATTTGTTCAATTGAAAACAAAACATTTTGCAAGAATATTTACTATTCTTACAAAAAAATGAATGACGTAATCCGTGGAACCAGTGAATTCTATAAATTATTCGCCGAAAAAAAAATCTTCGTTTTTACTTATTGCTGGTTCGAAAGGCTTTGTTTTCCCTTATAAATTTGATTTTAAAAATTGTATGTACATTAGATCTAATATTATTGGTTTTATACTTTAATCTTCCGATGACGTCTATGACCAGACGGCCATTGGAACAATATTCTTTTTATATAGCTTTTTTTTTCGGATACATCCTTTTGGACAAAAACGACATTGGGCAAATATTGTACAATTAAAGTTTGAGAGATGTTTGTTCGGCATTGCAAAAGCTGTTCAGTAAAATAATGCAATTCATTATTTATATGATAATGAACCATATTTAAAATTTTATGTATTATTGAAAAGCTGTAAAGGCGTCTGATTTCTTTCCTAATGATAATCTAGACGGAGCGGACCATATTCCTCACAGCTTTTATTACTACCGTTTTTTACTTTATAAGTGCCACAGCATTTCCCCTGTAAGAAGTTTAGTGCCGGTAAAAGTAATAAAATAGTTTTCTTGATGGTGCTTCCACTCACAGCCGGGGTTTCGCCTATTCGTCTATGCTTTTAATCGTTTTTTACAAAAAGTGAACGGCAAAGGAAAATTCACAACTTGTAGCGTTTTTCATAGTTGTAAACATTTATTTAGCCTGATTGTCTCGCAGAATATTCAGCATAGTATTGTATTGGTCTGATTTTTAGAATTCAGCTTGGCCAAATTAGGAAAAAAATTCGTTTTCGTTTCAGATTTGTTAAGCGTATTATATTTTATAGTTATCAAAAACTTATTTATTATAACTTTATCTATTTATTATGTCTACTTTATTAATTTAATTTTCCTTTTATCTACTGAAGACAAAAAAATAATGGAAAATTATCTGTATATATAATAGAGCTTATATTCTGTGTATTTCTGTATGTTCATTTTTCTTCTCTGTGCACGCCCAGACAGTTTGACTAAATTTAGCACAGTGCTGGATTAGCACAAGATGGAGCTAACACCGTAAACATTATTTTAATATTCGGATTAGATTTTTATTTATTAAAGTTAAGTGGTTGCATATTTTCTAGAATTTCTGCATATATTCTCATCGCAGAACCGTAATTGATATATCAATGTAAAGTCCAAAATTTCCGGGCGCGAATAATTTGACGCTGCTGTGTAGCTTTCCTGATTTTTAGCAATTTTTTAAAGTTTTCGGAAACGCCTTTCTTCTGCAAACGATTTTCGGAGCGCGAGACGAAATATTATGCTACCGTGCTTTAATTTATTAAAAATTCGAAAAAAATCGTTCTTGCATTTTTCTCTCTCTCTTTTTCCTTTTTGTCTTCTGATGTTTTATTTTACAACGTATATTTTGGGTGAAATTTTGTTGGTTCAAAAGATTTTTTAGATTTTTAACCAGATAAAATAATCTCAATTGTGTGCATTCGTCACGTGAGAAGAAATATAATGCTTCCATGATTTAATTTATTAGTTCTAGCAATTTTTTTCTTTTGATGTATCATTTTGCAAAGTTTATTTTTAGCAACATTTTGTTCGTTCTAAAATTTTTTTAAGTTTGAATTTTTATTCAGCAGCGCCGGATAAATTCTGTATGATATAACTGTACATCGTAAAGTTATATTAGTTCTTGTGCGGTACATTGTGTAAAGTATAAAATAAATGTTCTTTTTCCAAACTTCTAGGCCTTTTCATACAAACCATACTATTACAAGGTAACAAAAAGGCTAGATTTGAGAGTTCTAATCCAAGAATAAAAGATTCAAAGGAGTTTACCTTTGTTGGGGAAAGCTAGTGACAATGTTTGTAGGAAAAAACGGAGGCGGGCATATGAAAAAATTTGGATCCCGAGCAACGCCGGGCTATCATCTAGGATATGTTATAAATATAGGTTTATCTTCAAACATAATATACTATTTTGAAAGGTTAAGAGATAAGTAGAACAATGTAGAAACGCTAGACTCATATACAGTCGATCTGATATTATTGTACTTTTATCGGTTTATTCCGATATTATCTATTTTCTTTACTTCGTTAATTTCTTTATTTTCTCTGTAAGAAAAGTTTATTTCGAAGTATTTCATATATATAGGGAAGAGTAGCCGCATTTGGACCGACGACGCCTAGATTGGACAAGTATCATAACTTCAATTCTTTTAAAAATTTGGGCATTGAAGTAGTCAAATTATGTTGTAGCGATGTAAATAGGGTGTATAAAATCATTTTTAAGAGGAAACGCTACGTGATTACAGTTAGAGAATAATTTTTTTTATTTAGATATCATCAATTAGGTATTTTAACAAAAGACTAATAGCCTCTACTCTGTTTTAAAGTAACAAAATATGTTATTATATTCTCAGAGAGGAAACTTGTTTGGCTAAAATTTATTATAATAATTTAAAGAAAAGGTTAGGGCTTTTTTGTGCGTTTGTATAGAAGTTGCTTCGATTGAATCACCAAAAAGTTGCTAAATTCGACAGTTTACATCAATTTGACTATTATCTTGAACTAGACGAATACATCAGAGCCCGTTATGATATCTAGCAGTCCTCATAAATTGGAAGTGGAACCAGCCAAAGCAAAATAATAATAATAAATACATAAATAAAGGGACATTACAGACATCAAATGTTGGTTCAAAATGAACAAAATCTAAGGTTACCTAAATTTGTAACATATGAAAGAAAACAAAGGAAGAAGAACTGATAAAGCGCGTAAAATGTCATACATAGGTTCATACAGTGTGTGTTGTTATGAATTCGAGAATCAAAAATATGGTTGCTTTAATTTTGCTTAAAGAAATTGGTGGTCCAATTTGGGAAACCAGTGGTTCCGTCGGGGAGCCAGTTTCCTTAAATCGACTGATGACATAATTTTTTTTAAACTATTTTTTTATCCCTACTTCAAAGTATATTTCATAAAAAGTTAATCACATTTTGCTGACATAAACTACAAGAAATTCTACTAATTGTTTCTTAGTAAAATTACTTCTCTATCACTGTAAGTTAAAAAAAATGTCCATGTAATCCAAATTCGGGAACTTTCCCCTATGTAGTACATTATTGTTGGGAGGAGAGAAAAAAATGAGGAATTTTCTTTTTTTCATTTATCTCAGTATCGTATGAAAAATGGTAAAATTTTAGTGTTAATTAAATTTCTCTCTATATATATGTATTTGTATGACTGTAATTTCAAATAATATTGTCTGTCTTTGAGGCTTGTTGGTTGATTGAAGTTAGAGTTGTTCATTAACGAATTTTCATGCAATTTCACTATATAACTTTTATTTATCATTAAAATGGCAGTTGACAATGAAAAATCAATCTTGCGAACATTTTTTTGTGGTTGTAGAGAAAATATTATATTTTAAGTATCATATTTTAACATTTACACACTATGTTTTAACTTATATTATAGAATACGCTTGAAAATATGATTAAGTAAATTAAAACAACAAAATTTTAAGTCTGTTAATTTTTTTCAAATATTCAGTTTAATAACATTTTATTTTGTTTCGAATTATGGTGGAATATGATTAAATAGTCAAAAAAAATTTAGAATGTAGTCCATTTTAGTTTTCGAAGCATGCAATTTCCATTATGTTGAACTTCAGAAAATTACTTTTCCCTTTCATATTGTACACCAGAACAAATGACATCCTCGATAAGAATTGCTCTGATTTTTGGTTTTGAATTCAAAGAGATCTGTGTAATATACTGTGTAATCTGAAGTTGCAACCATAGCCTAAAAAAATGTAGTTGCAAGACCCGATTACACTGAAATTCTGCTATACAGTGGCGAATCCGGGGGGTATCGGGCTGCAGCCCCCCTCCCAGAGCTAAGTCAGAATTCTTGATTTTATTTAAAATCACTAAAACTGTTTGTTCTTAATTTCTCTTTTTTAAAAAAATAATAGAAACGTGACAATATTGCTCTCTGGCTTGACAGGTTCGAAAATTTTCCTACTTTTCTAGTCATTCCACTTGTACTTGTAGCGTTGACGCGGTCGAAGACATTTTTTGTCTAGTTATTTCATTGTATTTTTAATTAAATTATCGAAAGTATTGTATTGTTTTTTTATGATTCTTATTGTCAGGCGAGTAAAGTCTATAAAGTTAAAGTGTTTTGGTTTACATAAGCCATGAAGTTTGACATTCGTCATGGCGAAAAAAAATTTGTTTGCCCTTCCCCGCCCCCCCCCCCCCAGACCCGAATCCTGGATTCGCCACTTCTACCATATATATGGTCCTGGTGCGCGCTAAATCTACCGCGTGGTGTTGAAGCATCCTCACGTTGATGTAGCACGGAAATCTGAAGATTAGGATGCCAACTCAAATATAGTCTTTCTATCTAATAACATTTCTAAATTATAACGATAGTCCACCCCAAAGGGCCCCTGCATAGATTGAAAATGAGACGTAAACACAGTGCTGCGTATCATCTAATGCATACAGTTAAACAAGTGCTTTCTTGCTGACTTGAGCTGAATAAAAAATTTCTGTTCAAATTTTAAATATGATTTCATTCAGATTGAGGAATCAAGCTGAAAGTGGCTAGCAAAATTCGTCACTTCAAAACATTTTCCATTTCATGATCTTAAAATGCAAGAAATTTTCTTTCCGTTGATGTTTCACGATTTTCTTCTGCAGCGAGAATAGAGTACAGTAGTCGCCGCTTATAGGGATCACGGATATAACGATTAATTGGTTGTACTGATCAATTTAGCGTGGAACGATTCTTCCAGATCTAATGACATAGAAAATTCGCCGGTTATAGTGATAAGCAATTCGCTTATAGTGATCTGTTTCGATGAGATGTTCCTAGAAAACATGAGGACAAAGATGATGAAGGTTGGCCAGGAGGGAAACCACCATCAAGCCATCAGCTCTTCAAGCCCTTTAAGAAGACCAGTCCAAAATAGTGCTGAATCTTTTGATACGTATTATTCATATGAACGATTTATCCAACGAATCCTTAGGAAGAAAAAAAAAAAAGAATTACTCTTGAACACTTTTCTAGAAAGCTTAAAAAGTTAAATATGTATGAATTTTTTTTTTTCCAATTCTGTATTTGTATCAATTTTATTTCTCTATTTAAGACGTAAATGAGTTCATACCAACATTGTAGCGTGTTCTGTTTTTCTACTATCCTTGATTACCTATAGATATGTATTACTTCTTACGGATGTACCGATCATTCGGATGTAGCGATCACCTTGGATTTCTCCCAAAGCGATCACCAAAGCGATCCACTGTATATTCAATTAATTTTAGGCGGGGAAGGGGAGGAGCAGAGAGGAAACGGCCGTTTCCTACGAGTTGCTTTCTGCAAGTGCGATCTTTTTAAATCTTTGCTTCGTTTTCTTCACGTAATGCATTCAAATCTGTACGGGTAGTGATAATGCGCAGAGTCAGAGGTGACGGATTTGCATTATCTATTATATAACAAGTGGCAGGCGACATATGGCTAGCAACATTTGGAACAGATACCAGGTGACCGCGTATCGTTCGCGGGGGAACCTCACGCTGCATCCTTGGTGCAATAAGAGTTTGGGCCGGGCATTTCGAAGACAGCAGGAACTAGGAGAGGGAAACAAACAGGTAAGCGCCATGAGATTCGGATGTCTGAGACCAACCTGGATGAGGCAGAGATCAGAAAGCGTTGAGGTGAGCAAGGAGTTTCTTATGGGTAGATAAAAGTGGCGAGTGATAAGTGGGCGTCGTGTACAAATTGGACAAAGATAAAGCAGACTTTTTTCAAAATAATAGAGTTGATCTTTTCTGTGAGTCTGTGCCATCATCGAACTAAATTGGTTACGAAGTCGTTAAGTCTTCTCTTAATTGGCATTGATGATAATTGTATATATGCCAACTTTTAAGAGAGCAGAAAATTTTTGCACTATACTCAAGGTTTTGTATAAAATAACCAAGAATGAAGATTTATGTTTTCCCCAAAACATCGACCGTTCATTGTAACAGGAACTAAAGGACGTTGTAATCTTTTTTTACCACGTTTTTATTAACTCGCTTTCTTGTCTGTCTGTCTGTCTGTTCGGTACAAATCTTGTGATCGATTTTAAACTAACTTCCCGATGAGCTGGAGACTTGAAACTTTAAACATAGTTCAGAACTAGATGACAATGCATTATTAATTCGCTTACTTGTCTATCTGTCTGTCCGTTTGTCTGTCATTTCATATTTTGCATGACGCATCCGCAATACGTTTTTCATTATATCTCGAAAACGATTAAATTACAGACTTGGTTCTTGGGTATATGGATGGCCCATGGGATCATCGAAGCACCCCCCCATATTTTAGCCATATCTTTGCGCATGCGTAGTACGTTTTTCATTATATCTCAAAGGTCTCTGCGTCACATAACTTACTTTTAGAGAAAATATAATTTTTATTTGCAGTCAGGTGAAAGAGAAACTGAAATAAACCTGAAATTTGCCCTATGTCCATCGCGGGTTCTCCATCAGATGTTTCACGGTGCAAAATTTCACACAGAAGACAAAAGCAGAAAAATAATTATTTAAAAAAATAAAAAATTTTAAAATAGATCACGTTTTTAAAACGTTTAAAAGTATAAAACCATTTCTTCTTACTTGAATTTATATTGCCTGAATTTAAAACTGGAAAAGAGCATTAGGTGCGCATGCAATATTTAATGGTAAAGGTGTAGGGAGTAGCTGTCGTTGAAAACTCCACACAACGTTCATATCTATTCATTTACCGTAAAATTGATAGTGATGAAATAAACTATTTATACATCAATTATCTTCGCCGCCCCGTTTTCGTTTGAATCTGTATGGGGTTGTCTGTATGGGGCTAGAAGAAATTATTTTATACTTTTTAGTCCGTTTTAAAAACGTGGTCTATTAAAATTTTTATTTTTTTAAATAATTATTTCTTTGATTATTGAGGCCTCTTTAAATTGTTCAACCTGCTTATATTTTGAACATTGATTTAATATTTTTTCGTCTCATTTTTATAATAGCTATAATTCGCATGCTTATTTAGCATTTAACATAAATAAGAAGTCATAAAGAGTTTTACAAATTATTGAGATATATCAGTTTGTTTGTTTTGATAAATAGGTATCAACGTAGTGTATATGCTGAAAAATACATATATTATGAATCTTCACTGGCTATAAGAGACTATCTCGGCTTTAATTATAAATATTTCTATTGTTTAAAAGTAACTTTTGAGCATTTTCAAGAATTATTCGAAATACTAAATATAGGAAAATGTCTTTCAGCTCTGATAACATCGTACACAAATATCCAACTGCAAGATTCCACTTAGGAAGACAAACCAAACTTAAAAAGAAAAAAAATTCAGGCCGAAGCAGAACTTAAGCATAATCATTCAAATAGAGGCCATATTGAATTTTCGTTCCACGTTTCACTACTGTTATCAAACCCCAACGGGATTCAAACAGTAGCGCAATCCTTCTTTTGAACTCTCCTTGATAAATTGAATAAACTTTCGCGCTGACAGATGCTGATTCGAATAAAGTGACATTCCTAGCGTTGGTAGTGGCAATTGAAAGTGTTCACCATTTGCAAAAGTGAAGAAGATGTGACTTCAGCAATCTTCATTTATTTTAAAGTGCTCAGTCGTATTAATTTGTAAGAAATGTATTTTTGTAAAACTTCTCAGTATAACCTCCTGAAATCCCGACTCAATAAAATCATCATTACGTTTTAAGCGTCTTTTTCCCCAAATGAAAAAAAAAGTGGAGTATAAAGTTTAAAATATCTGATAAACCGTTATCTTAAAACTGTCAAGTTTTTAATCTGTCGATTTTCGCCCGAACTGTTCATGCTGTAAGACATATGAATATGATTACCTGGTTATGAATCTGGTAAAGATGAATATTTATCTATGGATAGTGAAAAGTTCTCTCATCTGAAATTGCTTTTTCGATCAGTAAATACGGAATTAATAATCCATACTTTTCTGTGCACACCAAAAATAACAGATATGAAATTGATGCCTTCCTTCTACAAATGTGAATGTGCATTGCACTCACACAGCGCGCGCGAAAGCTTATGTACGGTTTAATTCCACTGAAAGTCTTTTTACTTTTTATATTTCTTGAGGATTATTAAATTATGTATTCGTTTGTGAAGAAGTTTGGAAAATTAGCAGTAATAGCAAACTGCCAACGTAATAACCATTTATATAGGATTTTACTCAATTAAACTGTGAGTAACTTATAAATTTGTATTTCTGGATCATTATCAATTGATTTCTGGATGCCAATTAATCTTCTAAACTGCCAGCATGCACATTTTGTCAAGTTAGCATGTATATATGTATAAATTTTAAAAATTTTGTATCAATAAATTAAAAATATCGATCAAAAACATTGAATATACATGGGATTTCCGATTTCCTGGGTAAGCAGTGTAGCTCATATCTAAATGATACAACTTATTAGAGAAGAATGTATCCCAGTATTTCAACTTTGTCCAGCCTCTACTTGTAATGCCACTCTAGTTAGCTTAGGTTAGGTGATAATTTATCGAGCTTTTATTATCACTGGTAAAGTTAATATTGACTCAACAAAGCAGGGGAATATTAATAAGCATGCGGAAGCTCAGGCATTGGGCTTGCAATATTATCAATTTAGTACCCTGCAGTTCAAATTGAAATTTATTTTTACTTATCTTCTGTTAATTTGTCCTTTTCGTTATTTCTTTCACTTATCTAATGGTAATTTCCAGATTGTAATTTGCAGCTAATGGTATAAAAACTCGTTAAGAAGTGCGAAAGGAAATAGTTATCTAAATAATTACGCTTTTAATAGCAATTTGAAAGAAATCATGAAGAAAAGTAAAAACGGTTTCGAGGAACGCAAAACATTCAGATGAGTAATTATATCTTAAACTATTGCTGTGAAGAGCTATTCAAACCACTTTAAGAATAGCAATTCTAAACACAGGAGTATGCGCAATTTATTTTCACTTTCTTTGAGTCAAATTTTACAGTCCCTTCCTCAGCTTTTTATTTATTTATTTATTGCCGTTATGTTTCCCTTTTTTTCCCTTTAATCCTTCAAAGCTTCTACCAGAAATCCTAAAAAATGGCAGTTTTAAAAATAAAACTTGAACTTGAATGCATAAAATATATGCATATACTGGAATCTTTTCAATGATGCTAGTATTGTTGCTGTGCTAATTTTTCTTTAATTTCCACATTTTTTAACAGTTTATTTTTAACTTACAAAGATAACATACAAAGGTATAATGTATTTTATATTTTCACTGGGCAAAGAGAAAACGTGAAAATAAATAAACTCAGTATGTGAAAATGTATCGAACTTTTTCATTGGAAATGAGTGGCAAAGCACTAGTGGATAATTACAATATTTTAAAATGTGCGCAATATTTTCATTCAACGCGAATGGGAAAGTACATGCTAAAATAGTCTGTAAATGTGGCATTTTTTATCTACTTTCAAAAGACACTGAAAAAAGAAATCGAGCTTGTGTTTGGAAAATTTCGTTCGTCTGTTGCCGTATTAAGTCCTAAATTTCATGCAGAACTACAGTTTTAGAGTAAAGAGCATATGCAAAATTCATTCATCCTCTAGCTTTCTGCATTTTTGGTTATTGTTCACGTACGCGTGGACAGATAGACAGAATTAATTCTCAAATATTTTTCCGCATCACGGAGGTTTAAAACGCGGATATTTATCAAAATCTTAAGATTGAATTTTTTGGCAATTACGTTACTTTTCCTAAGAATACTTCGTATCAAGAAAAATAATATTTACTCAGTTTTCACATTTATGCACGTGTTTAAAAGATTGCGAAATTCCATGCTTTGTATAATTTTTTTAGAAGCAATGCTTACTTTTTCTGAACACACAACCCCATTCTTTTTACTTGTTTTTCGATTTTTTACTTTCTGTTTGTCTTTCTCGCATGTAGCAATAAAATGTTTTAAAATATTTTACAATATTATTGCTTTGAAAATATGAATCTAAAAGATAAAAGTGATACATCATGTTCTTGATATTTAATTTTTATTGAGCTAATCAGAAGAAAGAAATTTTGAACATATAATACTCCAAAATGTAATTTTCATTTCAGTCATTTTTTAGTCAGTCGTACTGGATAATGCATTTTCTGTTTGAGGCGAAATACCAAGTGATCAATGTTGATTTTTTTTCCAGGGCTGCGGTGGCCTAGTGATAAGGCCTTTTCTTCGGAGCTAGAGGGCTCCAAGTTCGAAACCCGATTCCGTTGAAGATCCGTCGTGTTTGTGGGCTTGGTACACGTTAAATTTAACATTGGTCAAACGTCGTCCCGCTGGTATGGTACTGAAGTCTGTGGAGGGAGGTACCAGCTCAGGTGTCGTGTTTGTCTTCTGACGGCGGTTCAAAATTACGAGGTCGCTACCAAATAGTCCACATGTTACTTCAAAATGGGACGTAAATATAACTAAACTAAACCGCGAATTCTTTTGTCATCTATTCAATAGTTTCAAAAAGATCCGTAATACTAATAACACATAAACCTTTGTCAATTTTTGAAAAAATTTCAGAATTTGTTTTGCTTAGTCATTAAATAAAATATTCATATTCGCCACAATAAGTTACAAAGTTTAAAAGAGTTAATGAAAATAATTAATGTATTTTTTATGGTTTGAAGATGCATTATGTGGCCATAGTCAAATATATCGTAACTAGAAAAACTAGAACAAATTTAAAGATTATATATACTTCTGTTAACATGATAATGTATGTAGTATAGAGGCTGGACTAACTGTAAATTGAGTCAAGCGACATGTGTGATGCAAATATCGTGCAGAATACTCTATAGGGCAGATCGTTGGACCTAATGCTTACAAATTTGGCACGTTGTTATATCTTGGATAATAATGGCTCACTAGAAAAGGTTTTTAAAAATTTTTAATTAGATGTTTAATTAATTAAAAATTTATTGAAATTTTAGCATTTTTTCCTCAATAACATCGAAGCATATTATCGCACCAAAACCATTTTTACACCACTTACCCAAATAAAAAAAAGATTAACTTTTAAATGATACCAATTTTATTTCCGTGCATTTTTTTAAATTTTTAATAATTGTTTCAAGATTAGTTTTAAGCACAATTTTGTAATAATATTTTTTCTTTATATACAGCTTGTTGCACGCTAGCAAAATTGTGAATAATCAATGTGAATATTTTAATAGCTCTCATGTGATTAAGCAAAAATAAATATTAGATTTTTAAATTTATTGCCAAACAATGTTTTAACATATTCCGAAACATTGGATCTTTTTAACGAGATAAAGTTTTTGACTGGCGATCTTTCTGTAAACTGCGTGATGTCAAATTCGTTACGCACTGTATGCAGCGACTGACGCAATCAAGTCAGACGAAGACAGAACAGACGAATCGAGCCTAAAATATTATCACGCTAACGATGTTTCGAATTAGAGGTCAAATATCTTTCTTTCTTTTTTTGCTATCAATGTAATATACTCAGTGTTTCTAGCAAATTTTTGAATCGACCTGAAATGTTTATTTTTACGTTAATTTTTCCTTTCAGAACAAAGAATTTAAAAATATTTCTTTTTCTATTTCTCTTTAATTTTACATGAAGTTTTTAACAAATTCTGTCCCTTAAAATATTTGAATTAAAACACTGCAAACGTATGTCAAAATAAGTATTTGAATATTTATTGCTAAAGAATGATATCAGATCTACCTGAGGTCTTGGATGAGCGTTTATTTAACCTTAAAGTATTTTCAGTCGGCCTGTGAGGAACATGTGTACCTACTGTCATCAAAATTGCCACATCCGTATCAAATTCATGCCAATCGGCCCATTTTTTACATCTATTTAAAGGACTTTGCTCCCTCCTCTACCCTCAGTGATTGGGTTAGTGTTTATTTACTCCTACAATATTTTTAATTGGCTAATGAGAACATGTGTACCAAAGTTCATCAAAATCGCCAAGCATGTCAATAGGTCTATTTGTTACATACATTTAGGCAACTTTGCCTCACCCCCACCCTGAAGGACTGGTTTAGGGCATATTTACCCCTATAGTACTTTTAGTCGGCTAATGATGAGCAATGGTGGTGATTCGGGGGGGGGGGGGGGGGCGGGGGGGGGCCTCCACTTTTTGAGGAAAAAATTAAATTTTCATTTCATTTTAGCTGCCTGAAACTAGAAATTATAATTAAATAAAAGCACAATAGTGTCCGGAATTGCTAGCTAATTTTATAAATATATTTTTAAAATTTTGTTGTATACTCCCTACACTTCGAAGTACGTTTAGGTGTTTAAAGTTTTTTGACACCCAATCGCCTCTGCTGATGATAAGTATGTGTACCAAGTTTCATCAAAATCCCACCAGCCGTTCGGAAGTGATGCTGGAACGAACATATGTGCATACATATATTCATACGTTTAAGTTTTATATATTTATATAGATAACGAAATCAAAAATGTATGCAAAATACGTTATTTTCGAAATAAAAATCTATTTCCAGTCTAAAAATGGTTTCCTTATTGCTTTATTATTCTGTAGAAATATTTTTATTGATATAAATAACTTTGAATATAAATAATGTATTCTCGTAGTTGTCATTTTCTTTTACAATAATATGATTCTGAAAATAACGTAAAAGTCTTTATATTTTTAAAGCGCGTTATTATAAAACTGGAAGGAAAAAAATATTTTTGATAAAATTTTAATTTGAGAGCATTAATAAATAAAGTATTTTAAAGGTATTGTAAGTTGAAGTGGAATGGAAATGCATATTTAATGAAAGCTGAAAGATTAGCTGTTTTTCAAGAAGTTTGTATTTTAGTATGGCGTTTAATCTTATTTGCGAATTTCTAATCTGCGATAATATTGTAAAATATTAAAGAACGATAAATATAATCGCATTTGATATTTAGTAAAGCACATGAAACTATGGGCAGAATAAAAATAATTTTAAGTATGTAAAATCAAAACAAATTTTTTACAGTAGACTCTCGATTAACCGGGATCGGATTATCCGGATTGCGGATTATCCGGGACGCCCCCCCCCCCCAAAAAAAAAAAGGAAACGCAGATTGCGGCGTTGGAATATGCGGGAAGACCGCATTCTTCTCAACCCTTCCTATTGTATTGGACCGCTCACATCCAACATAAGGATAAGGGTGTTATTCGAAACCTTAAGACAATATACAGCAAAAATTTGCTCCTTAAATTGGTAGAGGAAGGATACGATGATTTGCGTTCTTTTTGGAAAAATCTCACAGTTTTGGATGCAATTTAATATGTTGATGCTGCATGGAAATTAGTAAAAAGCAGCATGGTTAAGAAATCATGGAAGACAATTGTATAGGATAAGGAAAGTGAAATTCATACAGATGACGATGATAGTGCTCATTTGCAGAGAAAAACCTTAGAAGATTTGAGAAAGTCAGACTGTTCTGAAAATGTGGATGAAGAAGCAGTGGAACAATGGATTAACGAAAATTCGACATTGGAATTTTGTGAAGTTTTAAGTGACGTTGTTATTGTGTCCCGTGTAACTTGTGGTTCAGGAGAAACAAGGAATTTCGAAGAATGTCCTGAAAGTGATAAGGAACATCTTGTAACTTATCAAAAATTAAGTCACGGTGACCAATTAGTACACACTGAGCCGTTACTTAATTGCTTGGAGCAAGAAGATGAAAGGACAAATGCAGAGAAAATGATATTGAGAAATCTGCGTAGTATAATTCGTCGAAGAGGAAATGAAAAACAAAAACAAATCATTTCACTCTTCACAAAACAGTGTGGTAAACTACATCTCTGTTTTTCTATTTAATTGTACGAATTGTAAATCTAAATAACATTAAAATTTCTTATTAATTCTTTTTCTTTTGTGTAAATTAAACTATTAATGTCTTATTGTATAATAATTTTACATTTTCTATCATTTTTCCAAATTTTTTTTTATCAAAATTTGCATAAATTGGATTATCCGGGATATTCGCTTATCCGGGACGAAGCATTTCCCGACCATCCCGGTTCATCGAAAGTCTATTGTATTTAGAAATTTCAATGAGAGATTATAAAATCATACTAATACAGAGGGTGTTCTCACATTTTTTAGACAATTTTGTTCCGCTGTAGGAAAAATTCGTGTGCTTGGAAAAATTTACTTTCACAACTACATTTTTGAAGCTATAAGTTATCATCTGGTACCTAAAAGTTTTGTTTTTATGCAAAATGGCGCTTTTAAAGAAGCGATGGATAGAAGGCTACGTTTTTCTCCGAAGAGAGTTAATCTTATTCAGTTATTTAAAGACGCTGTGAAAGCCAAGGTGTTTAGATAGCTAAAGCCACAATAGGTAATATTGTTAATGAGAAAGAAAAAAATCGTCCAAGTTTGATTTCAAGTGGAAAAATTGTTCCAAATATGTACCAAGGATACGTATATAATGATAAAACAAAAGTAAAGAGAGTGGATAAAAATTTTAAGATCACATATTATTAGGGGCATGTTTTATCCTGAGTCTTCAAGTATGAAATAACATCTCTTGACCCACAATACCGTCAAACACTCGACCTTCACCAAAACAAGAGAAGCAAACGCACATCATAATCCACCGTTAATTTCCTGGAAAAAATAGAACAAGAAATGGATTTTAAGACTATATGATATTCCTGGTAAATAGTTCTGCATCACCCATGAGTTTTTTGCGATTATGAACTTTTAAAATGCGCATAATCCAAACGTCGGCCTACAAACCTTTGTGGGCTTTGGAAAGCTGTTCAGGAGGAATGGGACAAAATATCTTTTCCGATACCACAAAAATCACTATTGTCATGGAAGTTACGATGTAGAAAGATTGTTTAGAATACGGGCTATCAAATTGAATATTTCAAACGCTAAAATATTATTTTAAATAGCTCTGTAAATACCATTCAAATCGTCTAAAAAATGTGCGAACAGCATCTGTAGATGGCGTTTCTAAAATTACTGCATAATTTGGAGTTTTCTAAAATTAATCCAGTGTCTAGAAAGAACTGAAATAGATAGACGTAATAATAGGAAGGACTTTTCACAAATTTGATTATCATTACATTCTTACTTAAATATTGCAGCAAATTTCAATTAAATCAACACAAATTTTGATTATGCTTTACTCTCAACTAGAGACAAATGAATGAAGTGCATGCTTGGGCACTAAAAATATTTTCGTTTCTCATGTTATTAGTCCTTTACTGTCCTATATCCACTAGCTTAAAGTGAAAACAAAATAAGCTGAAAGCTGAAAACGGCAACATCTTTGGATAAGCTTCTTACTATTATTTCTGTGTAGAATACCATGCATAAAGAACATGTATTCTACAGAGAATTAAATTCGCGAAAGTTGCTTATATTCTTCTAAAGGTACATCTTTATTAAATTTATTTTAAGAGAACTGAAACGAAAATATTTTTAGTGCAAAATGGGCGGAAAAAAAATCGCCTACTCAAAAACTTAATGAAAAGAACTATCGTTTATATCGATACAATGTTTCCATTTGCAGTGCATAAAATAACATAAAAACGAACATTCATGATAAAAAAAAGTACACTTGTTTACAGCGATATTACAGGTTAGCTTTCAATTCAAACTTGAAGCTCTATTGTTCAAAAGGTGTTGACGTAACACACTATTCTTTTTATTTTTTAACCGCTATTAATTTTTTTATGTAAACTTTTCATGGTGATGGTTGAAAAAGAAAAGAACTGCTGTGTGAATGATTTCCTTTTCTCCTATTTACTAAACTCAACTGGACAGAAAAGATTTTTCAACGCTCTTTGAATCAGGTGTAATCTTCTTCGCCACTATTTGACTGAGTAAAATAATAGAAAAAAGTAATAAAAATTGATGAATTATGAGATCGGTTTTTTAAACACATCAGTTTGGCTTGTTTCTTCTTAAGAATTAAAATTATTACATATTCTCACGAAAAGATTTTAATAATATTGTGATGCTTTTTAATTTCATTTGCTTATCACCGCATTTTGGAGTAACATGAGAGCTATTTTAGAATGGATCTTGCATTTGGTCGCATGATGAAGATGATTTCTTTACCAATGCTTTATTTATCATATTTCCATATTACATCACTGCGAAAACATTTAAGTCTCAACTATATTTGATGTACAACAAAGATCTGACGCATTAAAAATGATATTGTTTTTTTCTGAGTTCCAAAATATAACGTTTATTGCAGTTCATTGTTATCTATTGACTGTAAAGTATTTTAAGTTAACTGAATTATTTATATCTATAAAGTCTGATGGAAAAATGACAAAAACATTTGATGCTTAGTTATATGCACATTTTCTTCCATTACTTTTGACAAAAAAATTCTTTAAGCTAATTTTTACATGTACGTATATTTCGTAAGACTTAGAATGATTATATATGTTTAGGAGTAGTTCCACTTTACTTTTTTTAAATTTTCAAAATGCTCTTTCTTTTAAATTTTAAAACAAATGTTAAAATTACATTTTTTAAAATTTAGAATTTATCTTAACCCTTTTGAGTATTTTGGAATATTGCCCTATTATGGTTCACGAAAACACAAGAATTATCATATTATTGTAGTTAATCTACGATTTTCTGTGATTTTACAGGAAGAACTTTCTATAATCAAAGTGGATCTAATATTTCGAAGTTTGAGTGTTTCTGTAATTGTCAAAGTTAAATTCCGTCAGTTATTTAAAATAACAAAAGTGTATCAGCTATAGTAAAACAGACAATACTTGAGCCTGTGTCATAAACTTATTGTTGCAACATCACCCAGGGAAATTCGTATATGAATTAGAAAACTTTTTGAAACTGAAAATTAAGAGATTGGACAAATGTTTATTTTTCTTGTTCTTTTTATTCTTCGCGAAAGTTTTTATAAAAACTGTTGCATTTTTGAAAAAACAAGTTAAGAATATAATTCTGTAAGGACTTTCCTCATAAATATTTTGATTTTTTTTCTTTCTTGAATCTTCCTAAAAATACTATGAAAGCAATAACTCAATCTGAAATAATGTTAAATTATTTTGTTTATTTTTCTTTAATATTATGCTTCGTATTATTTTCATCTCTTAATTTTTGGAAGAATGAAATTGTATAATTTTTAAAGCTTGTGAACCATTTTTCAAACTAAAAATATGAAACGTGTTCAACAAGTATTTAATGTTCTTAGTCTCTATTAAAATAAAATTTTATTTTATTCACATGTTTTTTCTCTTGATGTCATTACTTTAGATGGTAATAAAAGTCTACAATGTTTTGAACCGCGATAGTTATTCGACATGTAAATTTACTTTTGGATATTTTTTCCCCTCTGGAATAATACATCTCCTGATGGAGTGGTGATAATCTGGAATCTAATGATCTGAACTCTCCCATGCTATTCTAACTACTTTATTACTTAAGCAATTATGTTTTTTTAATAAGTAGCCATTGAATTTCCACCCAAACAAACAAGAATTCTAGAAAATGTTACTTAAGAATAAATTTCTAACAAATGAATCAAATCGTCTTTGAATAAAATTCTTTTCATTAAAGGATTTCTCCCCAAATCTTGATTATGTGCACAGTGTATAAAGCAATGCGCAATTTATTAGAATTTAATTAGAAATTTCATTTCTTGTAAATACTCATTTTTTTCATGTGAATTTTGATTACAAAACCTTCAAGAACTTTCTGCTAAATCACTCAACCAAACATGTAAATACATTTTTTCTTAATAATTCAGGGTATTTTCCCAGCTTTCTCCAATTCCCCATTAACTTTGATAATAATTGAGATTTCTTTTACTTTCTACAATCTCGATATCGTAGAGAGGAAACGGAACTTATATTTGGATTAAGATTGGATTCCGTCAGGGAAAAAAGAAAATCTTAATTTTGGAATAATATGAATTTGAAGATTTGATGTGTGCATTCGGAGCTATTGCTGACTGATTAAAACTCCGATATATTCAATGAGTAATCATGTTTAATAGCATCTTATTCACAAATGAAGTTGCCTTTGAAATAACTGTATCCTATGTACACATTTGCTTCTGTTTATGATAGTGAACTGTAGATTAAACGAAGTAAACATTTCAAATTCAGTACTTTTAAGAGTTCTTGAGATTCAAGGCTAAATATATTTTGTCATTCCTTTAAAATATTCCTTAAACGGTTACAATACACATGAAAACTGTAATTAAGACATCATACAATTCAATTTATTAAATTTCTAATATCTTCAAAAAATACTAGATAATGAAATTCGTCAAGAATATTAACCATTTATGTTACTAACTTCAGAGTTCAGATTTCTTTCACAAATGAATTTTTTCTTAGAAACTAGTTTACATTAGAATTAATGAATTCTAGTATAAAATAGTGTGTTCTTCCCCCTTTTCATATCTTTCCTTTTAACTCAATCTGTTTTTACTAGATAATCTTAGAGAATCAATTCTTCGGAAAACGCGGGGGCTGAGAGTGTATTCACAAAGACCTGTGTGGGCGATTCATATGAAATCTTCATAGAATGTCTGTATTTCATTCAATTCAAGCCCATAGGGATTTAAGTTTGCTTCGACCTCATAAATCAAAACCAGCTTATTTTTTATTATTCCTTATTTATTACTAATCATTACATGTGCGTATTCTTTTACTAATACTTCCACATTTGAATTTATCAGGTCAAATACTTTTTAAAAACTTTTATGAGTTTTAATAATGGGGTCTGCCCCGTGCCTGTATAATAAACTTTTATCATTTAGTATTAAAAAAAATAAAAAATTAGTGATTTCGAACTTACGATATCTCTTTTTTGTGGAAATGTTTCATTTAAAGGACATCAGCAGTAAGTTAACTTTTCTGACGATCGATTTGGAGAATCAGTGACGGAAGAGTAAAAAAAAAAAAAAACTGCGTAGATTTCTTGCGTACTTTTTTTTAAAAAAAAATCTTGTTGTTGTTGATAATTGTGTAATTATGATGAGTGACTGAATAATATGATCAGAAACTAAAAATGAAATAATTTGGACTATTTATTCCAGAACAAACTTCCCAACAGGTTATTAAATGGGCCTATCAGATCACACCTAACCCAAATGGAATTACAGTATATCTAAAAGAGCAGATACTTTTATATCACTTTGGAATTACTTGAAATTTTAAAGTGGTCTCTTTTAAGTTTGATGCTTCCTTTCCTCTATAATTAATTGGACAATAAAGCTGCCGAGATTTGTTTAAACTTATTTTTTTCCAATAAGAAAGAAACTCGTTCCTGAACGATTTTTTGGTAAGCTTATAAGTTTGTCCTTTCTGGGTAACTATCCTAAGATGTCCTTTCTATTCGATCTGTGATTAGTCAGCAGATGACACTCAATGTTATTCCTTGCAACATCTAACTAGGTTCATCACAGAGAAATCCAGTGGCGAATCCAGGATTTTGGTCTGGAGGTCATAAAAATTTTGTATTGCCGTGACTTCACGGCTTATGTAACTCAACTCACTTTAACTTTGCTCACCTGACAATAAAAATCACGAAGGACACTAAAATACTTTCGATAATTTAATAAAAACACAATGAAATAACTAGCCAAAAAATGTTTTCGACCGCGTTAAAGCTACGGGTGGAATGACTACAAAAGCGGGAGCATTTTAGAGACTGTCAAGCCAAAAAGCAATGTTGCCACGGTTTTTTTTTTTAAAGGAGATTAAGAACAAACTGCTACAGTGATTTGAAAAAAATTAAGAAATTCAATTTAGCTCTGGGGCTGCAGCCCACAGCCCCCTGGATTCTCAATTCAGTATCCTGTAAAGACAACGAAAATCGGATATTCCTTTAAAATCATCACCTAATTTATGTCACTTAGAAACTAAAAGCGCCGTTTCTTAATTATGATCTTTTTTCTGAGTCCCTGCTTGCTATTAGAATAATATGCCCCGTGATAGTTTTTTTTTGTGCGTGTGTCTTAGTAAGATATCTATTACGACTTTTGATGATGGTAATGTTGATGAGCTGATGAAACTAAATGGAGAGAAGAAAAAAGACAAAGATTTAGGAACTTTCAATTATACCCGATGCAGGAACCGGAAGAAGATGGAAAAATTTAGAAGGAACTCACAATGAAAGATAAAAAAAAAAAGAAAGGAAAAACATCTTTATATTGTTTTGGTTTTGCAATGAATACAAAGTTTCTCTGACGCCCGCTTCTGTTGTGAAACAGTGAGGAGAAAGAATGAGTAGAAAAGTAACTAGCTAGTAACATCGGAAACTTATTCAAAAATGATTCCAATTATTTACCCTGAATGAATGCCACATTTCATGTTTATCTTCAATAGCTAAATAATTATTTGTTGTTCAATTACAGATTTGCTTTCACTCTGTAATATAAAAGAGTTCAATTTGCTGCAAATTATTCTGAGCTGTCAGGGCCGAATTACCGAATAGGCAAAGTAGGCAACTGCATAGAGGTCCCGTAACTTTGGGGGACCGAGATTCTTTTTGCGGTATTTTCAGGGTAAACTAATCGAGTGATTTCATTTGATTTGCAAAAGCCATGCTCTTGAACATATTCAAATTAAAATAAGATATCGTTTAAATTTCAGAACATTATTCTTGGTATTTTTCCCCCCATGTTTTCAAATCCGTTTGCAGCTAAGTGCGGTACTTTATTTTATTTCTTTATTTTTTGCAGTTGGTTTAATGACTCTCAAGTCAATAACCCTGGCAAATTTTTTATTCTAGTATTTAGAATGTGTTAAAAGAATTTATAATTTTTTTACCACTTTCTTTAAAATGGCTTTTAAATCTAAATATTAATTTTTTTGTTAGTGAAATACCGAAACCAACTCTCTTGAAGGTCATGCGAAATTAAATGTTTTATTATTACATCATATTATTTTCGTAATATTTGGTACTTAAAACTGCTTATGTAGATATTAAAATCAATAAAAAAATAGCTAGTTTTGGAAGGGGAAAGGGGTCCCAAAAGCTTGCATTGCCTAAGGGCCCCTTATAGAGCCTTAATTCGGCCCTATGAGCTGTACCTAATAGCTGACGCTGGACAGTGGCGGCGAATGGATGGCAAAAGTGTGGGAGGTACAAAGTTAGTAGCAAAATTAGCTAGTTTTTTTTAACGTTACTGATTTTTTGTAATTCCTAGTTTTAAGCAGCTAAAATGAAATAAAAATGTAAAGTGGGAGGGGGGGGGCGACCAGCACTGATGTTGGATTATATAAAAAAATTATTTCCTTTTATCTTACCATTTATCATTATTGATCCGATCCATATTGAATCGAATTAGTTAGTTTTTACTTAAATAACAATAAAAAAAATCTAAAAAAAAAAAAACCTAGTCTTTTCATAAAACTTGTCGCATGCTTTTGATAAATAGCTTTTTATTCTCTGAAATTAGGTAGATAGGTTTCCTTTCTCCCAAAATTGTTAGCACGAAAAATGAGCTCATAAACATTGTATGTATTCGACCTAAAAATGTTTGTTCGCTTTTGTAACAATGGAAAGGAGTAATTATTAAAAGCATGCGAACTAGTGGTTCCCAAAATTTTCGATTCTTGGCGCTCTTGGTGAATCCAGGTTTTTTCCCCCCCAAAGACTGTTTTTTTGTAAACCTCTAATAAGTACTTTTGGTAAAATAATCAGTAGTTTTTTTATAGATTAGATTAAAATAACTAAAACGCAATGTAGATTATATAAACATTTATTGAACAAATTTCAATAAATATATCAGTAGGATAAATGTGCCCGTTGATCACTACACATTTTCTCAAATCTTAGAATTAAACTGGACTCACTCTGCTACCGATTATGACAGCAACTGCCGAAAACCCGTCTTCGTACAAATAAGAAATTGCAAATAGGATTAAAAAAATAAGAAAGCTTTTAGTTTTAGCATTTAGGAGTGGATATTTATTTTTTACCGACAGCCCAAACTCAATTAATTCCACGCTGCAAACTTTTTCTTTAATGAATTATTAAAACCAATCAGATCATCTTCTCCAGCAGCGGTAAATGCATTGTCTTTTAGTGGATCTTGTCTTGTGTTTCGTAATATTGTAAAAAAAGAGAGATTTTAGATGTTTTGTTTCTTTCGATTAGAACCAAAATTTGATATGTCTACAATTTTGATTACAAGACCGCATACCAAATTTCATTTATCTAATTTGTTGCGCTTTTGAGTTATAATATTCATATAGCCACGAATAGACAGACCGACGGACTGTCAACTCTGTGATGTATTTGGTCCAAAATTTGACACAGATTTTCTACTCTATATCTAAATTTGGTAATTCTAGCTCTTTATATGTTCGAGCAATCTTCTCGACACGCGCACGTACGAACAGAAGGCAGACTTCTGGAGGACGGATTTTGTGTAAAATCGAGTACAAATATTCAATTTTATTACTACGGCCATTTGTCGTTTTTGAGTTATCATATTCACAGATGTAATTCCAAGTGTTTTTCGGACTCGGCAGGTCTAAAATGTGGAATTTCATCAAAATCTCGGGGCCGAGTTTTTCGACGATTGCAATACTTCCTTTCTGTACACATACAAGAAAGCCTTTTTTTTCTTAAAAAAAAACTCCCTCTTAAATGTTTTAGCTAAATTTTTCACTCTCTGGTAATGGCGTCTAGGCAGTGGCGAATCCAGGGGGGAGCTATCGGGCTACAGCAACCCCCCCCCAGAGCCAAGTCAGAATTCTTGATATTATTTAACATCATTTAAACTGTTTTTTTCTTAATTTCTCAATTTTTAAAAAATAATAAAAACATTTCAACATTACTTTCTGGCTTGACAGGCTCGAAAATTTTCCTAATTTTGTAAGTCATTCTACTCATACTTGTAGCTTTGACGCGGTCGAAGACACTTTCTGGTTAGTTATTTCATTGTAATTTTTAATAAATTATCGAAAGTATTGTATTGTTTTTTATGATTCTTATTGTCAGTGAGTAAAGTCTGTAAAGTTAAAGTGTTTTGGTTTACTTTAGCCTTGAGGTTTGACATTCATCACGACGAAACAACGTTTTTATGACCTCAGCCGCCCCCCCCCCCAGACCCGAAACTTAGATTCGCCACTGCGTCTAGGGCATGTGCCCCACCCTAGTTACGCCACAGAACTGAGCCTTGAGTTGATAGCATTATGACGCGGGGGCCCAATTGGTCCAATCCGCTAAATACCGGAACTAATTATGTAGGTAGAGAAATATGACACCTCTATTGAATTTTCTCCTTTTATTTCACGAAAGTTTTTTGGCGTTGATCGTCTAAATGATATACTACTGAAAATTATAAATGAGTACAAGACATATTAAAATATTTCTCTTCTGATTTGTTTCTGGAATTAATATAGAGGAACAACAGAAAATTTAATTTAAATATTGATTCAATGGAAGGATATATTCTTTCTTGGTTACATTATTATGTTGATAGCAGATAAAAAAAAAATTCTTCACTAATGAAAATGTATAATTAAAAAAAGTTATCACAATCCACACGTTGTATTCAAAGGAGGGTTACATTAAGGACTCAAGTTTGTTGGGAACTATATTTCTTTCTTCATTAAATAGCTGAATAAACTGACAATGAGTATCTCAAGAGTGGCGCCTGAAGAATTCTTACGTAAGGGGTCGGATAGTTTTCATTAAAAAATATTATGATTTTTTTCCATATAAAAATTTCGTTTTTTTTTTTTTGCTAGCTTGGAAATAAATATATTAAATGTGGTTGTTGACCTACCTTCCAAAATCATAAAAGTGCGGATGTGGCATTTAAATTACCAATGAAAGTTGCTTACTGTTCATGTCATATTAAATTAGTAACATTTGCAAAGAAAAATGTTTTTGCTTTCATTTATAATGAAAATATAGGCCAATAGTTTAATCGCTAATTTTCCTTTTCACTTTCAAATTAAAACACATCAATAATTAATTTTAAAATGAAATATTTTCCGCACTGAAAAATTCTGCAGAATCTCCGCTGCAACAAGCTTAAAAACGATGTGAAACTCCTCCCAATGATCAAGTGCATCTTTCGTACTATAGCTTAAAGTTCTCAGAGCGAAGATTTGTTCGCATTCTTGACAGTGAAAATAGTTACTAAATATCAACCCACGCGCTTTTGTTGTGTAGCATTTAGGCGGGAATGCCGCTCACTTACGTTTACATCCTCCATTCACGCTGATCCAACAATTGCCCATCATCCCTTTACTACAAACGTACAACGTCATTATTTTTTAATATTCCCCTGGCTGAATTATCGGTCGAAAAGAGATGGCTTTTTTATACCATTCACAATGAATTTCGTTTCGAGTGTTCGTAAGGCTGTGGACGAAGAAAAAATTGGAATCTGATTTGAGAATTATTTTCGAGGCGGGAGTCGCCATTGCGAGAATGGCCCGCGCAACAACAAACTACTGTAGAGTGTGTAAAGCGGTCCCTGTCATGTATTCATACTCCTGTAACACCACCTCATGCTGAAAGTGGATAAACTATTTCTATGGAGTTTCTCAGGAACGAGAATTTATGGCGCCCAGAATATCATCACTTTATTGTTTGGTAATAATAGGGTTACTAATAGATTCCGGAGAAGGTAAGTGTCCCATTTGTAGCTTTACGCGCTCCCTTTGCTGTGTGTATATGTAGAGCTAGCTCGAGAGCATCTTCGCGAACGGAAGTGTTTTTGGTCGGTCAACCTATCATGGCTGACCCCCTTCCCCTCCCCCCTCCTCACTCACTGCGGGGGCCCATCACCCCGCAGGAATGTCCAAGAACCCTGACATACGACCCCTCTACTATTTGTGATAGCTAACGCACCTGATTAGTAGTGCAGTAATGGTTATCTTGACCAGAATAGATAGTTTGCGCATGGGCTTGTGACGTCGGTTTTTCCCGAAGCATCTTGGATGATGAAGCGAACGTAAAATTGTTCCAGGGGTACCCCCCCCTCTCTCCCCTTTGTTTTTGGCATACGATCTTGTTTTTAACCATTCATTTCTTCTGTCTCTTCCCTATTTAAACGATGTTTGTTTCAAGTCAAATGGGTCTCTAAATGTCACTCTGGGTTTGGGAATATTCATTCGCGGTGACAAATTGTTTTATAAACAGTTAGAGAGCTCCGCTAGTGTTTGTAATCTTACCCGCAGCTGAGTTTTCCTCTTTTTCTTGTTCCCAGCAGTTGATGCACAGCGCACTGTTTTACATCAACCTTGTAATTTGTTTGATTTTTTAAAAATTTGTTGTCAAACATGAGTTGCGACTTAAATTGGTGTACCACTGTTTTTCAACAATTTCAAATCATGGCAGGGTTCTGCACTTATCAGAACGATGTAAACATTCCCATAGTCATGGGTCCATTTTGTGTGGAGGGAAGTTGTTTAGCTTCTGCAATGCTATTCGAGTTGATAAAAGAACTCTGTACTTACAATGCAGAATTTTCGATGTATTTATTCCAGTTGGAACAGTTTATATGCCACTGAAAATAAAATCAGGTGCTCTTTTATAATCAGATGGCTAATGTTATCATTCGAAGTTTCTAGCTGCTTTGCTTCTTGATTATTGCAGTTTTAAAATGCATTTCTCATTTCTTTAATCCGGATTTAATTGGTTTAACTGTAATTATTTGGTTTTTAGAGTTGTTTTTCAGTAAACACTTACTTGTGAATCTTCGTATGCAACTTCAAGTTTGTTTATATCGGCATAATACTCATGGTATCATATTTAATAATTTAAACTTATTACTCCTAGTTTTATTAAAGTTAATAAGTTTATTAATTTCCTTTTTGGAATCAAAGTGTTTCCTTTTGTATAATTTACTCCATAATAATAAATATATAACTATCTATAGGAAGTCCAAAGTCATTCACACATACACACATTTCAATTTCTTACATGACTGTTGTTTATGCTGAATTTTAAATACATCACAATAGATAATGATAGAATGTCAACATTCTTATTTTCCTAGTTTATGTATCCATCTTTATGACTGAAATTTCATTTTAAGAATCAAATTCTTTTACAGTTTTTGGAGCATAAATAGTTTATAAGAAATACTGTTGTTTTATCTTAGTTTTCTAAAGCATTCAAATGATTAATAAAAAACATAAACAAATCTTATGGAATTTAAGTTCACATTTTAAACCTTAATTGTAAGTTTTTTGGTTCTCCTTTTTCTATTATCTTATTTCACTTTTATAAAGAATCCATGATTCATTTTCAGTGTTTACTGAAGAAAAAAGTATTTAGGCCATTGGTTTCTTGTAAATTTTTTTCTGTTTTATAAACTACCCCCTATTTACTTTGTTTTATATGGCACTGTATCGACTTGTCTTCTGTTTTTATGCTTTCATATCTTCTGGCAATTTTTTTTGTAGTTTGGATGGCATTTTTTAATTCGTTGAAATTTTCTTTTTTTTGTATGATCCCAAGTTTGTATATGCGGTATGGGAAACTGCTATGCTTATTTTTTCTATCGGTTATTTCATTCATCATTTAATTCCATATTCAAAAATGTAACTTATTTAATCACTTTAAGTTTTGGCGAAATATTTCTGGTTTTTGATGGCAGTGTGTTTATTTTTTGCATTAGTTTTTTTTTTTTGTTCCTGTAAATGAACTAAAATGATCTGATGATACATCTTTTATTTTATAGTTATGTAATCAAATTGGAGTGTAATTTTTTTTATAAATCGTTATGCACATATTTACTATATGGAATTCTGAATTCTTAATTTAAAAGTTGGATGATAATATGTAACAACCATAAACATCCATTACGGAATCTAATTTTATTGCACTTTAGGCTAATAAAATAATTTAAGATATAAAATATTAGGCATCAAGGAATAATAATTTTTATAATTAATATTTTATACATTTGGTATGGAAATTGATTTTATCATATAATATTTTATGTAGGTAAAAGTGGATCTTGCCTACCCTGCAAACTAAATATATTGAATTAAAATTTTATTTAGCTGTATCTATTATATGCTGGTGAATCAGGGGTGTAAGAGAGCCAAAATGCACTCTAACGCCATTCCAGCACTGTTTTTTAACGAAAAGTAAATAAGAATTGTAAAGAACCTCCTTAAAAACAGTACGATTTTTGTCACCCAAGTTAAAGCATTCCGACTCTGTTTAATTTGTTACTATACCACTGTGGTGAATATATACAGGGTATGTTCTACATGCTTGGAGGTTACACATGGTTGAAAAGTCATAATCACAAGATAAAAAGCATGATGCATTTACTTTTATCTAAATTTTTAAAACCACAATTTTTTCTAAAGTTGCTCTGCTGATAAATATTTTGTCGAGTAAAAAATAAAAAAAAAAATATTTTGCTGTAGGAAGTAAGCGAACTTTGTCATCAAATTTTTTTATTCAGCTGCGAGCTTCATAATTCACGGTTTTTGGAGCCTAAATGTTAGAAACTATTTTCCTCTTATTTTCTCTAAAATGTTTATAGTGCTGTGATTTTGTGAGATTTATTTATATCCAGTCTAAATAATAAGCAGCTGATGGATACAGGCACCAATGTCATAGTGATAGCAGGAGGCAAAATGGTGGTATACCTAAATGCTCTAGGTGTCAGTCTTAGGAGACACTACAGAGTATTAGCTGATATTTCACATTTTAAAGCTAATTATGAGAAGGGGGTTAATCAATCCCATATCCCAAGTTTCATCTGCCTTTGCTATGCTAGTGATGACTATTGGGGGGGGGCATTAAAAATTATTCTATGCCTGGGATGTTATTACCCTTGCTTCGCCACTGACTGGAACCATTGTTCTTGTTTATCTATACCCAACCTTTGTTCAGAGATTACACCCTAGTTAACCCATTAAAGCCCAAATAAATTTAAAGCATAGATTTCAAGAAATTTCTATTAAATTACGTTTAAAATACCAAGACTAAGCTAACTGTAAAGTAAAATTAAAATCCGAGAGAAAAAAATTTCTTTTGGGTTTTATTTTTTTAGAAAAAAAAGAGAAAAAGTCATTCAAATTTTTTTTATTTAAATATTAAAGATTTTTTAAATACGGGAAAATATCAAAAAATATAAATTATTTTCTTATGCCTTGCATTACCTCAAAAAATTAGCAAAGAAAAAATTTCAAAACGATGACTCTTTGACTTCAAAATCTGGCCAACTTGTGGTGTATACCTGCTGAAAACTATTTATGAGTTTAGTAATAGCTATTGACTTCATAGAAAAAGCAAAAAAGAAACAATGGAATGCATTCAGTTCAGCCACAGAAGTGAAATGTAACTGTCCTATTAATCGGACGCTGGATGTTAATGGGTTAAGATCATCTATTCTAAGTGCTATTGTATTTACATATTTAGTTCTACTTCCTTGGAATTGCTGATACAAGATTTAAATTTTGATTGGCAAAGCCCTACTAGTAAACTATCTCTCTGTATATTTGTGAAATCTAACTAAAAAATGCATGGTCATTCATCAAAATTACAAATCTGTACTAATAGACTGTTTATTCATGTGCTTGTGAACATTATAGCTAAAAAATTCAAAGAATTGTATAGGTATGTGCAAAAGTCTAGGGAGAACATTTCTGGTATTATATAAGAGATGTCCAGGGTAAAGCTTTGGAAAAGTAAAGGCTCATACTGAAAAACCACGCATGATTAGCATTTAAAATGCTGTATCATTAATAAGTGATTGTTCTAAGTTCTCAGTCTAGATTCTCTACCAGGTGTATATTCACTGTGTTTACAGCTACTGTAGGTCACTTTTCACCCACAATCACACATTAATTGCCAGTCAGCTGTACTATAACAGTGGACACCACAGTTTGAGGCTTAATGCTGCCTTTGGTTAGCTCAGTTAAAACGAATGACATGCTAAATGTTTTGTAAAACTGAATATAGTGTGAAACCTTCCATATCCATCCCAAGTGGATTAAGACCTTTTAAGTGGGAAATTTGGTTTCAGAAAGAACAAAGGATCAATTACCTTTTGGTCAACCTCGGAATCTGTATTGGTGTTTACTTCGAACTCCGTTATCATAGCAATTAAACTTGAGGACTTATCCTTTTTAATGCAACTGAAATGGCCTGGATATCTTGTATTTAGTTTTATTTACATAGATATTAACCATTATAGCATGTTTTCATGTCCATATAAGTTCATTAGTTCTTTTGATTGGTTTTCATTTCTGTGAAAAATGAGAATAAATCTTCACCAAATTTTATGATGTGTAGAGGAAAGTCATTGAATGAATATATTTAATTTGGAGATATTTTTCTTCCTATCACTTCACCATTTGGTAAAAATTGTAATCTGGAAGAAGATATAAGGTTCAGAAATGATTCACCAGAATTGTGGCAAGGACATTAATGAAGACTGACTGACTTTTTTGGCTATTGAAATAATTTATTGAAGTCATTGCATTCTGAAACTTTTGAAAGGAATGCTATGATGCCTTAACTCAAGAAATGAACATTCATAGTTAATTACACCATTATTATTGGTATTCTAATATCTTAGTTCACAAAGCTAAAGTCTAATTGAATTGTTGATTGCAGAAAGCATATGTGTCATTTTGTTTTTCAAAATTACATTTGTACAGTTATCACATTCTAAAGGTGTATTTACATAATGAGTAAAGTCATTATAGGTGTATAAAATCTACCAGGTAAAGAAAAAAGTTTAATCATTGATTTAAAAAATTGATAATTTTTTTAAAGCTCCCAATTTTGATGTTATTGACTCGTGTGGTTTTTGCAACCAACAATTCAATAAGAATTAAATTTTGATTTAACTTTGATTATAGATAATAGATATGGTAATAAAATTTCTCTTCATACATTTGTTAGAATGGCCTGAATAAAATATGTTTAATTAAATGTACATTATTCATTTATGAAGATGAATATTCCCTCATTATCTTTTCTGGAATGTGATTAAACTAATTATTTATGTTCTTAAAGAAAATTTATTATGAAATAAAATATGAATAATACATTTCTTTTTTTTTTATATACATTTAAAAAATAATCATCAGTTAAAGAGTAAATCATATAGTGTTTTATTTTGATATTTTTAGTATACCTATTAACAGTATCCAGAGCTATATATTAAAAATATGAATTTGTTATTCATGATTTATTACATAAAGTAAACCTGGTTTAACGATTTTGTTGAGATAGTAAAAAATTACAGAAAAATTACAGTTGCTTATCTCCTGTTTCTCAGCTTCATACTATTACTCTTTATTTTAAATAAAACAATTTTGAAGACATTCTACGATTCATCATTTCTTAATTTTATTATGAACTTTATTTAGAAAAATGATAGTGATGTAATTCCCAGTTCTTTTTAATAACATTTCTATTGATTTGAAATCTGAGACAACTGTTTGAATTTGGTTTTCTTTATAGTGTTTGATACCTACTTCTAAGAATGGTATATATTTAGTTTAGATAATCTAAAAAAATGTGTTTTTTTTTTTAAAATTTCCATTCATTTCTTTATTTAGTTTGATTTAATTAATAGATCAGAAAAATAGTTTGGAATGAAAAAAACCCAGTTTTTTGAGTATATGAATATTTGTTTATCTTTCATAGTATGATTGAAATTATGCTGATTTACATAAAATAAATTCTTTATGCACAGAATAGGAATTCATCAATAGTTGATAAATTAATAAACAAACAAATTTTTCTGTAATTTTTGCAAAATGTTTGTATAAGACCTTTCTTTTTAACAATGAATTAGTATTCAGTCCATTCTGTTCTTGTTGTTAAAGTGGGAGATAGTTTATAGTTTCACAAATTAGGTAGTTTTCACTTGATGCAAAATATCTTAATAATAGTTCATAAAACCAGGACAGAATATATTTAAAATTACGATTTTTGTAAATGCAGTAAAAAATAAACATTCCATATAAATTAATCTCCTGGGGGAAAAAAAAAGTGCAGTCTATGTCTATAAAATGAAAATTTTAAAGGATGCATGATGTTTTGTAGCTGAATACTTGTTAAAATAGGCAAATTTTGCTCAACTTAAATATTGTTTTGAATGAATTTGTTTTATAAATGAAATAGAAAAAAAAATAAAGCTAGTAGTTTTATTTAGATAAATTTTGGATTTACTCAGTAAAACTTTTTTTAGAGCAAATAAATAGTTATTAATTTTTGTACCGAATTAAAAGCTTATTGGCCCGAAAAACACAAAAGCGTAGGAAGAAAATGCGATTAGTTCCGCTATTTTGGCAACTTGCCAAATGTCATGGTCATTATTTCGGAGTATCTTGATAGGCTCTTTGAACTTCAGAATAAAGGGAGGGAAAAAAGGGCAGATTTTTGTTACTTGGAATCTCATCTCTGTATTGCGTTTTTTTGTGGTGCCCTTTGTTTAACGTATTAATCAGATATTAGAAATTTTTTAATAGGTTTTACGACAGTCTTAAAATGATTTTTAAGAGTCTATTTATTTACTAGTTTTGTATCTAACTTTAGAAGTGTAAAATTTCCCACTCCACCCCTTTGATTATTTAATTAAAAATTTTTAAACTGTTTTTACTTTAAAACCATCAAGGTGTTTAATCGTTTCTAAGATGCTAAGCTTTAGTATCAATTTTAAATTATATAAAGTTCGATTTCTTTCAATGTAAGTTTTGGCATTTATTTGTAAACGTTAAATTCGCTTTTGAAAAATATTGTAGCGAAATTTCGTGAGCTCATTTTTAATTATATAATGCATTTATGGACTTAACGTGGTGCAATAAGGTGTTTCATATTCTTTTGAAGTTTATTTTTATGTCAGATTTAAACTTATTTCCTAGAGAGGAAGAAACTGGGAGGAGGAAGGGGAAAAAAGTTCCATACCATGTGCTTAAGTTATGTCTCATTATATATAATTTTATATCGGTGCGAATGCTCTGAATTGTTTTTTAGAATTAAATAGATATTTTGAATTTCATTTCTGACACGAAAAAGGGAACGTTTATAAATGTTAAAAATTATATTGTGTTTTCATCAAGGGAAAGAATTTAACTCTAGTATTTGAATGTTCGATTATTGCTCTTGTTTAATCTCATCGGTTTTTAGTGACCATTTCTCGGAAGTTTTTAAAAACTAGAAACTTTTTCTTCAGTAGTGTATTTGAATTACACATTTGCAAACGTAGGTGACATGCAAAATGAAGGATTATAAAAGTGCATGGTATTTATTATTCTGAAATTTGGTAGGCACATACTTTTTTTATTGTAATTATTTTTAGTTTCTTACGTAGCTGTTCGACAATGTTAGTAAAATAAAATCGAGGTTACATTTCACACCGTTTTATTTTCATGCTTAAACTATTGAATCTGTATTGCTAGTATTTTTTGCTTCATAAGTATCTTTCTCCACTCCGAAAACGAAAGAGAGAAAAGAAAAAAAGAGCAATACAAGTATATTAATAGAGGTTATAAGTGCGATGTGCCACATATTTTCATCATCCGATTTCATTTCATATTTATTTCACGTCCTCTTTCTTTAGTAGGACGCTTTTCTTGCCAATACTACTTAATTTTCTGCGATTCGTGGGAGCAAAAAGGTAGCAGTATAACTTTTTTTACGCACTTGGCACTGTGCCAAGGAAAGAGGGGGAAGGGAGTGTATCTTTTCTTTCGATGTGATCTACAATATTTTTATTGCTGAATCACTAGGGGTTTGATATAAAGATTGCTCAAACAGAAAATGGTAAATCAGTTGCAATAAAGCGGTCCAAGAAATGTAATGGCGTTTCAAGGTGTTCCTATTTGCAGGAAAAAAGATATCGGCCTCTACTTTTTTTTATTTGTTGATAGAGCTTGTCGTTCTCTGAGGCAAGGTGGTCGTTCTTTTGATTTCTGCGTATACACTTTTTTCCTCCAAGAGGGTTTCATACGTATTTTGTTTTTTGATATACCTTTATTCTCTCACATTTGCATAATAATTTGTAATTGTGTAATCTTTGTGTTTTTCCATTACCTGCGTATTACCCAAATGCCATTACGCTTCTTTTCACACAGTTTTTGCTTTTTATCGGTTTTGTTCTTAAGTATGTGGCATCATTTATTTTCTTAATGAACATGTTAAGAGTTTAAATGAATTTGTTGAAGGGGAAAAAAAAAAAAAAATCTGACTTTCAAGGTTTATATTTGCAGTATTTTTAGAAAGGAATCTTGTATGCATTATTTTGTACATTTAATTGATCCATTTTAATAGAGGCATATTAAATAATGGACTGGACCAATTACTCTTTCAAACTTTTTGAGAAGACATCCATGAAGGATTTGTTTATTTGGTTTAACTGCATCGTATATGATTGAAATTTCAATTACATAATGGTTTCTAATTCTGAACATTTAATTTGAAAATAAAATGAAGATTACTGAAAGCCAAAGTAAAATTTACGTCTTGTTGAAAGAAAGAAGCATAAATAAATGAATAAATAAACCCTGCATTTTTCTGTTTAATATTTTTTTATTGTTATTAAAAATATCCATTATGGTTCTAACGTTATTCTTATCTGTATGTAATGAAGTAAGTAAACAGTTTATTCTTTTGAAAGATAATTTATTTACTTTTATCATTTTGTGAATTTTTAAGTAATGATAAATAATTTTTAATAACTAAAGCTCTTTTAAAACTTCATCTATCTTTTCGAAAAATATCGCATCTTATTCACTTTTAAAATAGCAATTGATTAAGAAAAAACTGGAGTAAAAATATAACGAAAAACTAATTGTGACGTTTTTTTTTTGTTTTCAGGACATAATTATAATTTTCCCCCTCCCATTGTTGTCCGGATTCTTTTAAACACTAACCGATTTTCATTTCGTATATTAGTAATCGTTTGATGAAACTTTAAATAAATTCAAAAATTGCCGTTTTTGGATACCGTTAAGGACTTTTCGTTTTCTTTCGGGGGGGGGGGATTAGTTAATTCAATGCTTGTTACTTGGTTAAATATTATCTTAATTGAAATTTTGAAAACAATTAAATTTTTTTTTTCAAATACGACACTGTTTCCCCCATCAGATAAAATAAAACTGTAAATTGCATCTTCTATTTTTTTTTTATTTCTTTCTATACATTCTGAGGAGAACATACTTTTTGCTGTACACATTTAAACTATTTAATATCAAGCAAATGTATAACGTTCATGGCTCCTTGATTCATAACTTCATTTTTTTGGTGAAGGCGGACGTTGCATTTATTTTCATGTGCCATGTCTTCTGATGACGAACACATGAACTACAAATACGCACGAAGCTACGCCTACATTTGGGGTAAATTAGCGTTCCTTGGATTTTCTGCAAGTAAGATCCAGTCCGACTGCTTTGGCTTAATCTACATTAGATGCCAAAACCGGGGCGCGGGTTGTACTTAAATAGTGCAGGAATTAGTTTAGTAACAGGAACCAGTTGCATAGTTTGAGATTTTTGTTAAGATATAATGAAAATTCAGAAACAGAGTACCGACATTCCGTTTTTCTTAGTTTGCATACACGTGCGACTTTTTTAATTTAGTGATATTGTTGTAAGTTAATTACAAGATTTCGTGTTACTTTTTTTACTCTTTATTTTTTAGCAAAACATTATTTATGCTGTCGTTTTACATTGAGTTATTGTGTTTCACTGAAGTTGGATACATTTTGGAATGAGAAAATCAGAAATTGGTGATTCGGACTAATTTTGATTAACAAAACTCTCCTATTACCTTAAGTATTACTGGTTTCTTGATGCGCTTAATTTTAAATGCAACTGGGAAGTGATAATTATTTAATGAATGTAAGTGATTCTACTTAGTGGACAGTGGTATGGCTGTTGGTCAGCTTGCGATGATTGGTTTCAAAAAAAAAAAAAGAAAGTTTTTTATACCGTACAATATTGAAAATATTGTACGGTATTATCTTAAACTAAGTTGTTTAAAATAGTTGTTATCAGTGACATTCAATTTTAAATATTGTTCTTAATATATATAAATTTAATAAAGGTAATTTTTTAAAACTCACTTTTTGTTAGTGTGCTGAAAGGTAGATTTTTTAAATTCTAATTATATGCTATTTTAAAGTTTTGAATCTATAATTGTTTATAAATATTATGGAATCTTGAAATTTTTATCGATTTCAGTACTAGTGGCGTCTTGTATATGACATCAAAGTTTAATTAAATTAATCGATTAACTGATAATTAAATTCTGAAAATATTAAAATAGTGTAATGTCATCGAGAATATATAAGTGTACAGAGTTTCACAACTCTAGTACATCAAGAAGTGAAAAATTGATTGCAAAATTTTGTCCTTACAAAACATGAAGCATATCAAGTTAAATAAAAATGTATAAAAACAAAATGATTAATAGTATTAGTTATTTTAGTGTATTTACGTTGATTATTGTCTCGTTACATTTATCAATTTTCTTGTGGAACTTTTACGTATAAAATATTATGGCACAACAGGTGCACAAAACTTTTTTTTTTTTTACACTTTCAGTAATCAACTCTTGTTTCGGGCAATAAAATGTTAAGTTATTTTTTTTTTAAATTATCATATTTTTAGTGTTTTATTCCTGGAAAAGTTAATGCACTATACCAATTTTTTAAAATCTTTTTATCTCCTCACTATATTCTTTGTGGTTTTGAATAAAAACAAAATGATAAAAATTCTTTAGATTTTTCTTCCGTTTTATTCGGAGTAATGCTTAAAATTGTCTTGACTCAAATTTTTTGCATTTCTTACTTTGTCACAATTTTTTGTATTGTTTATTTACTATTATTATTTTATAACGGTTGCCTTTTTTCGCATTTTATCTCACCAGTAACGATATATATTTACATTTTTGTTGTGCATTTTTATAGCTTATCATTGTGCAATTCAAAGTAGAAATTATTCTTAGGAGAACAATAAAAGCGTATTCAGATCGCAAGCATTAGTGTATTGTATAGCAACGATTCGGAAACCCTCCGCGCTTTTGCGCATGCGCCGTGCCGAGTTTTTTTCATCAAAATAGGGGGGAAGTGAAGAATGGAAGGGTGATGTTTACATTTTACTGAGCGTGATCTAACAAAGAACACCGGGAATGCGCTCACATGACTAATTGCCTGTCACCCCTTTCCGGTGTAAAATCGTCCAAAAGTGCTAGTCTCGGAATCCGTTGCCGAATAGTGTGTATATATATATTTTCACCTTTTCTGTCAATTTGCATATTCAGAATGCATGTTATCTTCCATAGATAAGTTTTTAAAAAATCCGTATTTTGTTTTAACCAATTGGAGTTCTCTTATTTAGCTACTTGAAAGTATATGCCAGGGGTGAGGAACCTTTTTGCGCTGAAAGGCCTCGTTAAATTTCGGCAGTTGGGCAAAAGGCCGCACGAGCAAAATCTTAAAGGTTATTGTTCTGTAACTATTATTATATTACAGACAAGTATATTATTTCAATGCAAATTGTAAATAACTGGTAAGGCCGCGTAAGAAACTAAAAAAGGTCACATGCGGCCTGAAGGCCGCAGGTTCCCCACACCTGGTTTATGCATTAGAAGTTTGTTTCAGTTGCTATGGAAACAAAGACGATATCATTTTTAATTGAATCAACCAATTCTTGCCTAATTTGTATTGTGCTAAATTGACTAAAAATATTTTACTCATGTAGAGTTTATTTTTCTCTTCATTCGCTTTCTATATTAATCTCGTAAGATTACTGTTATTTTTTTATTCTCTTTTTTTTCATTTCTTACCGTAATGAACATTGATTACATAATATATTTTCTTAGAAATTGTTGTAGTTTCATTGTAAGCTTTTTTGTTGTTTAAAAGTGGTCCTTTATGCTTGTATTACAGTTGCTCTTGGCTGTTGAACGTGTTCAATATAATGTGTGTGGTAAATTGGTCTTAAAAACCTTTTATTGCTTTATTATACAATAGAGAGGGGGAACGAGAGAATGAAGTCTTCTCAGTTCAGATCCTTGAAAACATCAGAGGCTTTGTTGCATTACGCTATTGCGTTGCATTTTAAATTTGCGTGGAAACTGGGAGATTGAGTGGAAATCCTGTATCATTGAAATGTTAATTGAAAATTTTAATCTCTGTGCTTCTATAGCTTATTACGTTGTTTTCAGTATTCCTAAATTTTATCCAGAAGATCTGGCCAAATCATGTCTTTTCTGTAGAATGGAGGTGAGCATGATTACATGGGAGAATTTTTTTAATATTTATATGATACATTTTGTTTGTGTTCTTACTTCGCTTTAAAAAAGAATTTTTTCCCTTTTTGAAGTGTTTATTTTGCGTAGTTCAAAAAAAAAAAAAAAAAAAAAAAAAAACCATCAGCGGCTGTTTGAAAAGACAGCCGCTGTTTAAGACGTAAAGGACTACTTCACTCGCTAGCCTCTTTTGTTTCTCGTAAATTTTTAAGTTTATATAAGTTTTTTTGTAACTTCTGTTGCCTTTTATCTCCAAAATAAGACATTAGTTATGTTTTTAACTTATGTAGCTATCGAGATATAGAGGATCTCCCATACCAAGTTTTGTGGCGTTTTGGCTTGCGAATCAAATTCCTTCCTGAGACCCCAATGTGGGGAACGTAGTTTTCCTGCGTGAAAAAAGGCGCCCGTGATTAGTTTACATTTGATTTCTAATCACCATGTCTGGATCTTAATGCATGGTAATTTCGAAAGTAAAAGTTAACCCTTTAGGCAAAGTGATTTTGACTTGGTGATCAACTGTGACTTGCCGATTTCTTTTTCACCTCTTTGGAGTATCGTCAGTTTATCTTAGTAAAGGAGTCGCTGCTCAAATACTATTACAAAGAGCACAATAATTGGCGATTGTTATCCTGGCACATTAAACAAGGATCTCTTTATTGACATAGACTTAACGATTGTGAGAGGGTTTATTTTTCAGCTGCTACTTTTTTTCTCTCTGCTCTTTCCTTGTTGTTAATACTTTTTTATGTGCGTTGAACGTCTTCTCATTAGTTGTTTTTACTACCCTATCAAACGTTTTGATGTTATTGTCATCTTGTCGCTGAGAGGGTTACAATATGTAATTTGGAATAGGTGCTCGATTGAATATATAGAGTGAGCTTTGTTTTGGATTTCACTGTGTTATTCATTAAATACGAAACAAGATATATCTGAACTTTTCGATGTTCCCATACTCATTTTGCATGTACAAACTTTGTTCCAAATCTATTACTTATATTTTTAACTTATTTATATTTTTAAATCTCGTAAATTATGTTGTTAGTTTTTGTCCTGGTTAGTTACTTATTCGAAATTGTTTCTGTAAATTCATTGACTGTAGCTTTGAGTAGCGTTTTAATTATCACATACATCGATCCTTGTCTATTACTTCTTTCAATTATGAGAGATTAAGCAGTGAATTCAGAATATTTTTGAGTATTATTTTCATGATTATTTGTACATTTTATGCTTCTTTGCTTCTTCAGTAGTACAGAATGTTAATTGTGGTCCTTTCTAATTATTTCACTGTACAAATCTTTCAGGTCTTTACTTTCTTAACCTGGCCGGTTGGAGCCAGGTTTGATAAAAAAAAAAAATTACTGGGCCAATTACAGTTTATTTTAACACAAAAATTGTCTGCCACGAGTGAAATAAAGGCTATCCGTATCATCCGAAAGAGAAAAAACAAGTTTATAAACTTTATAAAAGTTTATAAAGTAAAATATTAATAATTTAATAATAATTTAAAATATTTTGTAAATTTAATTTGAATAAATTATTTTTATAAAAATTCAAATTCTTAGTAAAATTCACAGTTACCAGAAAATTTTAGAAATTTTAGTGTTCAGTTTAAGATTAGATTAGTGTTTCTTGTGATTATATGAGATCGTTGGAATATCGTACAAATAAATGTGTGGTAAGAGAATACTGCTTAAAAATTTGGCAATATACATTGTACATCAACGTATATTGGATCGTATATGATAATGCATTAACGTATACGTGATAACTAGCCGCGTTCGGCGACCAGTTGGCTCGCCCGTTTAAATTAATTTTTATTTTTGTATTTTATATTAATTATATCATTCCCCGTCGCGGTTTCTGCCGCGATAACTCAGGAAAGATGAACAAAAAAGGAATATTTTATTGTATTTGGCAGATAGTAAAATATTAAACAGTCGTCAATTTTAAAATGCCAGCAATACAATTCTGTATGATGCAACACAGCTGACGAAACTTAAAAACTGCGTTTCAAATAACTCTCACACAGTGGCGAATCCAGGATTCGGGTCGGGGGGGGGGGGCGGCTGAGGTCATAAAATTTTTTTGTATCGTGGTGACGAATGTCAAACCTCATGACTTATGTAAACCAAAACACTTTAACTTTACAGACTTTTCTCACCTGACAGTAAGAATCATAAAGAACACTACAATATTTTCGATAATTTAATAAAAAAAAATACAATGAAATAACTAGTCAAAAATGTTTTCGACCGCGCCAACGCTACAAGTACAAGTGGAAGGACTAGAAAAGTGGGAAAATTTTCGAGCCTGTCAAGCCAGAAAGCAATGTTGTCACGATTTTATTATTATTATTATTGATGAAAATTAAGAACAAACAGCTGTAGTGATTTTAAATAAAATCAATAATTTTGGTTTAGCTCTGATAAAGCTATGCGAATACGTATGTACCATTTCTGTCCGAAGTTGTAATGTGGAGCGAATATTTTCCCTGGTGTCATGTCAATAGTCGGACGAAAGAAACAGTTGCCATTGAGGACAAATGAAGAAATTTTGAGTTGTCATTATAATTTTAAAAAGACACGCGCCCAATTTTATAATAATGTGAAAGATGAAAATGACATAATTAAGAAAGTAAAATCAACTTTAAAATATGACTGAGCTAAAAAGGATTAGCCTGGCATCTTTTTTTTTATTTATTATTCTACGTGTTCGTTTTATTAGATTGAATATACTTTATTGATTTTCTGTTATCAGGGTAAAATCAAATTTTTCATGTTTTATTTATTTAGCACTTAAACGTCCCCTATCAATGCTTGGAAATTATGGCAACCCTATCAATCTCTCATCGGTAGAATGATTAATGCTGAATATGGTCGTAAAAGCCGAACATGCTGGACGTCCCGTGTGAACCAGATTGGGTGGAAAAAGTGAGGCGCAAAAAATTTTTAGACGTCTAAAAGACCCGGGAGTATATGAGGTAGACAATAAAATTTAAAAATATAATTAAAAAAATATTTAGTTTTTTTCCGGAACTCTATTTTTTTTTTTTTTTTTTGTAATTCCTAGTTTCAGGCAGGTAAAAAAAAATAAAAATTTAATCTTTCCCAAAAAAGTAGGGTGTCGAGTGACCCTCCCCCGACTCGCCGCCACTGGTGTGAATTATGACTGGGCAGCATTTCTCCCTCGATCGTACCCCCCTCCCCCAGTGCTATAAATAGAACCGTGACCTTGAGGAACCGTGAGATACGCCATTGCTCCGTCCCGTTTTGCCGCTGAAAATTGCATTTGAAAATATTTTCAAAAATTAATTAAAATTAAACAGAACGTCGCATTGAAATAAAGTAGGTGGCATTGAAAAGCTAATTTCTTAAACTTTAAGATGATGTTAAAATGATTTTTGATCGACAATATGCTTCGAAGTTGTTGCGGAAAAATTACAATATATAAAAATTTGAAAGCGTTTTATGCCTCACAATTTTAAAATGTCAGGAAAGCATGAGAATAAATGCTCGACGAAAGGATGAAAATCATTTCAGTCTACCTCACACACAAAAACAAACTTGAAATCAAATATCTGTTGCCACGCTTTATAAAAATTTTATTTTGATGCAGGTGCGATAAAATATATTAGCAATGCAATGAATACTAAAGAGAAAATTCCGCTTTGGAGTTAATTTGCCAAGAAAAGAATTTATACTATCACAACCGTAACTGTTGCAAAAGCGCGTAATAAAGGATTTGCTGAAATAATGAGATAGTTTGAATTTTATTTACTACAATAAAAACATTGTTACAATTCATATTTTAAAACATTAATTAAAATTGAACAAAATGTTGCATGGAAATGAGATCAGCGTCATAGAAAAGCTATTTTTTTAATCTTTAAGATGATGTAAAAATGATTTTTGTGCGATAATAGGCTCCGAAGTTATTCCGGAAAAACATTAAAATTTAAGGTAATTTTTAATTAAAATTTCGAAAATTTCTTTCTAGTGAGTACCTACTACCCAATAAGTAACCGCCTGCCAAATTTCAAGTTTCTAGGCCTCATGGTTTGGGAGATTTCACGATGAGTGAGTATCGTATTTCTCTTTTAGGTTTGCGTCTTGTGGTTGTACAGGGTGGCCAGCCGACCGGGAAACCTGGAAAACCGGGAATGATCAGGGAATTTCGGGAGACCGGGAAAAAGCAGGGACATTTATTCTAAAACTGGATTTTTTTTATTTTGATAATTCTTATTGGACGCGACAATTCGCTGATCTTTTTTTATAAATAGAATGAAACACCGTTGGCAAACAATGAAAGTCAATCATTTACTGACAGTCAAAAACGGACGCCATTCGCGTTTCTGCGCACTCGCCAGGGGGCGAGGTGTCTACATTTAAACTTCCGAGGGGCCTAAATTTCGTCTATTAGTGCAGTCAACTAAGGGTATGAGAAAAAAACATTAAATCATATAGTTTTGAAAATTGGTACACATGTTCGTGAGGGAATTCAGTTTAACATACTAAAAGTCCCTGGCCCTGGGGGGGGGGGTGAGCTCACGGCGTCATCTTGGATTTCATCCCCCTTTTTTAGTTTTTTATGAATATTTCGAAAACTATTGAGTTTTCAAATTACAATCGATTTAACAAATTAAAGAGCGTAAAATTCCCTACAAATAAATACTTTTGTTTTTCTTTCAGCTGTAATACTTTCCCAGATAATGGATCTCAAAAGTTGTCGCCATCTTGGATTTCATCCCCCTTTTTAGTTCTTCTTGAATATTTCGAAATCTATTCAATTTTCAAATAACATGTAATCAGCAAATTAAAGAGCGTAAAATTACCTAGAAACGCATGCTTTTATTTTTTTGTTTTAGCTTTAATAGTTTCCGAGATAATGGATTTCAAAAATTGCAACCATCTTCGATTTTATCCCCCTTTTTGAGTTTTTCTTGAATATCTCAGAAACTATTAAAGCTAGAAAAAAAATAAAAGCATGCATTGGTTGGAAATTTTACGGTCATTAATTTGTTGCATTTAATGTAGTTTGAAAATCAAATAGTTATCTAGATATTAAAAAAAAAAACTAAAATAAGGGGGATAAAATCCAAGATGACTGCAAATTTTGAAATCCATTAACTCGGAAACTATTAAAGCTAAAACAAAAATAAAATTATTCATTTATAGGTAATTTCATGCTCTTTAATTTGCTGACTACATGTTATTTGAAAATTGAATACTTTTCGACTTATTCAGAAAAACTAAAAAACGGGGAATGAAATCCAAGATGGCGGCAACCTTCGAGACCCATTATCTGGAAAACAATTAAAGCTGGAAGAAAAAATATAAGCATGTATTTGTAGGGAATTTTACGCTCTTTAATTTGTTAATTCAATTGTAATTTGAAAACTCCAATAGTTTTCGAGATATTCAGGAAAAACTAAAAAAGGTGGATGAAATCCAAGATGGCGCCGCGAACTCCCCCCCCCCCCCAGGACCGGTGACTTTTAGTTTGTTCATAATAAGCCCCTCTCGAACATGTATACCAATTTTCAAAACTATATGAGTTAATGTTTTGCACCCCCATTTTGGACCTTCGTTGACTGGCCTATATGAACAGAATCGCGTTCCCTTTAGTAGTTAAATTAAATGATACTTCTCGAGATGAAAATCTATAGTATAATCACACTCAGATGTGGAAGAAGAACCGGGATTTGGCTACATGTCGAGAAGATACAGATAGATTACGAGAGCGTAAATTTCTCTTTATCTGTCTACAAGTTAGCATCCACACTATTGCCTACTTTTATGATAATTTAATATCAAATAGGAGCTATACCAGAATTAGTTTGTTTTTCCACTGTTGGAGATCTTTTCATTGAATTATGAAGTATTGGAAATTAGTGCTCATATTTTTCTTTCAGCATTTTTTTGTTGTTTATTTTGTGTATTCTTTTTTTTCTCTGAGTGTTGGGAGATATTATGAATACCTATCATTTTGATAAATCATGGGTTCTTCAAAGTATGCGCCAGCCTTTACCTATATATATAAGCACAATTTTTTTTAGTATTATGTATGCATTGTTTTTTTTTTCTTTACGCACGCCCAGACCTTTGACTTATGAGACCAAATTTAAGCAAAGTGATGGATTTGCACAAAAGGAGAGCTGAGGTCGCAGTAAATTTTAAAAAAATTCAAATTAGATTTTTATTTATTTAATTTTAAGTAGCATATTCGTTTTTTTTTCCCATTTTCTTCGCGAATTTTATTTTTTCTTCCTTATTTCATATACACTCGACTTCTGGTGTTATAATATATAAATTCTTGCATTTTTTTCTCTTTTTTTTGTCTTTGATGTTTTATTTTATTTATATTTCTTTATGTATTGTTCTTTTTTAGCTGTATTGAAGGAAGTTGGCTGGAATAAAAAGTTGCTTTTTTTTTTCTTTTGCTAACGATTCGATTCGTGTGATTATGCTTCTGTGTTTTAATTTATAAACATCAGTAGAAAATCGTTTTCTTACATTTTTTTTTCTCTCATTTTTTGTCTTTTTCTGTTTTATTTTGCAACGTATATTTTTATTGAGATTTTTTTAAAAGTTTATATTTTTAATCCGAAACGCCTGAAAAATTCGGTACAGTAGAACTGTTCATTGAAAAAATGCATTAGTTATTTTATGGTTTATTGCTTAAAAGTTTTAAATAAATGTTCTTTTTTCAAACATTTTGCTTTTTTATTCAAACCATACTGACTTGAATGAAAACTTAGCATGGCGAATGAATACTTAGTATGGCCAATGTGCAGGTGATTTTTTTCTATGGTTGATGGGCTATCTCCGAAAAAAGTCAGGAAATTTTTTTATAAAACCTTCAGGGAAAAGTCACGGAAACTCAAACTGAAAAAATGATGGCTACCCTGTTGTAGCCTAAAATTGTTTTGTAGGCAAATTAAGATTTTGAGGAAATTCGCATGAAGCAGGTATATATAATTCTAAATATGTTTATATGAAATTGTTTAACTTTGGAATCCTTTGGCTCGCAATTTTTATATTTCGTTCGGATATGAATCGGCATAATTAAAATGAAAATATTTTGGTTTTGGCCATGTCTTGAAAAGTTTGACCCCATACACTAAATCGAATTCGTCTCCAGAGTGATTATTATTGAAGTGAACTTCTTAATTAGTGTCCGGATAATATTTAGGTTATGTGTGCCATCATGACGTAAAGGGTGACATCATTATGTCTTATCCTTTAACTGAAGCTGAAATTGTTGTATATTGTCAAGTTATTCAGTCCATTTTAGAGCAATATTGTCCGTACTAATGGCAGTCGAAATTGAAAAATATCTTATTTTGATATCATTGATTAATCGCTGACATGGTTTTAATTCTTTAAGTCTCTTTGTTGTTTTATTTTTTTATTCTGCGGATTGCTTTTTTCAATTTGCGTGTCGTGAATTATTTTTTAACTGAAGCTATAAAAATTGTGTTTAACATATTATTGTGAAAGTAGAACTTGGAATTTTCAGTATAAAATGCAATAAAAGAAATTTTGAGTTAAAATTATGTTTTGTGTTTCTTTTATTTTAACTAAAAACATAATAAATGAATGGCAAGCATTTTCTGTTAATCTTGGAATCATATCTGAAATCAGTAAAATCACCATGCAGATACATTTAATGCAGAGTAAAAGTAATCAAATATTAAAATTAAATGTAGTTATGTTAATATTCTAATATTGAATTTCTGACTCATTTTTAAATTATTTTTTCTGAATATTAAATTGACAGCTCAATAATTCTTTAATTGAGCTGTCATTTTAATATTTAGGAAATAAAAGTAAGATTGATTTTGAATTTGAGGCCGATTGTATTTGCTGTTTTACGATAGCGGCGAAATTAGATTATAATGTAAAATCTCGAATACCGTATTTAATCTCTTTTTTTTTTTTTTTTTGCAAATCAAATCTCCTCTGTTTTTAAAATTTATAAATGACTTAATAGGGGGAAAAAATGTCGGGACACCTAAAAAAAATACAATCGCTCTCTTTATAACCTCGATATAGAATGGTAAATTTTGTCAGCATGAAATTACAACCGGCTTTCTTATAATATATATTTTATTTATGCACGGTTTGAACTTTTTTGCCAATAATACTTCTAGGGTCTCGCTGTAGGGGTGGGCAAGATAGAAAAGAGGTTAAATTTTATTGTCACGCTACGAAAACAGCAAACAACATGTGAATGAATTGGTAAAACAGGCACTCCATTCCGCAAATTACGGAGTGCGTGTTCTTTTATAGGACCCAGAAGCGCTGGGGAGAGAAAAAAAAAAAAAAAACCAGATTAAAACAAATCGATTTCTTTACCACACCGTTTCAACTCGTACATCCGCATTCTTCCTGCTAGTGGCCAGGGGAGAAATAATGGGTAAAAAAAAAGCCCATTCAACAAACGCATTTTTGTTACATTGTATCAAGTTCAAGCTTCCATACACTCTTTAGATGCTGTGCTTTTTTTTTTTTAAAGTTCCATCAAATTTATGGCTCAATTGTCACTAATTTCTGGTTATCACTTAAACGTTTGCTTCGAAAGAAATTTAGCTGAGTAAAATAATCTGAAGAAACACTACGGGAATACTCGCTTTTTCCTTTTTTCCTATTTTATTTCTTTCTCCTTTTTCTCCTCCACTGTTGGCTTGTCATTCAGTGTTTTTGAAGCGGTCAAAGGAGGAGAAAAAGTTTTTGTCGATATTGAAGAGGCAAAAAGCACTTACTTCTCAAGGTCATATCTCAGCTAAACGTGTTTTCGTTTGTTTTAAAAGCTTTTGGAGGGGAAATAATAATAATAAAAAAAAGTAGAGAGATAGTATGATATCTCATTATCATTTTCTTTCTTTCTTGTTTGTTTGCTTAGTTCTGCGGTATCCGTTTTGTGTCCTGTGTTCAGTCAACGCGTGTTGTTTACAGTTAGCGGCTGTTGTGCGAGTTTTCAGATTAGTAGTTAATGCAATAAACAAATGAAGGCTGGTTTTAATAATCTTATAACGCTGAGAGTTGACATGATTTTTAGAATTAGATTGAAACGTTTTCCGCAGAATTTTAAACTTTTGTAGCAGGTTGATTTTAAAAATTTTTATATTTTGCATAATTTAATGTACGCATGAAATTCGCCATCTTAATAACAATGGTTTTCAAACTGCGCATTGTTTACTGCTTTGCAAAAGTGTGAACGCTTTAATTCAAAATTAAGACTCATCAAAATATGCTATCTAACTCTTTCAGTTTGTTATTGATTGAGATTGAATTTTTAAGAAATAAGTGATGTAGTATGTTGGAAGATTTATTCGATAATATGTTATTTTCAACTCTAATTAATGAGTTTAAGAACTCATACTTATTATTTGTTTGTATTCCATATTCCTGATCATAACCTATAACCTTTTATTTCTGCTACGTGTACAAAAGTTAAGGCAAAGAGTCACCTTTAAGAATATATCTTGATTTGATGAATTTCATATCCCCGGTTCCGATTACGGAGATCTTTTGAAGCTCTAAATAGTATTTTGAGGATTTTATTTTCGTTCCTGAATTTCGGTTATGAATGTGACAGACCTGAAAATATGTGAAAACATTGGAGACTGAAGTTAATCAAATGTTTATATAAAAGATATAAACATTGGATTAATTCTCTTTCTATCTTGTTTAACGACCTACTTTCCGGAAAAAGAGGAACGAAGATTTGTCTGCTTTTTTGAAGTAAGAAATTTCCTTCTCAACGTCCGGCCAGATTTATTTAGCGGGAAGAAAGGGGATTAATTGAGAAAATATAATTTTAAATTCAGCCTTTGTTGTGGGTATTGAGATTTCTCTGAATTTTTCAGGTAGAATTAACCGCTTAACTTAAAAGTCCGAGAATACTCGTGTATCGAATTATCGCATTTTTAGCCTTAAAACTAAAATTTAATCATTAATTAGCTTTATAATTTTACACACAAATTACGTAGAATCTATAAATATCTCTAAGTATTATATGCCTTCTGAGATGAATGAAAACGACAGCCCCTTTCCAAAACAGCATTTTATTAGATAGCAAAGAAAATTCAGTTCAGGGGTTCAATTAAAAAAAAAAAAAATTGTATTTCTGTGTGAATTTTGTGAGTTTTACGCTTTACTGATTTTGAATTATCGTCAATAGACAACATTATATTTTATATAGGAATTTAATTTATTTTACTTCATTAGTTTTATTCCATCCAAATGACTGTGGTATTTTTATAAGAATGAATGAAATTATTAAGAAAAGATTAATATGAAAATACTTTTTGCGCGTACTTTATTTTAATTTGAACCTCAATGCAATGTCGAATACGCCGTTTCTTTAGTTTGGTCCAGCACATGACATTTTAATAAATGGCACATGTTAGGATTAAATCCCTGGTATTCTTTTATTAAAATTATTCGCAGGCCGAGTCTAATTTTAACAAAGGGTAATAAATTAAAATAGATTTTTAAATATAAAATCTGATCTTTATTAATACCAGCCCAAAGTGTATAAATAATTCAAATAAAATTCCCAAATAATCATAACAAAGATTTAAAGTAACTGAATTTAAAATTTTAGTTCTAATTTATACGAAATTGTGAAATCAGGTTTATTTTATTTAATATTAACTTAATCAATTTCTATTTTACTTTAAATTCTGTTTCAAATTTAAACACCATGGCTATGTATTTTCTGAAGCTGGTAATATATATGAAACCAACTTGAAATTGCTAAAAAAAGAATTGTTCTTCATCATAATTCCAGGCTTTACAATCATGTGTAACATTATTAAATTTACTTACGTACGATGCAACTGAAAACTGAGTAAATATTGTTTTTTTTTTAAAAAAAAATAAATGTAACTATAATATTCTATGTTAAATATATTAAAAATCACAATTTTGAAAAATTATTATCCATGAATTTATTCGCCCGAATATTATTTAGTATTCGGCCTGGTCGAATATTCGGCAAAAGAGCCGACTATCGAATATTGGCCGAATATTCGTTAATCCCTAGTTCTTAATTGTTCAGTAATTTCCTCAATCCTTCCGTTTGATACGGAAGATTCATTTTTTTTGTTGTGTTTTTTAGTATTAAAAGTGTTGAGTGGAGGAGGGGGAGGCAACAACTACAACATCCATTCAATTAAAGTATTTTACTTTGTAAGCGTAATTTATTTTTTATCACTGGAATCGCCATTAATTTCTATGTAATATAATAACGCAATTTTAACACTTCAAAATTTTAATAAACAAGTTAGCTCACTAAGTTAGAATTTAACTCTTATTGAAATTACGGTAGTTATTGGTTTATATGTTTTATTTTATTCGCACCAAAATTTTAGCGTTCCAAGGAGCCATGCTATGTGCTTTCGGTTGGAATTTGTGTATGTCCTCAGGAATCTAGCTTGATCTCATGTGATGGGCCGTTTTGCTGCTTATCTGCTTTGCCCGAATCTTTTTTCATGGTTTTTATTTTTGTGCGATTATCATATCAGTTTGAAACTGCCAATAAATCAGATGTAATGCGCAAAGAATACTGCCTTCATCATATTCTTCTTTTGACCTTCTATAGCATGCAAATTGTATCGTTTTCGCAGTCTTCAATAGCGATTGAAGTTCTTTGCAAGCGAATCGCATCGTGGCGATTAATACTTCGCCGTGATGTCCACTTAACTTTCGCTCAAATGAGGTGAATGTTAGATGCATATTAACAAGTGTGTTGATAACATACAATTTTTTTTCTTTGATCTTGACCGTACTGGATATATTTTTTTGTTATTATAAGAATCGTAGATCCTTTCTGCATCATGAAGATAATACAATCTTTGAGGAAAAGTACACGATTACAACTTTGAAAGTATGAAAAGAGTCGGAGGCTGTTTTAAAAAAATAATTCTATTTTTTAAGGTACTTAAAGATAAATGTATTTTATAATATGAATCTACGTTGAGGAAAATTATTAGGTTACATTAAATTTTTTATTATATAAGTATATACTTATCTTATTTCCGTTATTTTCTAAAATTATAAATGCAGTTTTTTTCTTGATAGTCCGGTGAATAAGAAATCTTGCATGATTACTAAAAAACTACAGTTTTGGACATTTTTCAATAAACCATTGGAAAGAATGACGCGGAAGTTCATCCGTTCAAGGATCCATTTCTAATATTGTTCGTTGATGGAATCCTATCAATATAAATTCTTGATTTAGTTTTGCTACCTAAACTTCTTTCGTGTCATTTGAACACATGATAAAGGTGTCCTGTGAATATAAGTTCGTGGAACTGTACATGGTTATAGCAGTTTTTTAATGTGTAGGAGTAACTGTTATTTTTTTTTGCAATTTAAAGTTAAGGTATCTGACATTTTCCATCGTTATTAATGTTTGTGGACCCTTTGTGAGAGAAAATGTGTAGAATATAACGGAAATAATAAAATGCGGAAATAATCATATAATAAAATGCGTACAAAATCTATCATTATATTGAAAATAATCATATTCAGTGAAAGAAAATTTTAACTTGTAGGTGAATAAATGATGCAATATTTAATATATTTTCAAGTTCTACAATTTCGGGAAGTGGATATTGAAATTTTAGCTTTGTATGCATACAGTTAAGTCGTTTTTCTGTCGAAAACATTGTTAGTGGTATCGTTTAACTTTAATTTGACCCTCTGACTGCGTATCCCGTGATTTCCGCAGGTTGGAAGCAAATCTATTTTCTGTTGTGTCCTGCGATTTTCACCAGCTAATATATTTACTTAGTACTATTATAACATTGAATCATATTAAACTAATAAAGCTTTGCACATAAGTAACAATTCGCTTGGTCCAACAGTATTTAAACTTTTTTTCGCTGCGCAAACGTTTGCATCTAAATAGTGATTAAAAAAATTACACGATCAGAGGGTTAATAGTGCAAGCGTGCTCAAATCGCATAGTTTCTCTGCTTAAAGATTTCTTTGCAGGATTTTTACAAGTATGCTTATTTTGTTTAGTTAGTGGCTAACTTGTAGAAGTCCCGTTGGTCATTCTACCTGAAGTTGGAAATAATCAAACTGACATTTTATGCTCGAATAAATAGATAAATTATTACAAGAGAGAAGTTCAAGGTATACTAGCTTTTTCCAATGTATACGCGCCTTTAGCGTTCTGAAATGTAGAAATTCGAAACACTGGTCATGCCATACCAACCAAAGATACTGAATTTTTCAGCCCATTCGGAACTACTTGAAGATAAGAAATCCTCTAATTCGGCTCTATAAATTCTTTGCCATTCCTAAGGTCAAGGCAGAATGAAATTTCTAGAAAAAAGAATTATCAATCTCGCTCAGAGATATTTCAGGAGAGGCTTTTCATCCATAAAAGAATTCGTGAACTTGAACTGGTTTCGTGGTAAATATGTACTCTTCAATCTTAAGACCTAAGAGGATAGGAACTTGGAGCTGCGTGTTATAAGATGACTACATTTGCCAAATAACACCTATTACCAAGCCTCCGGTGGTTGTCGCTCTCTCCCTATAACCGATATTTTATCAAGCTTTTGCCTTGCTGAATAAATATTTTATTCTTGTGTGTACATTTCTTGTGTCGGTATATAGTTTTGTTATTGAGGGTCAAAATATTTCTGAAAGAATTTAAAAATTCATTTTCCGAAAATTGACAACCTGCAAGTTAAAATAAGTAACTCATCATAAATAGGATGTACTTTGAATTTACTATAGAGAAATGTTTTGATGTTCTAGATTTGAACTTTTCTCATGATGTGTAGAGATTGCTATTTTGTGATTTTTAATCATATCAAAATAATTCATACAAAAAATAAGGTTTTTATGCTGAGTTAATTTTCTTCTGCAATATTGATTGGACATACTACGTGTATGAAGCATAATACCTCACAATCACTGGGTTAAAAATATAAATTTGATTTGCACATAATGAAATAAGCTCGCCTTTTATTTTTTGTCTTCACAGTTTAAGCTAATTCTTTATTCATATATATGGTAAAACCTGTGAATTAAAAAGAAAAGTGTTAATGGATGACTTTTACGTATTAAGGTTGCATAAAATTAAGATGCAATTGCTTAATTCTCTAGAAAGAAGCTGTAAGCCCTATGCGCTTAAATATTAAAGAAAATTCATTTCAAATGAAGAATCTTGATACAATAAAAACTTCCGACTTAGATTTTTTTTTTTTTTTTTTGCCTTGCCTTTTTTTTTTACTATCATTTTAAAATCTTACTAATTGTGTGATATATTGCATTATTATTTTATGTGTAATTA
>BGPR01001771.1:60565-222303 GCA_013235015.1 Araneus ventricosus
CAACGTCAAAGTCACTATTTTACAGCAACCAAAATATGTGAGACAAACACGTTAAGATACTGCTGAAAATAATAATCGGTCGTCATTCAATTGAAGGTTATGACGTCACCTGCGCACTGCACCGTCAACTAGTGAAATTGCCAGCACCGTTCCCGAAAAGTGTCGGGGGAGGAATCTCGCTAGATAAAAATATCTTTCAACTGACCAGGAAAAAATTAATTAAAAAAAAAAAAAACGGAAAAAGATATTTTAACCGTTCTTGTTTTAAATCCGACAGAACCGTTCCAGTTATAAGCTGAAAAAAATTGAAAATAATAGTGTTATTAGAACGTCGGATGCAGTAAATTTAAAAACAAAAATAAAATTTCGATTGTAAAACTGACTATTTTTTAAAAAATTCTCAATATTCAGTAAATTAGGTTTGGAGCTCAAAACAAAGTTTATTAGAAAGACAATTGTTTGTTCTATCCGATGGTGCATCGATTGTTTTTCAACTATCATTATAAAAGATACTACAGCTGTAAACGTCCCGAAAATGACTCAAAAAAACACAAAACATTAAATAAAAAATTTTCTAGATTGAATTTTAAAATTCCGGCTTCGAAGTGCATTGAGTCACCTTTAAGATTTCCTGTGTGCCAACTTTTAAGGCTGTGTGATAGATTCGTCTGTACATCGCGCGCGCACAAACATTGCCTTTTATAAGTATAGATTACAAGGATGCTAGAACTCGGAAATAAGTAGAAATGCATGAGAATTTTTCATTCAGCAGTTTGGTTTTTTAAAAATAAGTCGTGCGATTTGTAAAAAGACGTGACTGGGTCAATTAATAATGCGATTGGCCAATTATAAAAACGCGATTTTTTTTAAATGACTATAAGACAAAATTTTAAGTAATACATTTATTAGATCTTTAAAGTAGTAACTTTCGCAAATGGTTTTAACTCATTTCTATGCTCTTACTTTACTTTTTCGTTGCTTGAATTGCAGCTTTTAATGCAAATTACCAAATGCTATAAAAAGATTCTCCTGTGTTGTTAAAATAAAGCAACACGGGTCCATATTTAACACATAAAGTTATTCTTTAAGTACTGTATTTTTGAATTTTGCTACATTCAGTTAAGCAAGTCGCTATATGGGTCTAAAATTATGGTTTTAAACATTTTCCTTCCATTTAGGAAGATGCCCTGCATTGAAAGGGGGAGGGAGTCTTGCCCTTCCAGCAGGTCAAAATTAGTCTCGAAGGATCGAATCGATTAGACCTGATATAATTTGATTTTGCTTTCAATGCTATTTTGTCAGAAAAACACGGGTTCAGTATTCTTTAACAATGTAAGAGTTACAATTTAACTAAGTGAGCGGAGGACGAGAAGACTAATGGCTTAATAAATTAAAATCTTTTTTCCCCAACACACAAAGGGTTTTTTCCGCGAGCTTTCATGATTAGAAGCAATGTCGATGTTTTTGTTATTATTACTAATTTTGCCTCTTCCATTACGAGTTGAGGTATCCTAGGTTTTGCATTTCTTTTGTTTCTCATCGTTCTGAAATAAATTTCTGCATAAATTGTTTTTAAAGGCTTCATCCGATGTGATGATAATATCTTCCGATTTGATTTGTTACATTTCGCCAGCTTTTGATTGGTTTTCGTGTTTAGGGCTGTAGAAAATTGTGTGTTTAGAACGGTGCGGGCCATCTCAGGCCCTACTGTTTCATTTGTTAAGTTCTTGGGTTGGGACAAATATTGGCACCTATTAGTATTCAGGACGAAATCGTCGTGAATCATTGACAAATATTTTAAAACTTTAGTTTGATATTTCAGAAAATAGGATTTACAAGTCACATTTTTAAAATTTTTGTAGTCCAAATTATATTTATAATGACTTTCTTATTAATAAGTTTTATTTTGCTACTTTCAATTATTTTTTTCCAAAGAAATGAAAATGCTTTCTGAAACACGCTGTGTTAAGATTGGTTGCAATGGAACCGAAAACATCTGGAGCTGGGCGAAGAGGAAGGGTAATTTTTCGGTTCGGGTGGGGCTTCAAAATTTTGATTCCCTCATATTTCTCAAATTTGTTTATTAAAAGCATTATAGTGATATATATTCATTCAAGGAAAAAGCACTAGGTTGCTTTCCTACTGGGAAAAAAAAAAAAACAAAAAAACCCTCGACAAGCCGGAAGGCAAAGGTAGTCCTTAGTCCGGAGATATAAGGAAAAGAACATTTCGCCTTTTATTTTCATAAGGATTAGAGCTGAAAGAGTGTGGAAGAGACTGCAAATAACGAGAGCTTTCCAACAAAGGGTACTGCATAGGTTGAAAGGTACTTTAATTTTTGTGGAAGGGAGGGAAAATCGCTTTTCAGCTAATAACTTATAAGCAATTGCAGCTATCGAAATATTTTAAATGCAAAAATCGTTCGTTATGACAAAGCGATAATTTGCCTAATTTGAATTTTCTATTTTCAATTGTAAAGGAATTATGGGGATATGAAAATTTCAACCCTCACCATTTCTACCCCCCTTTGAGTTGGATGAACTCGGCCGAGATTTTCACTATCCTTACAACATATCCCACGTTGGTTAAAATTAGGGATGTAACGAATAGTGATTTGTCCGAATACCGAATATTTGGTCAAATTTCAGGCCGAATACCAAATTTTTAAAAACCTTTCACTTTTTATTGTAAATGAAATATTTTTCAAATTTTAAATGAAAAAAAATATTAAGATTAAATAAAATTGTTTGCTTATTATTTGTATATTTGAAAAGATGTTAATTCCTCTATGTATATTTGTAATATTTTAATTATAATAAGAAATGGGAAACCCTCTTCATTTTGGGACTGCTTCAAATAAATAAGAGTCGTTATTGCAGAACATGGCAATGACAAGTACAGCAGAAAATTGAATGGATGAATTAAAATTACTAGAAGTAAATACCTATTTTGATAACGAACTTCTAATAGGTAGGATGGAGTGCCCATTTAATTGGTGGGAAAAAAAAATGCGAAAGAGTTTCCAAGGTTCGTGAATTTAGCAATTTAATATCTTTCAGCACTTGCAAGCATTATGTAGGGATCGTTTATTTTCTGAAGTTGGTAATATATATGAAACCATATGGAACAGACTTTTTTAAATGATATGCACCATTATTACATACACTTGGATACTATGCAACTTAATATTGGATAAATTTTAGAATTTTTTTAATAATAAATGTACCAGAATGTAATTCTGCAATATTCTTTATTAAATATATTTAAAACAACATTTTTTAAAAAAAACATTCAATCCTGAATTATTCTGCCAAAGAGCTGTTTAGTATTCAGCCAGACCAAATATTCAGGAAAGGCCGAATAAGCCTCATATCGAATATTCGTTATATCACTAGTTGGTATTATTCGTATATGAAACCAAATGGTACAGACTTCCTCCGGAAAATGCTAAAAATTTATTGTTCTTGCATCATAATCGGGCTTTGCATTGATAAATTATATGCAATTTTATTAAATACACTTAATATATAATTAATATATAAAAATATATATAAAATAATAACTAAAATAAAAATAATATATAAAATATAAAAAATAATTAATATATAAAAATATATATAAAATATAAAAAATAATTAATATATAAAAATATATATAAAATATATATTAATTACTTAATATATAAAATTCAATGTCGGTTTGTTTGTTTGAACCGTATACAATTCCACAACTCTTGACGGATCAGAACGAAATTTGGTACACATGTTCCTTAGCACCTAGAAAGATTAACTACGAAATTAAAAAGTTTCTACCTACACCTAAAAGGGGGTTAAAAGGTTTAGCGTTTTTCTGCCTTAACTTTGGAACAATCATTGACCAAAATCTATTTTTACACCCTCTTAAAATTTAAAAAATTAGCTTTTCAATGACGCCTGTTCTATTTCTGTATGACCTTTTCTCTCATTTTTAATCGATGTTGAAAATTAATTTAAACACAATTTGTAAGAATGCTTTGTTTATTCCAATATCTTTTAAGATGCAAAAGCACGTGAGTGATTAAAAAGCTACATATTTTTATATTTCTCTGTTTAATCACACGTACTCTTAAAGTTAAATTGATTTCTGTGAATATTTCCTCCATTGGTTTTGTGATCACGCGATTTTAGCTCCTTAGATTCAGAAATGTATAAACAAAAATTAAAATTCGGCCAAATTGTTTTTAAATTCGCGTTGGCGTGCCGTCGAGTGCTCACTCGATAATCAGATAATCCATATGTTCTTAAGTTTAAGGTTTCTGAATTGTTTTTTAAAACGTATCAACGGACAAAAAATAAATTTTCATTCACCTTTGCATTTTTTAACTATAGGCTTATGGTCTCTCTTGTTTTTTAATCTTGGTAATGTCTTTACTTCAGGTATTATTTTTCCCCATTAACAATTACTGTCATACCAATAGAGCTCAAAATCCTAATATTATATTGTGAATCTATATCTGAAACATGCAATTTCTGTTTAGAACGGAATTTGGCACACATGTTTCTTCACACCTGGAAGGATTGCTGTCGGGGGTAAAAAGGGTAATTTTTAACGTTTTTCCGCAGTAACTTCAGAACATATCATCGGAAAAAATAATTTTGGACCACCTAAAAGTAAATAAATAAAAAAAGCTTCACAGCGATACCTGTTCCACTTTCGTACCACTATTTAACTATTAAAATTTAGTTAATTATTATTATTATTTATTAACTAGCTGTTATGCCCGGCGTTGCTGGGAATTAAAATACTTTCATGTCTAATATTTTTGATGTAAAAAAACTACTTTTGTATAGAAAGTTACAATATCCAAAATTCTTTTATCGTCTGAAATGTTTTTTAATTGTGAAAAATGTCACAGATATAACATTGGTATCATTGAAAAGGTAAAATTTTGAACTTTAAGATGGTATATAAATATTTTTTGTTGGACAATTTCCTTCGAAGTTACGGCGGAAAGACGGTTTCGGTTAATTTCTAATTAACTGACTGTTTAATTAACTTTTGGACGTAGAAAAGTTCATAAGTGTCTTCCCCTTGTCTTAAATAATAAGTGTGCAAAATTTGGTTGAAAATAGTCCATTAGTTTAGGAGGAGATGTGGAACAGAAGTCACATACCCACACACATAGCCACAATGACTTTTATTTACATTAAGATTATTATTTGTTTAATTATTTTAAACACAATTTATAATGGTTTTGTTTGCTGTCATTTTAAACCTATTTCACTTTTTAATTTCTCACGTGCTTTTGTTAATGTTAAAATTAATTTGCCGTCTTTGGACAATTCCACTTTCATTTCCTTTTAGCTTTAAATTTTCTAACTACAAATTTTTGGTTTCCTTTTACCTTCTTATAGAATTCATGAACAATTTTCCCTGTAACCCAGTACTGTCATATCATTTGGGTATCGAGGCTTTTAATGTAGTAAGGATGATGCGGGTCACAAAATTTGAACCAAACACATATTTTATATATTTTCACAAAAATATAAAGTCAACCGAAAATATTTTCAAAAATCATTCACGTTGACATTCCATCTTGAGCACGGTGCATCTTGAGTAGTGAATATTTATTTGAGCGGTGCTGAATTTTGTAATTGTTGGTTTTTATTAGCAGTTCATATCAAGATGTTTATCAATTAGTGGAAAAAAGTTGTTATAGTGTGTATTACCCATGCCTACAAGTCAACACATGATGCTTAAATAAGATATTTGTAACATATTACAAACTAGGAAGTGAATATTTTACAAGATATGGTGGGAACAAATAAACTTTAACTAACAAAAGATCAGCCAACAGTGCATGAAGTAATGGGGAATTTTATTGCTGAAGAGAACGGTGAATCTCTCTTACTTGAAGTCTCATGTGGAACTGAAACAACTTTTTTAAATTAATCGGATCCTTACTGAAATCCAATCTAAATGTCATACAGTGTTCATAATTATTAGAACGGACTGTTAAAATATTATATTTTGTTTATAAAGTTTTAAAAACTTTTTAATTTACTATTTTGTTTTGATTTTCTGGTACCTTATTTCGTCCTCGATAAATGCATATAAGTTTTAGCTATTTCATGAAATATTACTATTTCTTGGAAGAGATTGTTTTAAAGAGTATATTTTAGCTGTTCAAAATTATTCAGATGACGGATGACGAAGGTTACATTTAAGTGAATTCGAATTGGATTTGTTTTTATTTTGGTAAATTTTAAGAAAATTAATAGATCATTTACTTGGTAATTAATTATTTGGTCTCTGAAGCAGTCAAGTCAACAATAATGACCAAGAGTTTAGAGATTTTTGTTGATCATCGTCACCGCATTAATGAAAATAGGAAGGATGGGGTATCGCTTGAAAATCTAGCAAAAAGTGAAAATCGTCGGAGTCGGGTATGTACTATTTGTGCAAGAAGTATGAGACGACAGGATTCGTCGAAAACAAGAGAGGGTGAGGCAGAAAACCGAAAGCAAGTGCAAGAGAAGACTCTGTGATTGTAAGATTGGCACAGAAAAATAATGATATATCGATCGTCAAGAGAGATCGTGGAAGACTTGAAATTGAATGCGCTAGCTCTAAGGCTGGTTACACACACAGCGGATTTCTGATCGCGCGGAAAATTTATCGAGCCGCTCACCGAAAATCTAGCATTTTAGGCTGGTTACACACACAGCGGATTTTTTAGCGCGCGGAAAATTTATCGCGCCGTTCACCGAAAACCAGCTGCTGACTGTTCGACTATTGGCAGCGTGGATTCATCATCAAATCAATTTAGTTTTGCTTAAATTATTTACTGCTTGGTATTGTTTGAAATGAACAGAGAGCAAATTCTAGCTTTATTGTTATTCCGTCGTTGAATAAAGAAGAAAAGAAAAAATCGGTTTATTTGGGTTCATCCAATTAATGAAAAAAAGAGGGGGTTGGAGCCTTCTATACGTTGTTTGAAGAGTTGAGGAAGGATGATACGAAATTCTTCAATTGCTTCAGAATTTCGAATTGCTACTTAAGAGTTTTTTTCATACTGTTCAATATTGCACAATATCGAGTCAATATTGTACAATATAATTCAACCTAGTTTCAATAATATACTATTTATATTCCCAAATAAAATTTAATTATTTATTAGATTACGTAGTCAATATTGAATAGAAGGTTATATATATATGTATAATTCTCTGCAAAACGAAAGTTGTTCATCGCATCTGATATGTTGCTTAAACAGAATAATGTTGGCGTGTTCTTTATGTAGTATAAATAAGGGAAAAATATATAATTAAAATATTTATATTATATACTAAAATATTTATATAGGTAAAATATTTTAATATTCTGGTGCTAATGGAGCACTTCGAGAATCGCAACGTTTTTTTTTATGACTTTTACACTTTCTAGTACGTATATGTGAAAAAGTATGAACTTATCAAAATCATTTCTTTCTATTTCAATACAACAAAGTCGCTGCGAATTTCCAGGCTGAAACAAGGCGTTTCTGTCCTTAAAAATGTCGAGAGTTTTATTCCACAAAACATGCCTTTTTTGTATTAATGCAATTAAAAATTCATTATCTATAAGGTCGGACATTTTCACAATAGAAAAAAACCCAATAGATTCCAAAGCAACTTATACAAACAAAGATGAAAATCACACTGAACAAAGCAACGCGGTAGAAATACCGCCGTGTGTGTAAGCTCTCATTTGGCCACGTGCGCCTCTACTTGGGTGGCGACGGAAAAACTTCCGCAGACGATAGCGACTGCATATCTACCGCACGCGGTAAATAGTCCGCGCGTTCATTTTTCCGCTCAGTGTGTAAGCTCTAACTCACATCAATGCACTACTGTTGGAACGGTGGCGCGATAAATTTTTCGCGCGATAAAAATTCGCTGTGTGTGTAACCAGCGTAATGGTTAGTCTTAGAATCAAGAACACAGGGTTTATAATCTGTATCAAAAGGAAAAGGTCATACATCTCATAGCAAATATGGCCAAAAATATTGGCCTTTGCAAAACGATTAAGAAATTCGACCCTTTTTTGTCGCTACGTAAAAGAATTATATGCTATATATAGATGAGAAGAATGAAAACTATTTTATGCGCAAGTACTTTGATGTTATTCCTTATTATTAATGCTACCGTTTGAGTTTTGTGTGCAATGAACAACGCTTGAATGAGTAAGGATAGGTTACATCCCCCAACCCCTCGCGCTATATCAAATATTGCTTACTTTAATTACCCAAGTAAAAGAGAAGGATCAGGGTTCAATAACACATTGCAGAAGACAATTGTTGACTGCTTAACTTCGAATCTTAACGTTAATTCAACAAATAAATCGAAATATGTGTCGATCTCTTGATCGAGATCTCCTAAAGACGACTAATCTGTTATAAAATGATTATGAACAACAATTTAAATGATACAAAATGCGCTGAACTAACGTTCGGTTCCAAGAGAAACTAGTCATAAGTTCAGTAACGTGATTTTCTGAAGGAAATAAAATGTTTGATTTATATGGTTTAAATCCTGTTTAAACAAATATTCCACTTTGTATTTTGTACGCATTACACTCTTTGAAATAAAATTTCGTTTACCAAGTGAGGCAGGTGCTTTCTCTCCATTCAGATAAAAACATCGCCGCTTCAATGAGTCGGGTTTTATTTCTCCAAAAAGTCATTCAGTCGGTCGTCGGAATTAAACAACACCGCTCGCTCGTAATGCTATCTGTGGAAATCATACAAACGATGCGAACTCGCGTCGATAGAAGTTCGCGTTTCGCATAGAAAAAGTCCGGAATGCATATCGGCCCCATTCGATGTGATGCGAATTGCCAAGAAGAACCCTCGCAAGCACGTACGCGTGATAAGTGAAACTTGTTTGTCCAATTCGGCGAAGAAAAAGAACGCCGTGGGAAGCTTTTTGGTTGGTATGTGCTGCTGGTTGCTCGGCCACTAGGCTTCTTGCATACGGCAATAGCAATTTTCGGTGAAATTCTTCGGGGATGCACCGAGTTTGGCGTTTGGATTTCAGTAGAATTGTTTAGGATGCGGGGCCCGCCTTATTAATATACACATTATCAATGTATGGAAATCGAGCATTGTGTAGAATGCCTAATATTTATTAATTTTTAAATATTTACATTCTTGTGAGGTTTGGAGGCCCAAGTGTTTGTATGGATTAAGTAGTTACGTGAAATTCTTAAATCCATTCCACTCTACTTAGTATCAAGTACTTCAGAAGTGGTCTTCTCACTCTTTTCTGTCAGAAAATTCTGTATTTTTTTTCATTTTGTTTGTCTTGCGTTTTATATGCACCCGTTCAATAGAATCATTTTTAAATATTTTGCTGAAAAACATTTATCGTTTTGCATAAAGGTTGGGTATTCTTTAAACGGGGTTATTTATAAAATATTAAAATAAAACTGATATGTCAGACTTTTCTGAGCTCGAATTTCATACATAGTAGGTTCACAAATAATAAATTTTTTTGAACTTGCGCTCAGAATCTGCAACAAATATCTATGGCTCAATAATTTTTTGTTTTATGTCGAGTAATTTTGTGTGAAGAAAGCAAACAATGATTATGATAGTTCTTTTTATCAAAAATTTGTTTTATTGGTAAGATTGTATTATAAATTTTGGTGAGAAAAGAATACTTTTTCATTGAAGAGATTTACAGATCAGCTAATGAGCAAATATTCATTATTGCGAAAATCCGAATGCAAATGAAAAGGTGAAAAATTATATGATCTAAAACTCTTAATTAATACTAAATAATAATAATAATAACTAATTAATAATAAAAAATGAAAGGAAACGGGAATTATTTTTTTAATATTTGGGACTATTTTAGTCGAAAATCCTGTCTTTTTTGGGACATATTAAATTTATGAAAGTTATTTTCTTATTTTTTTGATAGGTACTGAATTGTTAGTTGAAGACAAGTAACGAAACTTCTTATTCCTGCTTATTATTTTAATTATTAAATAATTTTGAGTGTCTTTAAAACTTGTTTGTTGAGCGATTTTCTGTCTCGGAAATTTAAAACACAACATCAGAAGTAAGGTATTTAATGTCTTTTCCTAGCCTTATGTATAATGCTCAAAAGTGTTTTTCAGAATTATTCGATTTGTCCACAGTTATTGATTGCTTAGTTTCGAACCTTGATGTTATCCAGCTAATTAAAATATACTTGTGTTGTTTGTTTTGATGGAGGTGTTTGAAGAGTTGCGATTTTAATGTTAATAAGTGTTATATATTATCGAAAAAATCAGTTTTTTAAATTAAAAAAAAATCTTTGCTGAAAATAACTCAATTATTTCTTTGTTCTAATTTAATTTTTTTTTCGTGAGTCCCGTGTTAATATTTTCCGCATTTAGGATTGACAGTTGTCTTCTTGGCAAAATTTATTGCATAAATCTTTGTAATTTAACAATTTCTAAGCGATTATCTGCGATTGAAAGATGTTTGATTTTAATCAGTTTTTGCATTTAAAAGATTAAAAATCGAATCTTTGTTTTTTTTTAAAATTAGAAATAAAGTGATCATCTTATAATTTATTCTGCTGTGAGAAAAGTTTTTTTGAAACAAAATATATGTGATAGGGTAATAGAAAAAAGTCGTGGGTGTGAACCCTGTGACTATTTTTGCGAAATTTCAAGGAATGAACATAAATAAATAAAAACAATGAAAAATCATTTAAATTAAAAATATATAAAAGATAAAACTAATCACTTCATATGTAATTGTAAGAAAAAATACATTTTATATCCGCTTATGCATCAAGTTTAACCTGATTCTCCGTAATGTCTAACTTAAAGGCTACATTACGTTGCTTTTTCGTATTTTGTAACAATTATTTTTCTGTTTTTCATTTAAACCATTCATGTTTGGTCAAGTAATTTGATAAATAAATACCAAATGATCGACTTCGTTTTAAAAAATACACTTTCTCGAATATTAAAAGTGTGAATTTGAACCTAATATCCAAAAAACTGCATATCTAAATCCATTTTTTTTATTTGTTTTTTTTCTCCCGGAAGCGTCATGTGTGCATTTTTTCGCTGATCTTTTGCTTCTCGGCTAAAAATAAGTAAATAATCTATACTCTGCCATTAACTTTGCTTTAGGACATTTATTAGAATCGGGCCAGGTAGTAGTATGCGTCATTAACTCGTTTTGGCTCATTATTTCAACTCATTTTGCGCCGAAGAAAGCGCTCCTGGAAGATGGGAAGTGTTCTTGAAATTTCCCGAGCCCGTGAAAAATACATAAAAAAGATTGTGTGTGAACTAATAATAAATTAACGGACTCGATGGCTCTCCTAAAGAATGTGCTTTCCCCCCTCTCTCTGTTAGATTAAGGTCATGAAAATAATTAGGTCTTAATTAAATAATGCCGGAAATAAAAGCTAAGTACATGCTTAGCTACAAGTACCGGATGTCAGCTAATTGGTGAAGGCCCTTTTCAAATGTGGTCTTCTTGGGATGTATTAACAAGGTACTATTTATCGATAAAGTACGGGTGCTTAAAGTGTCAGCTTTGAGACGGTAATGCAGCTCTGCGGACTCTGAAAAAATTATATCTCTGAAAACTTTCATTAACTGGAGGTAGTGATCAATTCAAATGATCGCGTTGTATTATGAATGTGGTTTGGGAAAATTTTCTGCACATGGTTATTTTTATACAATTTCTTGCGCTAAATAATGAATTAAATTTAACGTTTGCTTTTAGCTTTAAAAGAAATTGAAATGTGGCGTTAATTTTTCTTTGAAGTAGAATTATACGACTAAAAGTAAAGTCGTTTCTGAATGAATAGATTGTTTAAAAATATTAATTGGCTTTCACATACTTCTTTATATGACTAGAAATTTACTCTCGGGTAAAATTCTAACAAATTTTTTGAACAATATATCAGGTTTAGCTTTAAATAACGAATTTATTTAGACTGAAAGTCCGCGCGAGAAGTTAAGTAGCAGAATAAATTTTTATCCTCATAAAAACAAAATCATCCAGATGTCGTAGCTTTAAAAAATTTAAATCTAGATGTTAATTTAATGCGTAAAAACTTTAAAGCAAGATGTGAATTTAACTTCAAAAATTAACGACATTAATTAATTAATTTAAAATTAAAGCTGTATCAGAATAATTCGAAACTGTTAATGGTTAATAAAAATGTGCAATCGACGTTTTATCCGTATAAACATTATTATTTGTTTACAGAAAGTTGATTGATCAATTCATTAACATCGTCGGTTGCTTCAGAAAAATTTGTATTTCTTACACAATATGTGGCGTTTTTAATTCCAGCTAAGCTTATTTTATAATTAAGAATGAAAATTAGTAACTATTACAACTTCAGATGTTTCTTTGGTTGAATCCCCATAGTTAGTTATACATCTTAGGCATTTATTTTAAAACAATATGTTTTAAGTCATTCATTTCAAAGGCCACAGTTTAATTAGATATTTTCAGCCGTTTTTTGGTGTTCCTGCGATTGGAATTGATAGAAAATGGACGGCTAAAACTGAGCGACGGTTTAAGAGAATGATATTTTAAAGATGCTTGATAAACGACAAAAGCACCAGTTCATCTCATCATTCCCAGAACACCACAGAATCAGAGGCTTGTTAAACCACCAGAGTGATCTTGCGCTAAAATTCGAAAGGGATCCTCTGATAACATCAGTTTAATAGTGCAAGTAGGAATGCCTTAAATCAGGGGTGGGGAACCTTCAGGCCTTCTTAAGCGGCCTTACCAGTTATTTACAATTTGCATTGAAATAATATAATTGTCTGTAATACAGTAATAATTGCAGAACAATAACCCTTAAGATTCTGCTCGTGCGGCCTTTTTCCCGATTGCCCAAATTTTATGAGGCATTTCAATGCAAAAAAGGTCCCCCACCCCTGCCTTAATTCCTTCTGAAAATTAGAGTCAAGAAATGATTGGTTGATGCTAAAAAGTGGTTGGAACAAAATTTAAAGTTGTCCTTTCAGATCGATTACCTTGGTCAGCACCTAATGTCTCTTTCCTTTAATCCACCTCTGTATAAAATTAAACGTGTAACTATAGGAACTCAATTCCTTCCGCAGAGAAAGGGGAACTGTTTTCATTTCTTGGACTCTACGCTCTTTAAGGCAAAAAAATCCTACCCCCTTGAAGAATCCCCCCCCCATCTCTTTCCCGCCGTTCTTTTGCCGGCAGGCCGACGACCGTTTCTTAGAAACCGGCGCGAAAGCTGATGCTTATTAGTTTTTCCCATGAAAGGCCTTTTCGGTTGCGACCGCTCTTAAAAACCTATCTGTGGAGATTTTGTCTTGTTTGTTTACAATATCGCCTTTCTGCGAGTGTCCCGATAGCCTTGAAGTCTTGCGCGGTCAGATAGAAAATGATACGAGAAGTGTGCTCGTTATCATAGATTTTTTTTCGTTGTTTTTAATTGCGATCTTCTCCCTGATAATATGTTGTCAAATTTAAACATCCGAATTGCCGTTTGATGAAATTTATTTGATTTTTGTACTTGAACTTGTCGGGAACTTTTATGGATTTTGTTTTGTTATTGTGGGCTTTATTGAAATTATGCGACTATCAATTAAAACTGTGAGTTGCTGATGAATGTTTATGGGTAGGATTACATAGTCAAGGATTTCTTTCAGCGCTTCTCGAAGTTTCATGCATTATCTGTTTTTTCTTCGTTTGGCCGCGTTCTCGATCGCCTTTGTATCCTCAATGACCGATTTTCCGCAGATTCTGTTCTTCCTTTAGAATTTTTAATGGATAATTCATTGTAATTTTTTCATTATTTCGTGTTAACTTTCCCTTATACATTGTTTATTAGGGATAATATTTATAGGAGTAGTCTTAAGCTGGATAAAAAAAAAAAAAAATCTTTAGATTCTCTCACTGCTGATCCATACTCTGATGTATCTTACTGTTGCGTACTTTGTTTTTATCAGATTTCTCTAACCGGTTTACGAGATTCACCGGTGTGAAAAATACATTGTTTTTGAAAAATAAGTTTTGAGTTGATTTACATTTATTTTCCGCTCATAAGTTTCGTTATGTTTAGTGTGTTTGGAAAAAAACAAACATCCTATTTATTCGGTATTAAAATATCTTGATATATTTCTGTACACATCATAGCGTTTGAGAATATTTAGTAATATTTACCAGTGATACTCATGGAAAACATGTTCATTCGTAAATAAGCGTTTTTTCTGGTATTCTATTTATTGCTGAATAAAAAAAAAATATTTCTTTGAGAAACTGACTTTTTCGTACAACAAATTTATACTTTAAATGGAAAGAATCCCCCAAATCAAAATTGTGCTCCATTAAGTGAGGGGGAAAAATATATATATATATATCCAGTTAGTTGCTTTAAATATTCTATTCTGTAGTGAACTGTGTGAATCAATATTTATGTTTTGACATCAACAACTATAATAAAAATTCTTTGATTGTTATAGTTGTAATATAAATATTACTCTATGTTGTTCGCTGCTTTTTCGGGGAACATTTGAAGTCAATGACACGTGGCGAAATGGACTCGCCATTGGTGAAACTGTACGAATTTTATTTCAAGGCCCTAATAGTGCTTAGTAGTATATCAGTATCTCTATAGATTTGACAAATTGCTAAGCACTAACTTGTAGTCTGCTTCTGTTGTACCTGCTTAGTTGCTATTCTGGATGCGAATGGGATTTGACCGTCGTTTTATTTGTGTGGCCTCCTATCCATCAACTCTGTTGTCATTGCTTTCTTTAAACTTGACTTCAATAGAAGATAGATTTATTTACTGGTTTCATTAATTTTCGTATTTGTTTGAGTTAAAAAATTCAGATTCTTAAATTACCACATGTATAATATCATTCTGAATCAAAAATAGAAGTTGACAGCTACAGAAGCGTCCATAATGTTGTAAAACATCATTTTTGTAAGGAAAATGGTTTCAATAAAATTGTCTGTCTCGACCATTCGTGAATAGAAATTGAATTTTTAGTCTACAGCCAGAATAGCAGATTAAAACTACAAAATTTATTAATGGTGCAACCAGGGTTGCGGCGATTTAAATCAGTTGATTAAAATCACTGATTTAAATCGCGATTTAAATCAACTGATTTTTTTTTTTAAAAAAATCACCGATTTAAATCACTTTATTTTAAATATCAATTTAATCTGCTTTAATGAAATAAAATTGTTCATATATCTTTAAATAGTGATTTTAAAATATTTTTAAATGTATATTCAAGGAATATATAGAACATAAACAAAAATATTTCATTGAATTGGTGTAACTAGAATATTTCCCTATCTTTATTATTGAGAACAAAGCAAATTAGATTTTAAATAAAATCTCTAATGAGCAACACAAACGCAAAGTATGAGATGCTCCTTTTTATAAAATAAAATAAATATTGTGAAAGGATCATGATCACAAAGAAAGAACATAGTAAAATGCAGTGAGTTTCATTTTAATTTTGGAGAAAACTAAATAGTTTTGGGGACAACAAAGTGTTTATATTGCAATATCATTCAAATGTAAGATAATTAAGTAATACATATAAATGTTCCAAAAGAAATACAAACATCTACATAGTGCAATCTCTTCAACTATGATCTATACTTATAAAAGGCAATGTTTGTGTGTGTGTGTGTGTGCGCGCGCTTACAAATATTTTTTAAATAGTTGTTACATGTTTGAATTAATTTTTTTTAAATTTGTTTTTTTTAAAGAAAGTACAGCTTAATGACCGGTATGTTGTTATATAAATATATAATTCTATGACTGTAGGGCTCATTGTCTAATATACAAATGTTAAATATATTTATAGATTTGAAAAAATCATTAAAATCAAAAAAATCGACAACCCTGGGTGCAACAACCAGCGTGATTAGTAATTAATTTTATATTGCACTGCAGACTGCTTTTAATCATGGATTCGCAATACCATTTACAGAATTTTCTGTGCGAGTTAAGTGCAGTAATATAATTACCGCTTACAGCATTAGTTATTTAATGTGACTGTATCAGCTTCCGAAATTAAAGCACGCATTTTTAAACTTTTTCACTACATTCACATTTTAAATAATAATGTAGCTTTAGTAGCAGCTAATCAACAGTTTTCAATTTCGAAATTTCAGCACAAAACTTCAAAAATAAATCGTTATTTAGTTTGGCTATATAGTGTAAAGCCTTTAATATATAGTTTTTCAAGTCAGACGGCACAGAATTAGTTTTATTATGCTCTTTAACATAATAAACCTTTAAAAACTGGAGTTAAAATTTCTAAGATATTTTTGTTTGCTTCTTTATTCCTACTTGTGGGCCGCGGTGGCCTAGTGGTAAGGTCTCGGCTTTGGGGCCGGAGGGCTCCAGGTTCGAGACCCGATTCCACTGAAGATCCGCCGTGTATGGGGCCTGTTGCACGCTAAATCATACGTAGTGGTCAAACGTCCTCCCGCTGGCGTGGCGTGGAAGTTTGGAGAGGGGGGTGCCAGCTCAGGTGTCGTCCTCGTCATCTGACCGAGGTTCAAAATTACGAGGTCCGTCCCAAAATAGCCCTCGTGTTGCTTCAAAACGGGACGTTAATATAACTAAACTAAACTTATTCCTACTTGTTACCGGGAAGAGGTGGAAAAAATGGTAATGGATGTCAGTGAAAAATTTCTCCCATAAGATATACGATTATACGACGTAGATTCTAAGAAAATATTTCTAATTACTGCAGCATATAAAAAACTTTGGAAATTAATATAACTAAATAAAATGGGTGTCTTTTATCAAATAAGAAACTTTGTGTGAAATTCTGCGCAAAATGGTACATTAGAGGAAGACTTAAGTATACATGGCAATTTTCGCTTATTTATTATTATTATTTTTTTAATTTTAGTTGGCCGAGTTTTTCAAATCTGTCAAACAGCATTATTATCATGCTGACTTTTAATAAATTTTCTCCGTTTTATTTTTTGTGTGAATAGGTAAAAACATCGTACTTATGGTCTTTTTTATGGAAAAATATTTTTATAGCAGCACTTTTAAGTTTTATAATAAAGATAGAGAAGTTCTTGTTTAAAAAAAAAACAATATATTATTCCTACATGATTAAATAGGGAAATATTGAATTACTAATTTTTAATAAAATAATTGATTGTCATGATCTATTTTCGCAAGTTTGTGACTGATGTTGGTAAAATACAACAATATATTTCCTTTTTTACTTTCTTGTATACGAAGTATAAAAAGAGAAAGTATTGTGATCATAAAAATAAACAAACAAATAAAATAACCCTCAAAATGTTTCCATGTTTTAGACTTCCATTAATCCTAAAATCCATTTTGGATTTATGTCTGCCTAGGAGAAACATAACTCAAAACGCAACAAGCTAGACGAATGAAATTTTTTGTGCTGTCTTTACATCGAAATCGTAGATTTTTGTCGTATAAGACGAGGAGATGATGATAACTCAAAAACGCAACAAGCTAGACGAATGAAATTGGTCTTGTGACATCACCAAATATTGAATCTGTATCCTATCTTGGATCCACTCGGTCAAAGCGAAGCATACTCGATTCTTTCAGGAAAATGCATATGCGATTTCTTTCACTATGCTACGAAACTTAATACAAAAGCGCCATATTGTGCAAGTAAGTAAACGAGAAAATAGAGGGGAGAACATTACCGCCGATTTAAGTGTGCATACGATACTGAGTAAGTCATTTATCATACTTTCTGTGATTCTCGCAAGATTCTATTCATATATACCGTATGATTCAACCCAGGAATTTTACAGACTTATGGAGAAACAATGTTCTATGCAACTTTATATATTCCAATAAATAAAATGGTAAAAAATACTTTTCATATCACTAAGATTAGTTTTTATTCTACGAAATTGTCTACATCATGAATATTCCTTGATTAATGTAAAGAAATTTCGTAGTAAAGAATGAATGAATAATTCTAGAGTCAGTTTTGCTGTATTGAAACACTGCCGCTGGCCGAGATTAGAGGAATCAGTGGCGTAGCGAGAGTAAATGGCGCCCAAGGCTTAATATTTGTTTTTCGCCTCCTCCCGGTCTGATTTGTCAAACATCTGGCATTAAGAACTTAAAATAAACTCAAAAATATTATCTTCGAGGCGCCCCAAAATAGTGGCGCTTGACGTATCTATACCCCATTACCCATTCTTCGCTACGCCATTGAGAGGAATCCGAGTAAATTTTATTTGGAATTCACATCCTACCTTCTTGCAGCTTACTTTTTTTTTTTTATGACTCTTAAATACTTCTTCGAGGTCAAGAAATGCTGGGAAAACATTTCAACTAAAAAAACACTCATGTTGCAGTAATCTGATTAATTTTTTTTAATGTAATTTTGAGTTTTAATGCTTCTAAGTACTGTGAAGGAAGTTTTTAAGTAATTTTTATCAGTTTTAATTTTTTCCAGGAGTGGTGTCCGTGTGCAATAAATAGTATTGTTAAGATAATCTAGAGACATAGGCTATATTTTAATTTTCCTGTTTTTTCGGTATTTTTTTTTTCTTTCTAAAAACTGTTAACAAAATCAAACATTTTCAGAAGGTAATAGATTTATACCTACGTTTAACTGTAATATTTTTAATAAAATAATGTTGCCTTATCGATGTATATTTAAATTTTTGAAATTATGCATATCTAATAAAATCAGATGTTCCTTGTTTTTTCCCCCTTTAAAATAAAAACATGTCATCATCAACATATCGAGAATGTGTCTTCTAGCAGTTTATAGCAGTAGCAATTAATTGTTTGTTCAGATAGCGTTTTTCACCTTTTGTAAGTCTTCTTATTTCCCCAGTCTTTTTTTATTGTTTTGATTTGACGACGTGCTGTTCAAGGATAGAGAATTTTTAATCATAAGGATTACCAGACAAAACATCCGAATGAATATTGAAGATATATAAAAAAATCTCGTTTTTGGCAGCCATTTAGCTGCCATATCGGAAGTGTCGCCGATTTCATGCCATTTATGTAATGTTTTAAATCAGTTGCTCCATTTGTGAAACGTTTCTGTGGTAAAAGATGGTTTTCCTGGTATAAGTATACGTATAAAGATTTGTCTACAGCGATCAGTGAATGATCGCCTGTTTAAAATGTCTGTATAAGAGCCTTATATCAAATGAACTCTTTCCACAATAATTCAAAGAATAACTCTACGCGCAGTATCACGTTGTAACGAAGTTTGATTGCGCTGCACTAATTAGAAGCACGTGTTACAAATTTGACCTACCTTGGCAATTCGATAAGCTGGAAAATCGCGGATCTCCGGCATAAACAAACAAAAGGTTCGACCTAAAATTCGACCTGACATGAATATGAGTCCTGGAGAAAAAAAATCCATCACTGGCATTTACTACACTTAACTGTCAGTTTCATAACCAACGAAACGTTAAGGAATGATGATAGCTTCTCTTGCGAGGGTTTTACATTTCTGAGCCGATCGTTTTTTTCCCACGGGTGGAGGGAAAGTTAGGGGGAGAGGGGGGTCAGGTACACATGCCACCACTCCGCTGAGTTTTTACGCCGCGAACCGAAATGAGGCTGGTTAATGACCTGCGCGCATGAAAAAAGGAAGATCAAAAAGCCGCGCGCACGTGGAAAAGAACTGGAAAACAAATTTGGCGTTTAGCTGGCTGAAAAGCCTCTCTATTCCGTTTGGAAAAAGGAGGGGAAGGCAATACACGTTTCATTTACAAAACGAAGGGCGCACGAGGATGGGTTCTCAATGGAATAAGTATGCAGGGGAAGCTTTTTTTTTGCTCCAAGCGAGCGTGATCCTGCCCTTTTGTTAACAATATTTAGTTTAAAAAAATAGAGAACTGTATTTGCATTATTCAGTGCTAATTTAAATAGTACGATTTCTTCCGTATAGAGACGATTTTCGGTTTTTACATGCTCGGATTCTTTCGGTTTTCTCACTTGAGCACTGTTGTTTGTTATTGCCTCCTGCGGAGCGTTTGGTAACATTTTTGCATTTTATTTTTAGGTATGATTTATCGAGAGCAGAGAACAAACTTTTAGGATAACGTATCACAGCGTTAGGGCTCTTAAAAACCTCTTGTACAATGTAACTTATAGCAGAAGAATTGGTTGTTAATTGCCATTCAGTATACAAAGAAACTAGCATTTTCATACATTTTTACTGATCTGGAATAAATATAAAATTGAGTTTTATAAATGGAAGTGTTATTTAGAGTAATATTATTTTATAGATTTATCAAGTAATTTGTAATAAAAGTTGTATAGAAACGCTAGTCTTTTATATAAATAACTTAGTATTGGAAAAATTAAGAACTTCTTAAAATCTTAATCGTTTCTAAAATGTGCGTCATGTCAACTGAGAAGTGACTCACATATCTATATATACATGATTATTCCATATTAATAGGTTGATATGTTTTATTCGTTTATTCTTCCACGCCTGTGATTTTTGTTTTGTTTTTTGTTTCCAGTGGTCATTCTTATTTGAGGTTTTTCTATGATATCCTAAACACCGTAATTTGTAAATATGTTAAATGAACGTCAGGTTTTGAAAGCTGCACGAGTATTGTTTGGAACATACCTTTTCAGTTTTTTCCATGGTCTGACGACGAGGACAGTGCTTAAGCCGGCCTTTCACTTGAAGGATAGCCATGCCATTTGTCCTAAGCACGAGTTTTTTCCCCCGCCCATTTTATTTGAAAAATACAGGCACTCCATTCACTTGATATTTAAAAGGACGCTGACTCTGAACGAAGGTAGGGGGAGCGATCTTCTTTCCCTCTCTACAGCTTCTTGGTCAATTGCTCGTCGATTTTCCCCAGTCAGCAGATTTTAATTTATGCAACCCTCGAAGCGAGGCTTCAATCTACGCAAGGCGTTGTTCTTTTCGCTAGCCTCTTTCAGGGTCCCTCTGAAGTGAGACTCTAAACTCAAGCGTTTACTCTCCGATTTCAGTTAAGACGGAATTCCACCCACCACAAGCCATTTGGCTGATATCCATAGATTTTTATGGCTTTTTCCTTCTCGCATTCCAAAATATCTTATTTGTCTGTGAAGTGAGTGGCCGGCTTTAAGCCAGCATCCTACTTTCATAACTTTCACTCTAAACTAATATAAACCAGATTTAACATGTACCAAGTTCACACGCGCAGTGGTCTTCGTTGAAATTAAGTCTCGAACCTGCGATCTCTCGACGACAAGAGTCCTGTCAACCCAGTCCCGAAATGTCTTCAATATTGTAGCTTTAAAACAATATATTGATCTAAACAGCCAATGAATAGAAAATTTTTAAACTTATAATAATTATTATTATCCTATATATTATTTCTTTTATCAGCATTCCTTTTTCTCGATTAATACAAAACCTACAGCGATGATTAAGGTATCGGTGGATAGGATTTTTTGCCGACCGTAGACATATTCAGCTTACATTATACGTAACTTACTCAGTTTAAAGAAAAATTAAAACATCATAGACATTGCAGTGAATCGACAATCTAGCGATTAATGAGCCTAAGGGTACGAGTGCGCATCGCCAAGGCGCGCTTTCTAAATGCTATTTAGTCTCGCGTTTTCAAACCAACGAGAGCTTTTAGCTTCATGAGTTGAACGTGGCAGTTATGCAGTGCGTACTGTTTACTAGCTGTGTGGCCCGGCGTTGCGCGGGCTATCACGAATAATAGAACATTCCTGGGCGGAGAGAAGTGAGGTCACGTGAGATCTTGGGATCCATATATTTTCATATGCCCCGCCTCCGTTTTTCTCTACAATCAACAAATATTGTCACTTACTTTCCCTAACAAACGTTACGAAGTTAAACACTTCAATACAAAAAAAGAAAGATAAAAAAGCATGAAAACGATTTTTTTTCCATTGTTACACAGAAGTTCGCTCAAAAAGAAATAACAATTTCCGTTAAATAAATAAATAAAAAAAAATGCAACACCGGATGCGAAAACTAATAATAGGGGAAAAAAAAAAAGAATCCGCCGTGAATGAATTAACCATGCTGCCAATAGATGGCAGCACGTCAATTCATTCATTTTGACGTTTTTAATTAACATCTTTTTAACTAATTATAATTTCGGAATTTAAATAGTCAAAATGGATTCCTTGAATTATTTTCCATCTTTTGGTGCTTACGGCTAGTTTCTCCGTTCGGCGGTTCGTGAGAAGATAGAAGGACATAAATACATACAAACATACATACAGTCGGATTTTAATAGTGTAGATTAATGGTATTTTCCTCCCCTGTGTTGTCATTTTCATAAATACCGTAGTCGTCACGGATGCGCAGTTCTCTCACAGCTTTTTTCCCTTCTGTTTTACATATCTAACCTATATAAGTCATGTAACTTATTTGGCCTTTCCAAGGGTCACTAAATATCTAATAATTTTTTTTGTATCAATTACCGAAAAAAAATGAATTCTGACATAAAATTTTGTATACGAAAAGATATTGCAAATACGTTCACATCAATAAGCTGTCTTTGCTATCTTGTGTATACATTTCGCTGAGTTTTAATTTCAACAATCGAACAAAGGAGTAAATCATTTGGGGGGGGGGCATGTGCGGAAGTTCGCACGGGTTTACTAGTTGTTATAAATTTCGTACTGTGTGACGGGAGAGTAAGATAAATATTGTGGAATTTGCTAGACCATAGTGTTAATTGTTAATCGAAAAAATATTTTTTGACTGTGGCGTGATTATGGTATGAATTTATTGGCGTACCATGATAAATTAAAAGCATCTCTTGCTTTTGTTAGAGGATTTTTGTTTAGATTGTTAATCGGTTTAATTTTTATAATAGTTATTTTAATTGTTATGTGGAATGCATTAAATGTGCCCATATTTGATTTTATGTAATCCCATAAATCCCACTAAATTATATTTGTTGTGTCAACTGTTAGAACTTGGAAATCGCGAACGCTACGGTAAGCCTTATTTCACTATGATTGCATTCTTACCATTTAAAAAAAATCTATCAATGAAGCTATAATTTAATTATGAAAAATAAATAAATTTAAATTAATTGCGTCATGCCAACTGAATAAATAAATAAATTAAATTGTGTTCGTGAGTGCCATCTAATGTCAATTTACTGTGTAATTTATTTTCTCTGAGCATTTCCCATTCTAAATCATATTAACCTGTTAAGAATCCTGATTCCATTGTTATCTTTCATTTCACAGCAAGATGCGAGTTGATTTGATCCTTTGAATTAATGACTTGTCTTTCTCTCTATCTGTCGATTACTAGTCCTGCTGTTTGTATCGGAGCTCCAGTTCAACTGTTTGTTTTCTTCGCAAATTGGAGAAGTTTGTTTAGAGTAGTAATTTTAATAGAGTAATAAATAGTTTACTAAATGGTAAGCTGTTCTTATTTAGAAATTATTTGGTAAGAAATTAGCTTATTTTACACTGTCAGCTACTGCAATATTATTCAAGTTTCAGACCGGGGAGGGGAAAAAAATAAATAAATGAAACAATAAAGAAAGAAAGTTTTTAAGTAAATATTTTGAGGACATCTCCCACTTTTAGTTTTCAAAAAGCACTAAACATGTCACAAATTTGGAATATCATCCAAACTTGTATAATCAACTGTGGTTTTTTTTTTTTTATCTCGTTCTTATAATGCAAACTTGTAAATGCGGTACTTTTTGTGATTTCTCTAATTGTTCCTAGAAAAGGTTCTCTTCAACACCACTTTGCGTGTCAACTTCTCTGATAAGTGTTCCTGGAAAATTTCTTTAAATCTTGTTCTTGCAAACTCCTTAGAGATCGTTAGTTAATTTGTTTCAAAGAAATAAATACCACACAGATCACTTAATATTTCGTATTAACTCTGAAACTATGAACAATCCTGCTGTAGGGTCATAATGAGAGAAATGATCAAAAAGTAAAGCGGTCACTGATAATAAGTCCTTCTGAGACTTAATATTAATCTCGCAAGTGCTACTTCGTGATTTGGCTGAGAAAGCCATCGATATATGGATTTCGAAATTAGTGATTTATCGTTTTTTGCTGTCGTTTTATATCTGCTTAAATTATTTTGAGCCCAGTCTGTATATAAAAAAGTATAAGTAGCTGTAATAAAAGTCTCTTCGTGTTGATAATACTAATGTGTTTAAAATTATGCTGTATAGAACTTTATTAAACGCAGATTTGTTTGAATTTTTTATTATTCATAAAATATCTTTGTCTTAAAGAATGAATTTGTGTGTTCTTAAATCAATAAAAACACCGGTGAAACTGTTTTGTGGGTTAACCTAGACTCGAATTCTATTTTTCTTGATAGTAATAACAAAAATTGTATTTAAAAAAAAGGTGCTTAGAAATTTCCACCAGAATGGAAACTATTGCCAAGTTGATATTGTAAATAAGGGGTTATATTTTAACGGGGGAAAAAAATACCCGCTTGTAAACTTGAATCCTTTGAATATCCTTATGTTTTTCTTTCTGACTTTCGATATAGATGTTTATGAATCTTAGATTCCTCTTCTCCATTTTCTTTGAATTTCTGTTGCTTCTTTGTTAGAGCAGAGGTACCCAACCCGTGGTACGCGTAACCCTACGGGTACGCGAAATCAAATTTGTTATTGGCGGAAACAAGAAAACATAAGGGATAAAAAAAGTTAAAGAATTTTGTTTGTCCAAGTGAATACTTTCTATTTAATAACTATACCACTTTAATAGTTGATTATTATGAAGCATAATTTTTTGTTATCCTTTCAAGTTAATGTGATATTATTGCAATGCTGGTTTTATTTGCTTTGGCGTTGAACTAATACTATTATGAAAATGGAATAAAATGCAAAATAAATTCTGCAAATGTTATTAATTCGAGTCATTTCACTTTTAAGCTAACCTTATTATTGATAAAACTACTTTGCATAGACAGATGGTTGGGGGGGGGGGGCGAGTTGGATATGGTAGGTAAGGGGTACGCGAAAATAAAAAAGAATAAACAAGGGTTATTAGAGAGAAATAATGGTTGAGAATCCCTGGCCTAGAGAAAATTAAAGGGTAGCGTAATTTTGACAGTATGCTATAAAGTGTTTTATGAACAGGGAAAGTTTGTTATAGCGATTTAGAAATCAAAACTATTATAACATACTCAAAAGTGATGGTATCTTAGGAGGGGCTTGCGTGGTTTCATAAATATTTTCCACTTGTGATCTCATTTTATCTGTTTTTTTAAAGAAAAATATTAGGAAACTTGACTTTAATCAATGTTCATTAAAAAGATATTTAGCAAATTTTATTGGATATTTTTATTCGAAGCTAATGTTTTAAAACTACTATTACCTTTTAAAAATTGCTTACACGTGATTCTGAAAGAAGCGCCATAAAATTATTCACGACTCAAAGGTTGTTCTGTGTGACCCAATTTGAAGGGTCATGGCCTGTTTAATATTCTGTGATTTCAAGTCAGCTATGGATGAAAAAGTACTTAGATGTCCTGTGGTGGATTAATCTGATTATTTACTTTCATAACCCGAGTTCTTATTTACATTTGAAGCAAAAGTTACATTATCTTATCAAATAGTAGTATAAAAGAAGGCTAAAAATAACAGTGAACAGTATTTCTTTCATTTAAATCAATTTCAAGTTTTCCTGGTTAGGCTAGGCTCTTGTTTCAAAATACACTTTAAGAACGCATTTGGGTTGAAAGAAAAAAAAAAATTCTGCCGACCTCTTGAATTGTATCTTCTTTCTCTCTCAAGAGGAAGAATTATTTATTTAAATTAAAATTTCCTTTTTCATCAGATAATCGGGAGGTGTAATGTTAGAAGGTAAATAAACGATATGATGTACACGCTTAAGTAAACCATCTATAAAGATAATGTGTTATTGCGTGAAATCATGCGAAATTATCTTTGAGGTTGTTTTCCTTTTCGGTACTTTTGAACGCTTTTTAGTAGAGGTGATATTTGATTTGATTACCAATTAGCGATATTTATTGCTCCTGTAAACATTTTTAGCAGCATTTGAATGATGTAATTTCAATAACTTCTAATTTCTTTCTCTGTTAGAATTTTGTTAAGTTACGTTATCGAAAATGAATTTGTTGAATGAAATCGCGAATATAGGTTTGTTATATGCTACTAAAAACATGATGTTTGTGGTTTCAAGCAACGATGGCGAATATTTTGAATAGAGGGATATAAAAATTAGAAAATTTTGAAATGAGGAGTGTTACTGCTCTGGAAATATAATTTAAAAGACTATTGTAGAAGTACCGTCTTTACGAAAAATTAAAATACTCTGCTTTTATTAAATTAACGATTTATTCGAAATATATTTGGAGTTATCCGAAATATTATTTGTCATGTAAAGGAAGACATAAAATTTTATGACTCATGTTTCATACTGTTCAACACAGAGGCGGCATGAGGCCCGGCCAAACTGGGCATCTGCCCGTGGCGCCAAAGTTTAGGGTGACGCGAAAACGGGAGTGTAAAGATAGATTAAAGAAATAAAGTCAAATGTTTTAAAAATTTGTTGAATGTATTATTTTGATCTCAGTAAGACCACCATATAATCTTAAATACAGCTGAAGTCTAAAAATTTTCACCATGATATTATTAAGTCATATTTACAGATAAAACATGCATATTTCTAAATAAAATTCTGTTTGACATTTGGAATGCAGACATAAAATTTAAAAAAATACATTGGTTGGTGGTGGGGGCGCCGTATTGTTGCCTTGCCCGGTTGTCAGGTCGCTTCTGGTTCAACAGAGCAGCAAAATTTGTAAGCATTTGATAGCATTCAAATTTCTCATTTGAAATTTTACTTTTTTAAGTTTCCATCATGCCAACACTTTCTGAGTCACATAACCAAATCACTTTTTAGATAATTTTGACACTCTTGATTCTAATTAACGTGTCCTTTCCCAACCATTTGCGTAGAACACATAAAATCATTCACACATTATAAGTATCTTTCGATGATTTTTGATAAATTCTTTATTTTGAAAGTTTGGAAAATGTCTGTTTGTAGTTAATTATAAATTTGTTAATGTATTCCATATATTAAAATAAAAGGTTCATGATGAGAAAGTTGTATTTGTTGTCATCAAAATATAACTAATCAAATCTGCATTAAAATTTTATACCTTGGAGCACGAAGTATCAAAGGTTTCGATATCTTATCTCCCAATTTTTTTTTCCCCTCGTACTCGATACAAAGGATCGGATTAGAGCACAGCAAGAACATGTTTTTGTTTTTATTCATTCTACAAAGGGATTCTATTCAGTTTAATTGTATGTTTTAAATCAAAATAGTTTTCAGTGGTCTAATTATTATATTCTCAACTACATTTCCCTACTCCTGTTGCAATCGGTGTTTGAGAATGCAGTTAACTTCTTATATTTCCTAAAATTCTATTGTCAAAATTACAAATTATTTGAGTTTATATATAAATATTATACTCATTTTTACTTTTATATCTTTTACAATATTCTCCAGTCCGACTCCAGCCTAATAAAACTGAAAATATTTTGGATCGAAATGAGAAGCGGTTTTTTATGAGTTCAGAAGTGAAAGCCATACAATTTTCTCGTGACCCATTTTTTTAAAAGCAATGTTTATAGAAGCATTACGAATATATAGACAAAATCCTTTTGATTAAAAGATCTATTTAAGCATATTTGCACTTTTCTTTTTTTCGAAGCACGCTACTTCTATCCTTTAAAAACATTTTGTTGTGAAAACACCCTGTCCACATCCATCCCTCCGCTCCGAATCTACCTTTAAACGTACTTCAGTAATTTTGATGGATCAGCCCATTAAAATCGTCCACGTTACGTAATATGTGAGATACCGACAGGTGTTTTCTTCCTGTTTCGGCCGACTGTGTTACGGTTGAAGTTATTCTGCTCTTTTTACTCGTTTCGGCTTCTCCTTTTCGCTCAAAACTACTTATCTCGTTAAGTACGGAAATATCGTATTTTCGAAAAATAATGAAAATAGATTTTAAGCGTTGACTCATTGTACCTTTCGTTAAAAAGTATTAATAAAAAAATATATGTTTTTGTTTACGAAATGTGTTTCGCTTCATGTACGGACTTGCGTAAGCTGGGAGGGGGCGAATTCTGGCTCCCGCCCTTTAGATTTCTCCAACAATTTGATATCCAAATAGATTTTATTCTTTTTTTTTACTTTAATTACTATCTTGGAGTTATTTTTAATTAATTTTATATTAATATTTATCCGCTCTAAACAGAGTGATAATTATTTTCAGAATCTTATTTATAGGTAAGCATATTGGTTTAAACTGAGCTTTATGGGCTTATTTTACTTTTGGATAGTTATTCTTGAATCATTTTTGAAATTATAAAAGTTCTTACTGTTCGTTGTGGAAAAATAATAATATTAACTTATATAACTTCATGTCAAGCCTTATTTTAACTAACAAAAAACATCTTTGCATGTGTTTTAAGTTAGTAGAATCGGTGTTTCGATAATTTCATTCGTGTATACAGAGTGTCTAAAAAAAGTACTGACAGTTTTTAAAATGAATTAGTAAACTGTGATAGCTATTTGAATCTGTCTTGCAGGGAATTAATAACCACAATGTCTACCGCCCGTCCGAGGATGAAGCAGGAGATTAATAAATGAGGCCAGGAATTTTTGTTAAAACTCTTTTCGTGTTGGTACTAAATATCATCGTAAGGTCTCGCTCCGGTTTTAAAAGCTGTGAATCATTGGAAAACTGTTGAAATTCACATCACAATGACTATGCGCAAAAAATTGCTGGATCCGCATAAAGGTTCATTATTGTTGGGATAATCATTGATTCCATTTGGAGGGAGTGCAGGTAATTCAAGTCGGGTTTTGCACGAATTCGTCAATATCAAAAGTTTGCCCGAATTTGTGGCCATTTTTAATTCCATGGAGATTTAACCGGAATAGGTTTGATTTATGGAAGATGGTGCGTAGTATCATCGGACTAGTCAGGTTTTGATGATCACATCCTTGCATTGGACTACCGGCTCGCCTCTGAAAAGAATTAGGCTTGACTCCCATATTTGCGGACCTTAATCCCTGTGATTTCTTATTGCGGAGCCAAACAACCCAATATTACTCTCCTTTTGATAATTTTAAATATTTGTAATCGTAAAAAAAGGCAATGTAAAGAAATGGTGAAAATTTTTAATGTTTGTTGTGCATGGATAATTGTGTGAACAAAGAAAGTGAGAACGGCAAACTAAGCACAATTTAATTTTCAAATGTTTATATGTCATAAGAGTATCAAAGAAAAGTTAATCATTATAAAATCTGTAACTGCTTGGATGGGCTTTAGGCATACAATTAAGTTCACATATAAATTTTGAGTACTGTAGAATGAATATCGAAAATGACAAGTGTTATATATTCTAATGTTCGAAGGGAAACCGTTTTATACCCACTGTTGGTGTAAAATAGTTCCCATATAATTTATGAAACGGAAGAATGTATAATCTGCAATCAGTTATTGCTTTTATTGAATTCCACAGGATAGCAGACAGAAAAAGAAGTATTTTTTCTCCCCTCCCCCCAGAAAAACCCCAACCCCAGGAGCTTTTCTGACAACACAGAAGAAAAATTTTAATTAAAAAAATGTTTTTATCATAAAATTTATCAGACTATGAAGCCTTCATGTGATAGAATAATGATTCTTTAAAATATGTGTGCTTTCGTCAGAGTTGCTGTTAAAAATAATTGGGTTGAAAAAAAAAATTTTTTTTTCGTATTATCTACTTGTGGGAATAAATTTAATAGAGGTTATGTTTGTTGTTTAAACATTATAACTATAATGTAGCTTTAGAACCGATTGTTAAAATGAAAAATTAAATGAAAAAAAATTGATATATATTTTGATATCTCTTCCGAAAGAAAGATACTTCAGTTTTCGGTTATTTTAGGGGGGGGATAATTATTATGTAAATATATATATATATATATATATTTGGATTAAATGATTACCCATTTCTGTATTTACCTTTCGATTGCTGGAAGTGTTTTTGCTGCAGTTTCATCAAATTCTTACTAGTCTGCACTATAATTATCCAGTTGGCAATTTCGGGCATTTGACAGCACTGATTTTGAAATATCTTCAGTGTGTTATTTTAAAAGCACATTATGGAAATGTTTTGATTTCTCCCTTTTCAAAGAAATGATACTTTATCAACGCACTTCTTGTTTTTATTCCAAGTTTCGCTCTATTAGGTTATCGTTATTGTTTTAAATTCCCATTCTTTTATTTATTTTCATTGAATCTTCTTCTTTATCACTATGTTTGCTATCCGAAATGAGAAACATTATCAACTTATTCTTCAAATATTCATCGGAATTTGATTATTTTTAATAATGAAAGCGGGCCAAAAGGTCTCGAGTTGTTTGTTTATTTGTACTCATCTTCTAAGTAATTTTGGCAACAATGTAAAAATCTTATATTCAATGTTAGTTTAACTCTGAAAATTAGTCTGTTAGTTGGTAATAAAACAAGTTTTTTTTTCCCTCTGACCTAATTGGTCCTTTTTTGCATTATTTTTTATACAATTCTTCCTTGGTCTTGTCAGCAACTGGAAAAGGAGGGAGGATAATTTTCTCAAGAAATATAACTAATTGTTAAGTTATTATTCATAAATACAGGATGTCCCAAAAATGTGTATTGAGTATCTATGACATAAACAATAAATACTGTAAATCAAGTTTCATAACTGAAATTATTTTATACAAATGTAAAATTTTGTTAATTAAGGAAATATTCAAATTGCTGACTGTTATACTTAATCCAGATGCTGCTTATAAAATAAACCGACAGAATTGTAATTGTAATTGGCGCAAAATCAGTTGGCATTTAGATGCATTTTCTTTCAATTGATGCTCTCAACTTTCTTTCCATCCCATTTCCTGGGGGGGGGCGGTCAGTGTTACCTCTCTGTCGTAATCAACACGTTACTAAATTCCATCAATATAGGTATTCACAATGGAATAGTAATACAAAGGTGCTACATCGATTTGGAAATACCATTTTTCATTTCAAACATATCTTGAATGTATGATATAACAATTCATATTGTAAAATCAGATAAACATCATACGTCCTGGTATTTTCGAAAGTCCGTTTAATGCACATGCTAGCAAACTGCACACGTGTTTTGCTGTTATATGGGGATTATCAGTTGCTGAGTACCTATTGCTGTGATGTTTGAGAGTCATTACTTAGGGAAACTAAATCGTTTTACTGTAAAAGATTGAAATCGTAAAAAATGAATGATTATTGTATAAATTAATTTGAATCTTGAAACTTTGATATACGTTATTAATTAATGTATTAATTATTCAAAGTATGTATATATTTTTGATATATCCTGTATATTATTCTGTTACTGTCAAAATAATTATGATTATAACACCAATGATAATTTATATCATCAGATCATAGTTGCGCATTATGCAGTTCTTGTTGATTTGCTGAAAAAAATATACAGGTGAAAATGCTGTTTTTATTGGAACTCCTTGTATTATAGTATAAATTTTTATATATTGTGCTGTGACAGCTTGTTACTAAGCACAGTTTGAAAGAAGAAATCTAAATTTTAAATAGTTTAAGAGCCTTCAGTCTTTAACTGTTTATTCTTACGAAATTCATAATATGAATGACTTCTGTGACTTCAGCTTTTATGCATACCTCTTCAATACTGTAATTTTTCCTTTTATTTCAGGATAGAAGTTCCAATAAATCTCATAATTTTATTATCTGATTTGTAGTATTGTTTTTAAAGTTATGATGAAAATTTTCTATGAATAACTTTTATGCTGTTGTTTTGTCTTTGAAAATATGAGTGGTATAATAATGGAATTATTTTTTTTCTTTTCTTCAGCAGGAGGTTCCTTGAAATTGAGCTTAGGCTTCATTACTGTTTCTCCTCCTGAGGTCGTCATCCTGAGAAATCGTCCATTGCTGCTCAATTGTTCTGGAAAATCAGACTATGGTGATCTTCAAATCTACTGGAAATATAATGTGAGAAATAGGTTTATTTTGGTTTTCATTTTATTTTCATTTCATTATGTATTATTATTTTTTAGTGTGAAACATTATATTTCTGAACTTTTTTGAATCTCCAAATTTAACTGTCTATTTTGCTTGTATGATAAGCAGATTTTGGCTCTGATAATGGTTTGGAAATTTATGTTTTTAATATTTTCTTATATCAATAAGCCTTTAAACCTATAATTAACTTACTATTATAGAAAAGCAGTTAATTGAAAGCATTCTCTTGTACAATTACGTAAATCTCAACATATCTGGATCAAATGCTTTGGCAGTTTAAGAAATATTGGCTTCTTAATTAACATTGCCTTAAAACCCTCTGATAGCCGTGTAGGGGTATAGGTGTCCCCCAACAATTTCCAAAATGCTACTCTTTAAATTCCATTCTTTGTTTAGAGGTCAAACTTTTGATTGCTGTCCTTGAAATGTTCAGGAACAAAATCACACAGTCATTCATTTTCAGTATACTTGTGCAAATGAGATAAGATAATACGAAGACATATGGGGACAGGTGTACCCCACACACCTATATGCATAACAGAAATTGGCACTTGGTCACTTTCCTTCTTTCGCTGCTTCTGTAATAATCCTTACTTATTTAATGGCATATTACATTTACTGTTTGAGATTCCGGTATTTCTCGTTTAGTTTTTAATTTATAAACTATTTTAAATAATTTCATAGAATTTTATTCATAAAAAAATTAACAGAAATATGACAGCTGGTTTATTCTAGTTTCAAGCTTGCCAAAAAAATCTTTTAATGGAGAAATATATATATATAAGTACAATTTTCCTTTAAATAAACCAGAATTCCTCAAAGAATTTTTACCAAATAAGCTTGAAATAAAGTCATCAATATTTACTTCCGATCTGATGCTACATTTGAATCTTATTATAATAAAAAATATAAGTGTACAGTTATTATCTACAATACCCCTTTTAGCTTTTATTGATGAAGCAACAAGCAAAGACAAAACAAAAAAAAAGTTACATTTTTTAATATGACAAAAAGAAGAGTTATTGTTTTAGAAGGAAAAATGCTGTTTCAAGAAATATTTGTCATTGGATTATGGTTCTTTTTTTCCAGTCTTTTAAACATACCTATTATTAATACTTTTGTAATTTTCAAACACAATAATATTGATAAGGATATAGAACTACTTGATGTCATCGAAAATTTTAGTTGGGGGATTTACGCTGCAAATTTAATGCAGAGCTGCCCAACACCGACATTACTGTGAGATTGAAGAGAAGAGCAAATCTTCTTGTAGGAATTGTCAGTATGAGATTTAAAACAACACCACCAAATGGGTAATAAAGGGAAACTAGGGAAAATAGGGGTAGATTGATATGCTGGAACATCGATACAGTCCATAAATTTTGATGATTGGAATGGCTCAAGATGTTCACATCCCCTCATATAAATGTCGCTGTAATCCTTCGCACAGGGTATATTTTTCAGCCATGTTTAGTCAAAAGTTAATTTACAAATGAATTAGACCACTAATCTTCTCGTCTAAGTGATTTTTACTCCAAGTGTATGTTGTGTGATTTAAAGTTAAGTTAAAGACTAGTTACATTTTCCTGCAAGGGAATCTACTCCAAAGGTAGAAAAAAACATTTATTTATCTGAACTATATTAAGTTTTGAAGTTGTTTAGCTGCGTTTTTGTGTCGCCACTTGTTTTAAATAAAACGGCCTCTTGGGGCAGATTGATGCAATTGACTCTGGGCACATTGAGACACGTCTTCTGTGTGTATCAATGTGTCTTAACAGCAATTACTTTGCAACATCATCTTCAGAAATGGAAAAAGCGTAAAAATGAACTGTCCAAGAGAAATACACAGTTAAGCATTTGCTTAAACAATGAAAACAGTTTGAATTTCATTGCAATAATTAAAAGTATTGTTGTAAATTAAGTTTAAAATATTTTTTTTACGAATTTACAGACATGACACATTTCCACGGAAACGCGGATTTCCGCTTTTTCGGCATCGAATTTTATCATTCTTGGGATCGATGCAAATGTGCATTAAAATTTTTGTTAATGTGTTGGGGGGGGGGATGCTCACGCAAACAAAAACTGTACTTCGTGTGAAAATTTTGCGTATGGCTCTAAAGCGAAAGCGTTTCGAGCTCATAAGATATTTCATAATCCTGCCGAAAGCCGTTCAGCATCCGAGTTATGTATCGGCGCTTTCTGGTCAAAGTTTAGCATTGGGAGGAATGCCTGAAGGTTGTATTCTTTTCTTTCTCATTTCGGCCAATCGTCTTTCATTCCAATCAGAATTCAGTCAACCTACGAATTTCTTCTGATCCGAATTTCATGAGAAAAAAAATATTGTTTTTATTTTTGCATTCTTTTTAACATTATCTCTTCATTTTTGTTAGTTTTCGTTCCTTAACGTTTGTCTATCAACACAGATATGACACATTTGTGCGGAAACGCAGATTTTGGCTTTTTCGGTATCGAATTTTGTTATTCTTGGGATCCATGTAAATCTGCATTAAAAGTTTTGGTAATGCGTCGGGGGAGGGGAGGGGTTGTGCTCACAAAAGACGTGAATAGCACGCAAACAAAAACTGTGTGCCGTGTACACATTCAAATTAATCTCGGATTTTATCAATAAAAGATCAGAAAGTGCATATTGAAACGTATTCTTCAATTTAGATGTTAAATACAAAATGATGAGCAAAAAGCAGTCTGCTTTTGAATATTTTAGAAAAAAGATTTTTTGCGTGATGCTATTGATATTATATTGGTACGTGCAAAAATTTAAGGTCATCATAAGGTTGTTGATAGTAAGAAATAGCTATGATGGTAAGAAAATAAGGAAAAACCCCCAATCAAAGAAAGAGAGCAAAATTTAGAAAATGAAGGAAAATAGCAGATTGAAGCATAAAAGAAAGCTTGAACTGTTAGCTTCAAAAAATGAGAAACAAAAGTCTTAATAATTATGTATAATCAAGAAGTTCAGCTTTTTTTTGTTCCAAGCCTGTGTCATGTCTGAATTTATTAAAATTGGAGAAAAAAATTGTACGGCAACTTAATTAATGTCACCAGAAAGATAATTTTTTTGCATTTTCAAATGTTGTGAATATTATTTTTGTAAGTTATCAAGGAAGAACACGAAAATTTCCCTTAATTTTTAAATTAAAATTTCAAAAAATAGCTTTGAAGTAAACATTCCCTTCCTCCAAAGTATTTTTACACGCACTCGCATTCTTCTCTGTTATTTGCACAGATAAGTTATTTTCTGAGGCATTGTTTCATTTTTCCATTAAAAATGTTGAATTTTGATCGAAATAAAAGTGTTTTACTTTGTTAAATTTTTAAACCTTGATTTGGAGTTCAAAATTTATTGATAAAACAAATTTTGTTTTGATCCCATACCTATTAATCATTATTTTCGATATGTCCGTGAAAGAATCAATGTGCCCCCAAGTGTGTATCAATCAACCCTAGTATAGGGCAGACTGATACAACTCCATTTTTAGGAAAAAAGTGTGATAGATATGTCATTTATGGCCCAAACTCGAGTGAAATCCTATCTTAGATTAACAAATGCATAAATATAGTGTATTAATTCTAATTATTACAGTTGGTAAAATTGCTATTTAGCTTTACAAAATATTTAAAAAAATAAAAATTTTAATAGACCACGTTTTTAAAACGGACTAAAAAGTATAAAATAATTTCTTCTAGCCCCATACAGATTTATAACCCCATACAGATTCAAAGAAACGAAAAGCATTAGAGCATGTAATAGATAATTGATGTATAAATAGTTTATTTCAGTCACTAACAATTTTATTGCAATGGAAATGATATGAACTGTTGTGAGTTTCTCAACACAGCTACTCCCCACACTCCTTACTATTAAATATTGCATAACTACGTTTAGCTTTTAAATCTGTATCGGGTTATAAATCTGTATGAATAAAGTATTTCTATACACAATTATCTTCGCGTGGTCTATAAAACATATTTTTTAAATAATTATTTTCTGCTTTTAGTCTTCAGTGTGTGAAATTTTGCAATCGATTTTAAACATCTTGATGAGATTATGATGGAGACATGTGAAAAAAATTTCAGGTTTATTTCAGTTTCTCTTCACCTGATCATAAATAAAAATTATTTATTTTCCTGAAAATAAGTTATGTGGCAGAGACCTTTGAGATATAATAAAAGCGATTTCGCGTAAAGATATGAGCTAAAATGAGGTGTCTTAAGATCCCATGGTCCATCCATATACCCAAGAACCAAGTCTGAAATGTTAATAGTTTTGAGATATAATGAAAAGCTACTGCGATCGCAAGATATAGCTAAAATATAGGGGTGCTTCAAGTCCCATGGGCCATCCATATACAAGAACCAAGTCTGTAATGTTAATAGTTTAGATATATAATGAAAAGCGTATGCGCAAGATATGGCTAAAATATGGGATGCCGATGATCCATGGGCCATCCATATACTCAAGAACCAAGTCTGTAATGTTAATAGTTTTCGAGATATAATGAAAAACGTACTGCGATTCACAAAGATGTGGCTAAAATATAGGTGCCGATGATCCCATGGGTCATCCACATACAAGAACCAAGTCTGTAATGTTAATAGTTTTCGAGATATAATGAAAAAGCACTGCGCATGCGCAAGATATGGCTAAAATATGGGTCTTATGATCCCATGTGTCATCCATATACCCAAGAACCAAGTCTGTAATGTTAATAGTTTTCAAGATATAATGAAAAGCATACTGGATCGCTCATGCAAAACATGAAGCGACAGACAAACGGACAGACAGACAGACAAGAAAGCGAATTAATAATGCATTGTCATCTAGTTCTGAACTATGTTTAAAGTTTCAAGTCTCCAGCTCATCGGGAAGCTAGTTTAAAATCGATCGCAAGATTTGTACTGAACAGACAGACAGATAGACAGACAGACAGACAAGAAAGCGAGTTAATAAAAACGTGGTAAAAAAAAAAAGTGTTTCAATGTCCCCGCATTCCCCTACTGTAGAAGAAATAGGGACAAAACTACCTGAAAATATTGTCAAAAATGTTATAATTTGGCCTGTGGTGAGCATTTAAAAGAAGCATGTGTAAAATGTTCTGATTTTTTGAGGATATTTTTGTAATTTCTTTAAAAATATTAAAAATAATCACCTAAAATTATTTTTGCTAATTTTTACATTTTTAGATGTTTTTTTCCCCTTAATTTCCAATTTAATTTTTTTTTTCCTTAGAAAAAATAAGAAGCAAAAAATTTGGGATATATGCCCCCCATGCTCCAAACCATGTAACAAAATTTCATGTGCCTAACGGGAGAGTTGAAAGTTAATTTTCCCCAAATTTCTCACGTCTCAAAAATATTAATAATGCATTACAAAATCTTTGCTTTTATGTTTTTAACCAATTTTAATTGCTAATCTGAGTTGAAAACAGAAGTTGCTATAAATTCCACTGTCTCATTGTATATTGTTACATAACTTTAAAAAAATGTATTGCTTTACTAATTGCTTTTGACGACCAGCTTGCTTGCCAGTAGTATCAGCTGTGTCGAAATTTCACTTTTGAAATTTTCACTTGGCTCTAAAATTAAGAATATTTAATATTTTAAATAAATATTTTAGAAAAGTGAATTATATCTATCAGGAATCTGTATTTCATTGCTTTTCTTCGTGTTTCTGATACAGAAAAATAAGTGGAGATTTGAACTGCATATACTGCGATACATAAATAAAGGTCTGCGATCTGAAAATAAACATCAAAAGATATTAACAATCGAAATAAATGTGAATGGAGGTGCTGTAGAATATCTTTTAAAAAAAGGTGTTGAATAATAAAGTCAAATGGTTGTGTCTGTCTGTTGGTGCTTTGAATGGCAGACCATTAAATGTAGAGCTACCAAAATATAGTACAAACATCCTTCAATGAGTGGAGATGTGCACCTTGGAGCAATTTTTTTGAAATTTTTATTAGAATTTTAATAAATTAAAACTAAACAAAATTTTGACATTTTTCCCTGCTGTAACTTCTGAAATATTTTTGCTCAAAAATTAATTTTACTCCTCCAGAAAATTCAAAAAGGTATCTTTTCAGTAGTACCAGTTAATTTGTTGTGCCATTTCTTTCTTTAATTTTTACAATTATGAAATTAATTTTAGGCATGATTTGTAGCAATAGTTTTCATTGTTGTAATGAAACTTAAACTATTTTTATTGTTTCTACAGATGTTTAGTTACTTGTTTTTCTATTGTTAAAAAATAAAGAAGGAAAAGATATGCTGTTTATTTTTTTGCATTTTTTTTACTATATTGTAGTGAAATTTTATTTTCTAATTTTTTTCATTAATTTTTTGTGAAATCTATAAGCAAAGCAGTCTTAAGATATTAAATAAATTAGAAAACATATCTGGTGAATGTAAGCAAATCGATTTGCTTACATTAAGCACTGAGCATTCATTTGGGTTTTTTTAAGCATGTTTCAATCTAGCCAACATACTTTGGGGTTATTTAAATTCCAATAATTTTTGCTTGCACTTTAAAGTCCAGTAATAACTGGCCTAATTCTTAAAAATAGTATGTGTAATTTAAGGTTAAAAAAAAAAATCCCTTTCACAAGGAACTGTACAAAGGAAGATACATGTAGATGTAATTGAACAGTAATTTTGGAGAGTCTCTTATAATAAAAACAAAACAAATTTTTTGTGTGTCTGTTTGCTTTCTTCAGAACAAATAGGCTACAGAAATTTCAAAAATAAAAACTTGAGATTCATTTTTATAGATTGTCAATTTTTAAACAAAGCCATATTTTCTTGCTATATAATTTGATGCAGTTTGACATTTAATTTTCTTATTGTCTTTAATTGACTTTTTTTTTGTTTTACAAGCAAACCTCTTCTGAAATACTAACTAAATTAGGAAACATACCTGGTACACACATTTTTCAAATGTTTTTATGAGCTTGTATAAAATTAGCTAACAGGATATTACATTCATTGAATTTTGCATCACTTCCGTTTATATATCAAAGTTCACATTTTAAGAAAGATGACACACTAGTAATAGGAAAGAGCATGAGCAAAGTGAACAGATTGATCATAAGGTTTTTAATATAGTAGGAGTTAAATACTTATTACAATTTGAAGTTTCAAATATATTACTCGGAGAAATTTGAACAACATGGGATATGTAATTGATATGAAGCATAATCTGTATGCCTGACAAACAAGCTGGTTACTGGGGTGTAATGAATATTCAGCAACTATTTGGTATTCGGCCGAATATATTCAGGATAATAATTTATTTTTAATGTGCTTTTAAATACACATTTTAACGAAGAATAGTACATTTATTATCAAAAAATATCCTGACATGTACCCAATTTTAAGTTACATAATGTATTTAATAAAGTTACATACAATTTATCATTGCAAAGCCTGAAATTATTATGCAAGAGCAATAATTTTCCAGCATTTTCAAGAGGAAGTCTGTTTTGTTTGTTTTCAAATACATATAATGCCGACTAGGGATGTAGCGAATATTAAGTATTAGACATATTCAACCCTTTCCCGAATATAGAATACTAAACAGATATTCAGCAGAATAAATTTAGTTAAAATGTTTCATTTTTAAATGTTGTTTTAAATATATTTAATGAAGAATTTTGCAGAATTACATTCTGGTACATTTATTATAAAAAAATCCAACTTTTATCCAATTTTAAGTTAGTGTATTTTAAGTGTATTTAATAATGTATAAAAGTCTGTTTCATATGTATTACCATTTTTAGAAAATAAACGATCATTATATAATGCTTGCAGGTGCTGAAAGATTTTTCTTGCTAAATTTGTGAACCTTGGAAATTTTTCTGCATTTTTTTCACACCATTTAAGTGGACACTCCATGCTACCTGTTAGAAGTTTTTTTTTTTTTAAATCAAAATAGATATTTACTTCTAATAATTTTAATTTATCCATTCATTTTTCTTCTGTGTTTGTCATTGTCATGATTTTTTTTTTTGAAGCATTTCCAAAATGAAGTTTCTCATTTCTTATTATTGGAATTAAAGCATTTAAAATATTACAAATAAAAAAACTTAATTTCATTTAATCTTAAATTTTTTCATTTAAAATTTGAAAAATATTTCATTTACAATTAAAAGTGAAATGTTTTCAAAAATTTGGTATTTGGCCGAATATTCTGTTATTCGGCCAAATCACTATTCGTTACATCCCTACTGGTTACCAAAATTTGGTAGGTAATAACTAATTCTATATTGTAAATTTGAAACTGGCAAATTATAATATTTCAGTGTTGTTAAAGGTAATTTTTAAGTATACTTTCTTAGTGCTGTTGTCTAATAATAGTCACTACTTTTAGAATTCTATTATAAACGAAACGGATAATCGTTTTCAAATACTCCGCAATGGCTCTCTATATATTGAAAGAACAGCACATCTAAAGAGGAAGGAGCGTAAGAAAGATGATGGAAATTTTAGGAAGGAGGATGCAAGTTTCACCTGTCTGCTTAAGAACAGAGTGGGAGGTCTTGCAAGCAGACCCATCTATGTGTTTTTTGCCCGTAAGTTACAACTCTGATCTATTTATTTAAAGGACTTTAAAAGGAATAGTTGTTTTAATCTGTATTGTTTATTTATTTCCATATACTCGGGAATTTTTTTAACAGTTTGCATTAAATCTTTCTCAAGGTATGTCTAAAACCTTTACATTTGAACCTCAGCCACTCACTACTCATGAAGATGGACAAGCTCGTTTTAGTTGCCAAATTTATGCTGTGCCACCAGCAGACATCTCATGGTACAAAGATGGCATAAAACTACCTCAAAATAACAGCAGGTAAAGGATTTAAATGCTTGCATTCTATTGACTTCTGATACATAGAATGTTTTATAGAAAGATTATCTAGTAGAAAATGTTATGAAAAAGTGTGATGTAACGTTAAATAGTATAGTCGTATGACCAGTCTTGTTACTGTTATAATATAGTTGAAATATCAAAAATGATCGTAGTAATAAAAATATGATATATAGATTTTCTTATTATTTTGTGTGGTAACATTTATGTTTCTGAATGCTATGGTGTTTAAAAGTCATAACAAATTGATAAAAATCTGCTTTAACTATTTTTTAATTTCATAAGTAAGCAATTAAATAAATATTTCAAAGTATGTAATATTGTTTACATTAGTTCACAAATGTTAAATTCTATTGCAAATTTCTTTTGTATCTTGTTATATTTAATTTGTCTATTGCGTTTATTTATTTAACAATGTAGTGAAAATTATTATGGTTAAAAAATTGTACAGTGAATCTTAAATGATTTATGTGAAAATTCATTTCAGCTTGTTTAAAAGAGAAAGACTTTTTCTCTCCCCCGTATGCCTTCTCGAGCAATGTAATTTACCCTTCAGTATATTCATTTTATTTTTACTTTCTCGTATACGAAGATACGAAGAGAAAGTATTGTAATCGTCAAAAAATTCGAACTCGAGATTTTGACTCCACGTTTTAGATCTCCCGAGTCCGAAAAACACAATTTTGGAATTATGTCTCTGTGTCTGTCTGTGAATACGATAACTCAAAAACTATTAGAGCTATGGGGACGAAATTTGGTTTGCGATCTTTACACATAATTTGTAGGTTTCTATCAAATTTTGGACAAAATCTGTGCACGGGAAGTCTGTCTGTCCGCGGTCATGTGAACACTATACCTCAAAAACTTGAATAGCTAGATGGATAAAATTTGATTTACAGTTGTATCATCATGATTGTAGGTGCGTTTCAAATTTTGGACCAAATCCGTCGAAGGGTTGATGGTCTGTCGGACTGTATTATCGCGTACTTGTAAAAATATGTCTCCTTAAACCCTTTGACTTAGATAAATAAAAATTGGTATGACGGTTGCTAACATTAACTATAGATCTGCGCCTAAATTTCGTTTCAATCTGTTAAAAAAAGGCATTCAAATTGCTAATTAATTTTTCTGATTTGTTTCTAATGAGATTTCTATCTCTTTGAAAAATATTACGTAAAACTTTGGCTGTATTTTTACTTCAAAGAAATTCTATAATTATGCAGTGGCCTTTAAATCTAATCGAATACTAATATGACTTTTAATGCAACAACTTTTAGTTGATTAAAATCAGAATCAACAATATTTACGGCTAACGGCATTTATTCTTTTTAAGTGCAACAAAAAATATAAAAGCACAAAGTTACTTATACAACTTTAAAAATAGAAAAATATTTACAACAGTAGTGTGAATCAGCCAGCGAGCGAAGCAAAGAGGATAAAAAGCAAAACAAAATGCTTGCAACCGCTTTTATACAATCTTCTGGCGATCACGTGACAAAGATTTGCATACAATGTGGTAGTTAGGACTCGGAAACATAAATATCGGAATCTTATGCTAATTAGATGATCGCATCTAAAAATAATTTAATCTTGCACAAAACTAATACAGCACAAGATTATGAACTTTAATTTATTATTTATAATACTGATATGTTTATAGATTAAGAGAAATGTGTTGAATGATTAATAAAAACAATTTCTCGGGAATGAACAGAAGCGAACTACGCTTTTGTTTATGTAGGCGTTTATCGCGTACATTTGAAAACTTGAGGTCAGGAAAAACCGAGAAAAGGTAAATACAATATATTATGATTAATTTATCCTTTTCCTAACAAAATTCCTATCCTTTTCCTTAACCTAAATTTCGTTTCAATCTGTTAAAAAAAGGCATTCAAATTGCTAATTAATTTTTCTAATTTGTTTCTCCATACGCATGTGTACTGGTAGCAATCTGTGTGCACCCTGAAGGATTACGTCACTTGGTCCTTGAGCCGGCAAGAGTGGAAGTGTGATACATGCGTTTTATTTGGTACACATCTCTTTGAATTTGATACTTTGCAATCACTATAATCTACGATGAAAACCCTTCCTATAGTCATTGGATTCGGGGTTACAGTAGGTTCGAATTTTTTAATCTGTGCGGAGGGATTGGAAACGGCACCTTTTTGGGGAAGTATACAAGAAAGTTTAGGGGAGACCACTCCCGCTGGTTTAGTCTTATCTTGTAAAGATTTGAAAATGGTTATTTGGCATTCTCATGATGGGATTTTAGTGTTATATCCTTATTCCTTGATTTTCACAACATCATTTTGAAAATTGATCATGATATGCTGTTGTGTGCAAATCTACAACACCTACTTCTTAACATTTTGGTCATATGCAGTACTTCTGTTTAATTTACTAGCACTTGAATATATTGGTATCATTTTTTTTTTTTTGAAAACAAGGTGTGAGTATTTATTTTTAATTTTTTACATTTCAGTCGGATTTGAAAAAAGTTTTGTTTTTTCTGTGTTTATTTTAGTGAAAAACTTTTACATGCAATTTGAAAGATGTCCATCAAAATCATGCAAATACATTTACTAGTGACATAATACTATATCTTTTGAAATTTTTGAATTATTTTTCAAAATTGGACTTTGTTATAATAATTTTTTTTCTGTTCTAGGTACACTTTCCTACCCTCAGGTACACTGCAAATCACTGGGGTTACACTGAATGACGCAGGTTACTATAAATGTCAATGTTCGAATATTTTTCGGCAGAGGAACAGCTCAGAAGCTGCTTTAACAGTTCTCCCCAGTAAGTGGATTTCCCCAAGCATAATTTCTGAAAAAGTAAAGTTAAAATATGAGTTTCAGAAATTTTCTCTGATTTATGATTGTGAAATATTTATTTTTAAAGGATAGCAAGCTGTGATAAAAACTATCAGATATGATTATTAACTTTCAGAAATATAAGTTTAAAATTTGTGCTTACAGCCGTAGACATAGAAAGTGCAAAGCTCCACTAGACAGATACCATGATTTTTAGTTGTGTGCCTCTTTATAGAGTAATTATTCCAAGAATTCTACTTCTACTTTTGACTCATTTGGCTTGATACTATGCATTTTAAATACTATTTAAAAATATTGTAATAGAATTTGTATTTTATAAGTAAAATTACTTTAATATTATTAGGCACTTATGATCAAAATTTTATTTCTGTGTATGTGAATTGAAGATATATTAAAATTTTGAAGTTTGAAATGCAGTGAATTTACAGCTGAAATTGATGTTAAAACTAATGATTTGGCTAGTTAGTTAAAAAAAAATATTTGCCCAACCAATTTTTATTTTTTTGCTGTATATGGGATTAAGAATTTATCAATCATATAATTGGTCTACTTTGATGGGTATATGTTAGAAGATATCTAAAGAAATATTAAATACCAGTGTGTATAAGTTTAGAAATGTAGATATTCCCAACCATTTTGAAGAAAGGTTTGTGCCTACCTCTTAATTTTTTCATAGGAAAGATTAATTTCTTAAAGTTCTAATACCACTGATATTTTTTTTTTATTCTTGTGGCAGTCAAATTAAATTAAATCTAAACATTTCTTTCATTGAATTAAAGATGCTGATACTGACATTTTCAAAAAACTTTTTTTTTTGTTAATTTTAACCACAAAAGATCTAATGATCACTAACATTTTCAAAAGATAATTTAATGAAGTTGTTTTTAATATTGTTGTTCTGATTGTTGAATTCGTTTGATACAAAATTGGAATTGTGTATTTGATGTGACATTTTATAGGTTTTTTTTTTGCATAAATGTTTTACTAAATTCTACTGTATTTATGTTTGATCATATATATTTAATGAATTCTGAAGATGTCTGGCATAATATAACCATCATAATGTTGTAATACCCATGTAGTGAGATAATTAAAATAAATTTAATTATATTCTGATCAGTGATCTTATGCGAGCATTAATTCCTAACACCAGTATTTCATCATATTTGTACGAAGTTTACTAATTGTTGAAAATTCAGGAAAATTTTATTTCGTGCTCATTTTTATGATTTTGTATCATATTTTAAACATGTTTCATTGTTTCTAAAAAAGACATGCTTTGGATATGGGCTAATAACCTGTAATCTTTCTTTTCATTTTGTAAATAGTTGTGGTTGGAAATTAATAGATGGAATTTAATAATGTCACTGTTTGAAAGGCTATGCTTTTACTAGAAAACAAGGTAACAGCATGATAAGAGTCTTTTTAAGGTTAACAAGTATTATGTGATATTGGTTTTAATCAAGAAAATGTGAGTTTGTGTTTTTTCTGCATTTTTTCCCCTTGGAAGAATTGCTGCTTAGCTCTCTGTTTTCTTCATTTGCATTATGTAAATGCTTAGCCACATTTCATTACCTCAATCATATTGCTTTGTTTTTAATTTTATTTAAACATGCTATATAGGAGTTGAACAATTCCAACCACCAGTATTTTTAAGCCCTGGTGAAGAAGTGACAGCTATTGTTAACAAGCCCACGGTTCTCGAATGTCTTGCTGATGGCTTTCCTACAGTTGAGCTTAGTTGGAAGAGAGAAGGTGAGAATATGTTCTCCTTTTCACCAAGAATAAAGTATATAATAAGTTACATTCTAAATGGTAGTTTTCTGATTATTTCCCTCCTTCTAAATAATAAATATCTGTAAATAATTGTACCTTTTGTATGTGAAATTTTTAATAGCATCTCTTTTTCTTTACCTTGCTCATCTGCTAAAGGCCAATTTTATTCATGGTTTTACTATTAAAATATAAATAAATTTTGAATATAATTTTTAATTTTGAAAATTAAGTTTTTATTCCTGTCATTAGAATTCTTAATGAATTTACAGCAGAGAGCCATGTCATCATTTATCATTTAGTAAAGTCCTCTTATTTAGCCATCTGATGTGACTAAATAAAAATGTATTGTTTAAAATTCTGCTGCTTTTGCGATTTTCAGTGAGCATCACTGGTAAATAAAATTGTAAAAGTAGCTTTTTAACATATAAATTAATTATTTTCTTGAATATCTTGTTGCTGAAAATTTTTCGAAATGCATTTTTTTTAATGCATTGCAGATGGTGCAGAAATACCTGATCATTTCCTGAGGAGTGGAAACCTTTACTTTCCCAAAGTACAACCTAATCATTCGGGATCCTATGTCTGTACAGCAAAATCTGTGAATAAAGAAGCAAACCAAATCCTTTCTGCAATACAAAAAATCCCACTTACTGTCCATGGTAAGTAAAACCTATGGCTCATATTTTTCAGTGAAGTATATTTTTTAAAGTTCTAGCTAGAGACTTAAATATATTTAGTCGACCTCAGAAAACCTGAAGAATTTTGATTTGATTTTTTTTTTTTAAATTTTTGAATTTGACTTCATCTACCAGGACATTGATTATTTAGGATGATTGGATTTAATGTTTCCTAATACGAGTGGCATTAACCATATATCAACAGCTTTGTCTGGAATTCTGATTTATTTATATTTTGAAATTTTAACCTGGTTTATTCTATATAAAGTAAGTTTCCCCTTCAGTTAACACTAGAAAGGCGGGAGCAGTCATTTTGACCACAAACAAATTTCAAATGCTCATATTTTCCTTGTTTATTTTTCGATTATTTGTTTATGCTCATTATTCTTAATGCTGTACCTAGGAAGGCTGACTGTGGTCATTTTGACCACTGAAAAACATAGCGGTCTAAGTTACGTTTTCTATATTATTTTTAGGTATCTGTGCACTATCCTTCTCTTGTTTCACGAAGATTTGAATAGGATTTGATGGGAAGAGGTATAATTGAAGTGGGTGGGTGAAAAATACCTTCTGGTCCTGTGTAGTTCTTTTTGTGCTTGAAAACATCTGCTTTATTGGAATGACAGATATCCATTTCTTTCGATTTCCTTCACCTGGTGGGACATATATTTTTTCTTGTGATTTCACAACAATAATGAATGCTGTTGGGAAAAAACAAATTTACCAATGTTGCAGAATGTATTTGAAACATATTCTGATTAAGATGAAAAACCTGATTTTTCTCAAGATGTATATACTCTTGACAATGAAAATGAACCAGCCTCAGTGGATGGATGCTCATTTCTTACAGAAATTGCTCAAAACGATTTCTCCTCTGAATCTGAAAATGAAAAAAAATTCATTGACCAACATTGGTTTCCTACATGCAGAGTATTTTACATGTAAAAAATCATACACAAGGAAGATGGGGTCAAAAGCGAAGAATAGCACTGGGAAAAAATCAAAAACGAACAGAACTCTTTCAAAATGAGACAAATGAAGAAGAAGCAAAAGAGGAACTGTGTGAACTACAGTTTTCTTTTGATACTCTCCCTTTAGTGAAGTATAGCACTGGGAAAAAATCAAGAACAAACATAACTCTCTCAAAATGAGACAAATGAAGAAGAAGCAAAATCGGAACTGTGTGAACTACAGTTTTCTTTGGATACTCTCCCTTTAGAGATGGTAATAGCACAATGTATTGAGAGAAGTGCCTGAACCAAGCTCATTTACATGCAATTGGGAATTTGGGGTACAATAACTGGGAATGCAGTGTAGATGTACTTAATCAGATGAAATTATTCAACTAAATCCGCTTTATTACGATTGTTGGTGCATGTTTATTTCAATATTCTTGACTTGGCTGCAATCAATGCTTGGATAATTTACCAGGAAACTATTGGTTAAACAAAAAAAGGCATTAGATTATATTTTGAGCTAGTTAGCTGCATAAAAGTTATGTTTCTTCTAACACATCTGTGAAATGAATTGATGGTGCATTAAAACTATGAACATTTGTTTTTATTGTAAAAAAGTCTGTTTTCGGCTCCTGTGTAAGAAAATGATAAAGCTCGGTGTTTGTAGAAACTGTAAAAAAGGAATCATGTCCGTATGTCATTTCATAATAATTATACTTTTAAATGCACATCTTTTTAAAGGAATTATCATATGTAATAAAGATTTAAAATATTTGGCGTGATTAAAAGAAGTTTTCTTTGCATAGTATGCTTTATTTTGCACTTATGGTATTTTAGTAATAATTCATATCATATATATTGTATTTTCTTGAACACAAAAGAAAATATTATAAAATAAAGCATGAACTGAGCAGGAAATTAGTGTGATTAAAATGTAATTAAATAACTAAATATATTTACAAACTTATTTTAGGAAACAAATCCTGATAAAAGTGTGGTTTCTTGTCATTTAATAGTCTTTATAGGTATATGGAAATTGCCATCCTTCTAGTGTTTAATTCTTTGAACCTGGCTAGAGTGAGAATTCAAGTGCTTCAGAAACTGGAGTAAATTTTCATTCATGAAATCCTCCCTTTCTCTACAGAAATTCCAGAAGGACGACACCCTCGGTTGCACGATCAATTGTCAACAATGAAAGGAACTAATTTTCTCCGGTAAAATTCACCCATGTGCCCGAATTCGACCTGTGTCGAATGGGGAAGTTTGAGGCGGGATAGGGCTCATAGGGTTAAGAGTATTGTACTTTTACATGCGATATTCTTCTTTTGTACTTCATACTATTGAGTACACAAACTAATCACTATCTTTGCTACTTTCTTGTCGCTTGTACAACATTGTGTGTCCTTATTACAAATAACATCCGTGAAATATTGTGCAGCCCTGGGTTTTAGAAACATCGACAGGGCAGCTTGGAAAAACAAATGCATCAACCGCTCGACATATGTCACAAGTTCTTGCAGGTTCTCCCCCGTTTTTTGACGATGTACCTTCAGCTCTGCTTGTTAATAATCCGCCAGCTGTCCTTCTTCGAATTGGCATTCAAGAGCTTTTTCAATTGTTAAGGACTGGATAAGTTACATGTTGATAAATCGTATAACTTATCCAGCAAGACTGATTGAAGGACTTCTGCTGCTGGCCCACAGAGAGATATGATGATTTGGCTTGACCTAGTCAAGCTGTCCCATTTATTGTAGTCACAAATGACGTCAAATTGACTTTTAAGCACACTCCATGATGTTTGTCCATATAAAATTAATAATTTTACATTCAAGTGAGAAATGTCATATTCTAGATTCAGAGAAGGAACATCTGAATGAACTACTAACACTTTAATTTTCTTTGCAACCAACCTCCTCTATTTTACTTTCTATTTGAGCTCTAAATTCTGCTTGTTTGGTTTTAATTTGCTGTTGGAAATCCTGAAACACTTGCCTTGTCTTTTGGAGTTCTGCTTTTATTTCATTTTGTCCAGCTTCCATTTTCTTCTCCAAGAGTTCTTGTTCTGTTCGGCTTTCATCTCTGCCATCATAGCTAACAGTTTCTCAAATTTATCTCCCATAGCTCTGGTCACAGGCATTCACATGGAAATCCAACCTCACTTCTGACACCAGTTGTTGCACCATGTATTTCACTTACTAAAGAAAACACAAATGATGACTCTGGTTCCTTGTATTAAAATAATTTAATTTAGTCATTTATTTACAGCCAACAGCCACAAATTCAAATATATGAAGAAATATGCTTATATAATTCAATCACAATAGAGCCTACACTATACAAAAGATGACTATGCTTCACTGCATTGAATAGCTCGACCAGCTCTAAAACTGAACTTTAGAGCAGCTGTCCAGCTTTTATAGTCTAGTGAGGTGAAGGAACAAACTTTCTAGAAGTTCACCTGTATCTCGAGAACCAAGCTTCACAAGCCTGAAGATTCATGCTTCCCAAACAAGCATTTGGCACCAAATTTGGTCGCCAGAAGTGCTGCCAAGTCCCAAAATGTCCCCAACATTACTAGAATTATAATCTTGTTAACCAATCATTCATGTGTCTCCTACAACTGTGTGATCATTTATTTATTTATTCTCTTTTCTAGTGCCACCAAAATTTAAAAAAGTTCCTGTAAGCCAGATAATCCCACTTGCTCAGACGGTGCGATTTGATTGTGATTTTGAAAGCATTCCTGCAGTCTCTATACAGTGGTTGAAGAATGGTGAACATTTAAGCTTAACTGGAAGAATAAAACTCAAAAGCGATGGAAATACCTTGGTGATTTCCAGTCCCGTAACAGCGGATTCTGGAATCTATCAGTGTGTGATATCCAATGTTGCTGGGACGGTCACATCTGCTGCTAGATTACTAGTGAGAGCTCCGAGTAAGTGCTTAAAAAACAATTAAAATAAGTAAATATTTGATATTATATGAAGTATTTTTTTTTCTCATAATGGTTTTTATTTTGATAATTTGATCATTAGTTGTAATATTTTTCTTTGCATGTTTGTTATTTAGCATAAAATTTTTTTGAAATAGTTAAGAATTTTTGTCTGGAATTAATATACATTATTTAGACTATATTTGAACATAGTTATGCAATTGAGAATTTTGTAAGTTAACTCTTTATACAAGTGATAAAATAATAATGCTATATTTTTCAAAAAAATAATCATTGCATTATAAGTTGTCTGTTGTTCAACAAATTTCATTAATTACAGTTAGTAATTGTGACTCCAGAATCCATAAATTTGTAGTTAGTTCCTGATCATATAACTGTTTCCAAATTATTTTCCAAGCTCTCATTACTTGTCATATACTTTTTTACTGTGTTGAGATTTTACATATTGGTTTTCTCTTTATATTTTAAATGATTGTTCAGATTATCATCAGATTCGTTTGATTGTTGAGCTCATTGCACCATGTATAAGCAATCTGCTGTAAAGAAGCATTTTCATAATGCTATGTATTTTCTTTTTAGCTGGCCAGCCTCATCCTCCTTCAGGTTTAAAAGCAATTACCAAGTCAAGCAGTGTCATTGAACTTTCTTGGGAGCCAGTTGTCTCTTTACCCTCTGTTCCAGTACAGGCCTATACTGTCCACTATGCTCCATCTAATGGTACTTAAGAAGCATCCTCCCCAAATGCATTCTTTTTTTATTAATCCAGCTTTCTTGATATAATTTTAAATTCTGTTATTTTAAACAAACATTTATTTCTTATTTTAGTGAAAATTATTTAATACAGCCTTTTCTAATTTCAGTTTAGTTCAAAATTGTTCAAAAACTATGAGTAATGACCCTAAACAAAGGAAATTATTGCAAGTTATTTGAATCTAAAATGTTTAATTTAATAAGTGATGTTATTAAATTTTTTATAATGTGTAATGTATTTGATTCTTCTTTTTCATCATAATTTATCCACTTAATTTCTTCAGTGATTGAGATACATTTACTCTTTTAAGAATCATTTTATTATATCTCTGCTATCTTTATTATGGGTAGTAAGTTATTTTTTATACTTTTTCTATTTTCCGCTGTAATTTTTATTGTTTGTTTGAACATTTATTCTGGTTTTTGTAAAAGAAAATTCTTTGAGGAAATTTATCTCAAATTTTGTGAATGTTGGTTTATATCTTGACTATTTATATGTTCCTTGTATTGCTTCATTTACTGTAAAAAATATAACTGTGATTTTTGAAGTATTATTTCAACATGTTACAGTATCTTGATGTTATAACTATCAATAAACTAGTAACTTTCATTAACCACTTAACAATTTCTTTTTTCTGCCATATTGTGTCCAAAAATAAGCACATTTTTTATAAGCAATTTTGTGTTCAAATTGATTTTATAAATTCAAATCGGTAGTCAAAACAGTTACAAGTATTGATTTTATTAATTTTTGATAAAAACTGGTTTACCTATTGTAACTTAACACTTTACACTTGTTTTGCTATCCAACATTAATTAGACTGCGAAAGTCATTTACTAGAAACATTGCAAAGTAAAGAATGTGGAAAATCAGTGGATTGGCTTAGAAAAATGACCTGCCCGAGCGGCGTTCTGGCAAATTGGGGAAGTCCCCTTTCACAGTGCCCGAACGATGTTTAAGCAAAACTGTTAATTATGGTAGCTGAAGACATCATAATTTTTTTTCTTTGTAATTAGCATGTCTAGCAGAAATTAGCTTTCTTAACACATACTAAAACTTTTTCCCTTTATAATTTGTTTTTATTGGTTTCTTTTATGTCAGATATTGCACTGAATTTTGAGTATATTTTGAAGATTTACTTCATAGGAAGTCTGTTGTCATAATCAATTTTTTAAGATTTCATTGATCTTCATTTATTTACTTCCTAATTTTTGGGAAAAGTATGCTTTATATTTTCATTTATAAAGAATTGACCTTAAAAAATTTCATGATGGTTATGCTCTTTTTTTTTTGGGGGGGGGGGATACTCTTAATGCTTACAATTTTTAAAGTCTTTCGCAGCATATTAATTTCCATTTTGAATAGTGTACAAGAAGGTACTCATCTTATTTGGTAATAAAGTGGTATTTATTTATTTCATAGTATAGCTCTGAATTATGATTTTATTCTAATGAAATTTTCTTTTGCTCAAGTTTTTGGACATTTATTTTTGCCTGTATATGTGCAAAGTTAAATCACAAATAAAACGTTATATTTAAACAAAATAATAATTGAACTTTTTCAAGGGGTATTATTTTTTAGAATTCCTGGGAATAATACTCATGTTTATGTATGTGTTACAGGTGATATTGAAACGGATCTTGTAGTTGCAAATACATCTGTTACCATTGAACGTTTAACGCCTTACACAAACTACACATTTTATGTTAGGGCCTACAGCAATAAAAGTGCCAGTGAGCCATCTCAACCTATAGTACAAATGACAGGAGAGGATGGTTTGTATATTTGGAATAATTTTATGATTTTAATAATTTTATTTCTTTAAAGTTGGGATGAATGAATATTTCCTTCTCTTTCATTATTATGCTTAAATAGTAAAAGGTTTTAAAAAAATATATATTTTTAAAGTGTTATTTTATCCTATAGTTTTATATTATTAAATTCTTTAAAACTTATAAGCTATGTAATTTCTTGAGATTCAGTCATGTTGGTTTTCATTTTCATCTCGGTGTAGCCTCCAAAACAGAAAAAGGGGATATGTCTTAGTGCATGCGCTTTAAATACTGCTGGTAAGGAAAAAAATCCTGAAACGATTAAAACCAGTTGAATCTTTTAAGTTAATGTGTCAGTAGATTTTATCTTAAAATTTAAGTAGTACAAAAAATTAAATTTAAAATGTGAAAAAACTATTACATTAATCTAAATTATCACACATATATATATTCAGAGATTATTTTCTGAAAATTTTTTATTGATGAAAAAATATTCGTTGAGTGCTTTCCTAATTTTCTCTTCCTTGTAGTTATTAGCTGCAAATAGTTCTAGAGAGTTTATCACTGAAACAACTGATCAGTCTTTTGCATTCTATATTATTTGCATTCATTTCATCTGTTTTGATGTATTTATATTAATTATTAAATCAGGAATTAATACTAAATGTGATATAAAATCTGATTGAAGTCATTCATTGTTCAATTTAAAATTTTTTATAGGGTTTAGCTTGTTCACTTAATATTTTTAATGAAATTTTCTATTTTATTGTCAATTGCAGTTTTCATCTGTTTTTGTTTGTATATATCTGTTATACATATTTGGGACAAAATAAATTATTTTACTCTTCTAGCACATCAATACCCTTAAAACTTTATATTTGTGCTATTGATAGAAAAGGTCAAAATCCTCTTTTCTGATAGATGACCATAAAAATCAAAATAATAAAAATATACAGGGTTTAATTTTAAAAACTTTTCCAAATTTTAAGGTAGTTTTCTAATGTGCTCAGTTTTTTATTTATAAAAAATATTTTTTTTAGAATAAATATTGTGAGGTTTATTATCTTAGATTCAGTGTAAATTGAAACTTATTTTTACATTACAGTTCCTCTTGCTGCACCTAAAGTAACTCTTTCAAGCATAAGTCCGACTACACTTCATGTTCAGTGGGAACAATTACCAATGTCCAAAGCCCGTGGTGTGTTAACAGGGCATCGTATTTATTATCGAAAGCATAAACAGGCTTCTTCAACTGTTCGTTCTTCTAATATTGGGAATGAATATACCATAACAGGTAAAGAAAAAAAAATGTGGTATAATAACAGCTTTCTTTAAATAAGTTTTTAAGATTTTTTTAAAATGCAAAAAGAAAGAAAGTTTATTGTTTTATATTAAATTCCATTTCAATAATTTGTAAATTATGTGCTGTTCTATTCTTTGTATAATACAGGTATATTGTTTAATTTTTATTGTATAAAACTTTTATTTTTGTGTGTGATTATTATAAAAGATTTTTTTTTATTGATGAAATTCAGTAATCATTAAAATTTCTTAAGAGTTTAGTTATTAAGTAGCTGTTTTTTTAAATATCTAGGTCTGACTCCAAAGCAGAAATATGATGTGCGAGTACTCAGTGGCACAGATGCTGGCTTTCCCACTCTATCAGATGAAGCGTGGCCATGGGTGGTGCATGAGATGCCTCCACTTTCCAGTTCAAAAGGTGTGGAAATAAATTAACTTTTGTTATGAAGAAAAATTTTTGCTTTAAAGTGCATACATTTTTTAGAAATAAAAATACATGTAACTTAAAAGTTTTAAACGGTTCAGGAACCAATTTTTAAAAAAAATATTTGATTCTGTTAATTACTATTTGTAAAAAGATGACAGCATTGACTGCCCTAAGGAATGATTTTGTATGTCACTTTAACTAGAATGTATGTTCACATTTTAAAGAATAGGATAGATTTTAAAATAGTATCAAAAAAGTTAATGATTTTGTTTAGCTAAAAAACAATGGTGAATACAAAAATTTTCCTGTAGTAATTTAAAATAAAGGAACTGCTTTTTCATGTGACCTAGGTTATTGTTAGTAGAATGAGTGTGAATTAGTGTTTGCTGTTAGAAATGATAATCTGTTATGATTAAATATTATGTACATAAGTATTGTGATTAAACTTTAATAAATTTATTTTTTGAATTTTTAACCCTATCTACTTTAGTCCTCTTTGCAAACTCATTCATTACTTCTAGATTCTCACATTTTTATTTACTTCTTACACACTTTTCAATAAATTAATATATTTCTTTTGTTACTTTTCAGTGCCACTTCCTCCTACTGTACATCTTACTGTTTTGAACAACACTGCTCTGCAGGTGGAGTGGAGGATGCCTGCAGATAATCCTTATCCAGTAGATGGCTACTATCTGTCATATCGACAGCAAAATAAACGAATAAATCCCCGTATCACTATATCTGCCAACACTACCAAGTTCCTCCTTTATGACTTAGGTAAAGATTCTTCTAACTTTTTGTAAAAAGAATTTTTGAAGTTTCCTACGGAAAATAATATATGCCTTCAAACTTGAATATGTTCAAGTATTGTTCTTTGTGAATGAATTTAAATCTATCGATATAATGAGACATGTTTTTTGTGATCATGCAGTTATTTTATATATTAATTTACTTCTAGAAATTTGAAAGTATTTATTTTATAGTTCATTCCTTAACTGATAACTACTAATATCATTTTTTTCTAATTTCCTCACAGTATTAATTTGAATTTTTTATAGCTCCTCAATCATGGTATGAAGTGTACCTGATTGCATTCAATAAAAAAGGCGAGAGCCAAGAAGCTGTACGTAAAATCATAACATCTTCTGGGGACAATCCTGATGCTGAGACAGTGGAAGGTAAATTTGAACTTTATTCATTGTAATTAATATTATTCCATGTAACAAAGCTGCTGATATAAAAGCATAATAAAACAATTTGATTTCACCATTTAATATTATTATAATTTAGTGAGCACGTGATGGTTCATGTAAATGTTGCATATAACTATATAAGTCATTTTGAAAAATGTTTAATTTGGGGTGTGGAATTGACTATGAAAACTGTTGTTTTAAATTTGAATTCTGATTTATTAATTTTATCCAAGTGATGATATGCATTGTCAGAACGTCATGAATGTAAAATTTAAATTAAGACTGAATGAAGTGTGCTTTGTTTTAGTATTCTTTTGTTATAAATCTCTTGTTCTAGCAGATATTTATCTTTTTTTAAAATGAGTTTAGAATCAAAGATAATTTCTGCAAGTACAAATGCTATAATCAATCTTTATTTTTTTCAGTTGTGGAACATCCACATCAGTTGGAAGCGGAACCAACTAGCTCAACGCAAATCCGTCTCACATGGAAAGCTCCTGAAACTCGTAGAAACATTAGTTACTACACTGTTCGTTATCATCCTGTCTCTGCCAGCGGCCTAGTCAATGAATCATATATTTCTTATATTCGAAGGTAAAAACCATTTATGAAATTTCTTGTATTTAAATGTAAACCCAGAAAGTCATTTAAGAGAAATATTTCTATTTTGAAATGATTCTGATTGAAGTTTTTAATTCAAAATTATTTTTATATTGCAATTTATTTTAATTTTGATATAAAAAGTTATATCTGTTTAAGTTAACCTATGTTTGCTTCACTTATTTCTTTTTCTTCTATTTCAAGTACAAATAATGAAGTTCTGATTACGGATTTGCAACCTTATACTCTGTATGAATTTGCTGTCCGTTCACATGATGTGGATAAACGCCAAGGTCCTTTTAGTCCAACAGTGGAGTGCAGAACTAAAGAAGCTAGTATGTCTTTTTGCAAATTTATCATATTTTATAAGTGTTATTACATTTATGTTGTTTTCATCATTGATCTAAATTTAATATTTCATTTATTTTTAAGAAAAATAAATTTATAATCAAAAATTTTCAGTAATTAGTAAATTTAAAGGGAAAAAAAACCCTCTGTATGTTTTTGACTTGTAATGTGTATGATGTAATTTACTTTCACATTATACTTCTGTGAACTATTACAATAACATAATTTACATTAATTTATTGCAAGGATTACTTAAGTTTAAAAATTTACAAGTTTTACTTAAAGGAGAAAAATTTGTAACCAAGTCATTATCAGTAACCTGTAGTTATTTTAAAGTAATATCACTTAATGATTATAAGACATAAGTAATTAAAGTTGCAGTTTTCATAAATTCTGTCCCTTATAGAGTTAAATGTTGAAAAGAGTTTTTGTTCTCTTCCTGTTTGTGAATTGAGTTAATTGTGCTTTTTCATCAATAATTTATTTGTGTACTTAAATTGTAGTGCCATCCGCTCCTCAGGATTTAACTTGGTCTCCTGTTGATGCAAACTCTATTCGTCTTAATTGGCAACCTCCCAAATATCCTAATGGTGTAATTCTTGCCTACTGCATTTTGTATAGTACTCGGAATAGTAAAAATCTCGATACCTGGAGTTATAAAGAAGAGAAAGGTACTTCTTTTTATTTTGTTGGAATTTTTCTCTTTAAATAATTATTATTGATAATTAAAATTTCAGATATGGCACAAAAATATCATGAAGAATTTATGTTGTAAGATTCATTTGCTTATGAAATTCTTTTGTTTTTACTAAAGGTTTATCGAGTTCTTCCACTTATTGTCTTTTTTTTTTTAATGCAAAAGAATTTTCGTGATCCGAAGTTTCTTCAAACATGGAAAATTAAAATAAGCAAATGATATATCTGATATAATAAATTTTAATCGAGTGTTTTCAATAAAAATTGTGTTTTAAATGATTTTTGCTTATTAACACTGAAAAATCTTTATTGAAGAGCAGATTGCAGAAACCACAGAAGTCTTTTTTTTTCCTTTCAAAATTGTGTTAATGTTGTTTCACATTCTGAAGTATGTGTTAACACAATGATTGAAGAAATGTCATAAATCTGGCTGTTTGAAACTCTTATGTCCTGCATGCAAGAGCCTGAATTAGTGAAAATGTTGATGATTAATTTAAAAATTAATTAATTTTTTAAACCCCGACATTTCTACATTATTGACTTGTGTAGTTTCTGCAATCAGCTATTCAGTTGTTGTAAAAATTTTCACAGTTGCATTAGTCTTTGCGTTTCTTTTTGGGTTTGTCCCTGTTTCAGTAACCTTAACTTAAAGCATTCAGTCTTGGTGAAATTAATATATCTATGGATACTATCTTGATTAGTAAAGTGGATGCTGCTTGTATTGATCACTTTGGGTCAAAGCCAAGGTGATCATTGCATCTGAATGATCAGTCCTTGAAAAATGCCTTAAAAACAATACAAATCTATAGGTATAGAAGATTGGCAGAAAAACAGACCACACAATATTGTTGGTATGTATTTATATGTTTTAATTAGAGAGAGAAAATCGATACAATGTACAGAATTATAAAATATTCATACATTTTTAATTTTTTTTTAGCGTTCTCTAAAAAGTTATTGAGAGTAATCTTTTAGTTTCCAAGCATTCGTTGGATAAACCATTCTTATGAACATGCATTGGAATTTGCTTTGTACTCCAACTGGTAATGATTTAACTCCTTTAAAACATTGCGATTTTTTACTTTTTTTTCTCTCCAATAATACACACCACAAAGCAGTTACACACGCTTTGTATGTTATGCTCTGTGATAAAATCCTGCCTCAGCTCATTTGGGTGAACAATGAGAAAGCTGGCAAGGGGCTGGGGTGGTGCTCATTGGAGAAAACGAGCAAAAAAAAACCAATTTGTGTGGCCTTTGACCCTTCTGCCAGTATTGTAATCTCCAACTCTCCTACCTGACCATCGAAACCAATCACTACAAGTAAATTATTATCACTAGAACCAGAGGATTTTCTATGTGTTTCGATACAAGAGATCTCTCCATGCTATCTTGATCTTTACATCTGTGCATAACTACAAGTGGCAACTACTGTATTTGATTTCTGTGTCATATTAATGAGTTTTAAAGTCAAGTTTTAATTGCTTGAATTATTCTTCTAAAGATATGCACCTAATCTGATTTTAACAACATTCATGTTACGTATCTCCTGTTCTGCTATGCATCTTTTGTTTGCACTAAGATTCTTGTTTTGATTCTTCTGAAAATCATGTACATTATAAGATAAAAAGTTCTTTTGCAGAAGTTGGGAATTTATGTGGAAATTTCACGAAATATTTTTAAGACCTTTTTTTTATAATTTATTGTAGTTGTCATGGCTTTTTGAGGTACAAAATACCTATTCTTTCAGGTACAGAATCTACCACCATACTGACTGGCCTTGCAAGCAACACTCTGTACTACTTACGTATGAGGGTGAAAAATGGGGCAGGAATGAGCCATCCGACAGAGACGATGAACATAAACATCCCTGTCAGACATAACAATACAAAACTTCCTAGTCAAGAAAGTAGGTTTTATTTATTTCCAACATATATTTGTAATTTATTGCTGAAAATTGATTGAGTTATTTTAGTGTATTACTTCTATCTTCTCTTTCAAAGAAAAGTAGTTACGGTAATGAATGGTGAATTTTTTGGCTCTTTAAATGTAAAAGCTAAGGCTCTAAAATTTAAAAATTTTGAATGCATTCATTTTGAACTACTATACAATGATTTATTGAGGAGTATATATTTGAATTGAATTATTAGATAGGAATTATTTAGTTTGGCTAACTCTTGAAAGTGCCGATTTGTTGGCTGTAAATTTACTTTTTTTTTAAAAGGATATTAACAGTATTGCCTATTTTCGGGAATATTAACAAAGAAACTCAAGAATAATAATGCGATAAACATATGATTGAAAGTGATGTTACTTCAGAAATTTAGCATATTGATTTATATTAATGAAAAGCTAATCATTATAGTTAATTGGTAAGTAATGAATAAAACTTCATATAGCTTAAATTATCAAGATTTATTTTGTTTTATGCATATACAGTAGAATCCCAGGAATCTGAACCAATTGGATTGTCCGTGGAATTTGGTTTATCGGGGAAATTCGGAAAAATATTCTTGATATACCAAATGCATTAGGGTATCGAGTCTAGATACTCTCTGAAGGTGTACAGAAAGAGCACACAGCGATTCACAAGGTACAGTGGCAAACAAGTGGAGGGTAAAAAGAAATATGAGTTTCTCTCTACTAATTAAGGTGCTGTATTCATTCTTAAAGACCAATACGAATAATACTTTTAAATTAGGAATAAACATTAGCTTTATTTCTTTCTGATTCGTATTTTTTTTCTCCCTATTTTTCTTAAAAATGTTTTCAGAAAATTAAAGATGTTTGAATTATCTGAAATTTCAGATTCCCGGAGATCTACTGTAGTTAAATTTTTATCAAAAATCACTATTCAGAAGAAGGAAGGCTTTTAGTCGATCTTGTTTCACCAATACATTTTTGTGTATGAACAAAGAAGGTAATTGGGAATAGAATTATTGTAGTGTAAAAGCTAACAATGAAAATTAGACTAAATGTTTTTAAATCCCACTTCATGTATGATAATATTTTACCTCCTGACAACTATTATTCAAAGGATAGTTTATACTGGGCTGCACGAAGGGAAATTTTCAATACGACCTGGTCCCCCGACGTAATTAAAAAAAAAAAAACTTCATGTATAACTTATATTAGTAAATCAGCCTCCATGTCAATGGTTTTAGATGAGTGTGCATGCTTGGCATTTCATTAAAATATGTTTTATATTTTTAATCTCTTTTAGCAGCAAACATGACATCAAAAAGTATAATTCTGTAACTGATATATGTTAGCAGATTACATTCTCTGTTGGTGTTCTTAGATATTTGCAGGAATTAAAAAATATGTATATGTTTTTTTTTATATGTAATAACATCAAGCCTTAAATATAAAAACGGAATCCTTAATGTAAAGGGATATAAAACATGTTTTCTGAATGATGTGTGTGAAGAAGAAAATTCCGAGTTGTTGTGAAAAGAAGGGGGAACCCCCCCTCCTCTTATTAGCATAAATTTGATGTCACTGTATTGAGCAATGTATATGATATAAAACATTTCAACTCGTTTTTTTTTCAGTCAAAAGATTTTTTTTTACATCTATTCATTCTTTTCTTCATTTTATTTGTTCTTGCCTGTTCCTAGTCGGAACATTTTTACTGTTGGTATAAAGTTTTCTTCCCTTTTCACCCCATAGTTCCTACTCAAAGTCCTGACCAATATCTTGGAATCATTATTGGAGCATTCATAGGTTTAGGTTGTCTCATAATATGTGCTGTCATCATTAAGAGTCGTAATAGGTATGTTTCTTTTCATGTTAGTTATTTTGCTGAATTCATTTCAGATATAACAGATTTTGCGAATTTCCACGATATATGTAATTATAGTAATCAAGTAAACATAATAGTACATACACCTAATAAAATACATAAAATAACAATTATTCCTTAAGTGTGTACTCAGCTTTGAAATATTTCTGAAATTGTGAATCACATTTATGTTTTTGTTTGTTCGTTTTAAAAGTGTTAAATTATTGTATTTCCCCATTGTGTGTATTGGTAAAGCTTACAGCATTTGGGCAAACATTCATTGGAAAGCAATGGTAAAACTCACATTTTTGGCAAATAGTATGGACATAAGCATTTTCAAATACTTTTCTAGCCCTATTATTGGCTTTATTTTTTGATGTGAAATGAAAATTTCAATGTGAAGGAGTCAAAACTTTAAATATTAGTCAATCCAACAACACTCTTGTTTTTGTATGTGCATTTTTGTGTTGTATCTTAGTAATTATAAACAATAAAATTAAAACTGTGTATGAATTATTTTTAGAATTAAATTTCTTTAATCTGATTTCAATTTACATAAATTTAATTTTACATTGCTAAATGCGTGTAAGAATATAAACAAAAGATTTTTGCATGTTGTTGTTGGAAAATATGCTGCTCCTATAATACCTACTGAGATTAATTCTTTATTTGTATATTTTTAAGGTGTTGTCCCTCTCCACCTGTTGATCCTCATGTCAGCGATGGGAGGTACTCAGCATGCCGTGGCAATGGCTATCTCCCCCAAATGAATGGTCACATACTCAGAGGTCTGCCAGCTGAGAAACGATCCTCCAACAGAGAGAGTCAGGAAATGGAGTGCTTTACTCCCATGTTAAACAGTTGTCCCAATGGCTCCAATGATCGCCATTTAGACACCAAGGTATAATGCAGGGGTTTTTAGTTTGTTTTTTTTAACTCTCTTTTTAAATATTTTTTTTCTTTTGTTTTCAAAGAAAAGAGAACAGCATATTATATTCCATGATTTCAGATTTTTTTTTTAATAACAAAGAAATAGCAATAGAGAAATAGATGAACAAACAAGAATAGACAGAATAAATGAGTTGCTAATATTAAAAAATATAATCCAAGCAATATTAAAAAAAACTGAAATAATTCTTTTCTCAATCAACTTATTAATGTCATATGGTTAACTGGAACAGTACATTGGAGCATTTTGGTGTCGTACATGCAAAAAAAGTAATGAAGTAAAGTAATAATTAAGGAGACTTATTAAGAGAAAAACTTAAATCTTATGCTTATATCTGCTAACATTCTTTTTTACGTTATTAAGTTGCAACTCCATCCAGAAAATACCGAAATCACAATTTTCTGCTTTGATTAAGATTGTATCTTCAATTAAATGGCCTGATCAACCTTTCTTGAATGCCTTGGAAATTGTCATTTGAGTAAAAATTGTTGAGTTTAGTTTTGCAAATATATATAAAGCAAATTGTCATTACTTTTTTATTGAATTGATTTTTGTTTTATAGCTGAGTGGTATCTTATAATGTTTATGCACTTTCCGTGTTGCAGTTTAGATTTATTTTTATGAATCAGTAATGTTTGCGTTGAGTGAATTCTAATCTAAGGTTTTTTTTTATTATTATTTAAACCGGAAACAGTTGTAGTTAGTAATCAAAAATTTCAGTGATATTTATTTTTAAAGCACTATATTTGTTGTTGTAATTAATTTTATGTAATCTGGAAAATGAAAGTTTTTAAATTCATGTATAAGAAATTTTGAAACTTTCATTTTATGAAACGTGTTAAGAAACTAGCTTTGAGTGCCATACATTTTGAATGTTTGTTTAATAAGACAAATCAGAAATAATATATCTATAGGGAGAAAGGTTTGCATATGGGAATCTTAAACAATCAAAACAGTGAAATTCTAATATAAATTTAATTATATTATGAGGAAAACAGACTACTCAAATTATGTATTGAGATTTATATATTTTTATCACATATTTTTTTCAGGGTGGTTATGGAATGTGCAATGGCAGAGCCAATGGTATTCCTTCACAAATATTAAGAAACAGCCATTCTTCATTAAGTAGCCATCAGGGTTTGGTTGAAAGCAGTCCAGTAAGTTATCTTGTTGCCAGTGGTGTGTTTATGTATTTTTGTTTTGTCATTTTGAGAACATTCCAACTTAATTCCTCTGTCATACAATTAGTCATTATTTGACTTTTATTCTGATTTTGTTTTCATTAATGACTCGAAAGTTTTTTTTAAAGGTGAATTTTTGTTATTAATTATTAAATAATATAGATTTGCAGTGACAATTATATTATTCCTGTAAAATGTAATTTGTTAGTACAGGGTAAGCTTGTTTACTTAGAATGCTTAAATAAGCCTCCTTTTTCAAATCTAAACTAACAGAAAAATGCAGGCCTATTGAAAGCTTCAGGATGCCACCATTTTGCTGGCAGGAGCCAAACCAAATGGGTTAAACATGGACTCTTGACTCATTTCTCTTAAGTATGAAATTGTTTTTTGAGATATGCAGTTATATAAGATGTTGTGGATTTGGTTTAGAGAGATCTATGCAAATCACCTTATCTGCTATAAAATGTACATTAAAATCGGCATCCGTCCTTTTATAAACATCATATCTTTATCTAAGGGGAAATAATATCATGCACATATTATTGAATAACTATATCAGGTTTCTTTCATTGTGAAATACAGGAACTATATGATTAACTTGTACCATATTTATTGTATTTAAAAAGTTGTTATATTACTTTTATATGTAATATGTCTTTTTATAATATTATTAGTAAATGAATCTAAAACTTCTGAAAACAATATTGTTTACAATTTAGCAAACACATATGTTTATAAATATATTATTTTGAAATTAATATATTTATTTCATGGATATATTGAAATTTTCATTTTTGAGTTCCTTTATCACCTAAGCGCCATGAGATTTTATGTAATACCCTTGTGTCACATAAGTATGCTAGTCTATTAATACAGAATTTTACATAGCGTGATTGTTCTGTAAACTCATCTATTCCTCAGTAATGCATAAAATGTGTGTATGAGCATCTTACAGTGAAGGGTTTATTAAGAAATTTGAATTTATAAAAAATATTTGTATTATATTTTGTTATGATTGTATTACATAATGTGCATCATTAAACATTTAATAACTCTAAAAAAGATATTAATTTAAAAATAAATAGTTTATCTGTATAAAATCATAGAATAACTCGTAAATACTTGTTTAATTTTTGTTAAAAACATAGTAACCATGTACTTTTGAAACTCAGGTTCCAAATTCTGATCACCCAGTACCCCAAAACTCGAAACGTTACACGGTGAATGACCGCAAAGTTGCCGAGAACAACTGGATGGACGAAGCAGGAGACATCACGTCGTCCACTGTCCTCCTGGATGAAGAGGTTGACACGCGACCTGCCGAAACAGACCCTCCCACAGCATCAAAGAACGACATCCCTGCAAATGGTGCTAACAACACAAATGTCACCGAAAGTTCCTCCAACATCCAATCAAAAGACTCCACAGAACCACACACCACTTGCACAGTGCCACCTGTCTCCATATCGCCCCGTTCTCACCCCACACCACCAGACTGTCTGTCAGACAGCGACCCCACTTGCGTGCCATCCACCTCGAACTCTCCCCTTGGCGAGAGGAGCCACTCTGCAAACAGCAGCGAGCCACTCCCATTTTCAGTTAATGCATTTCTCTCGCCACTCGCTGGTCCTCGATTCTCCCAGTCGTCCAACATGGACGCTGTCCCTGAACCGACTTAAGACGAGATCTGACTTCTCCGTTCAACAGCGCAGACCTACTGAAGTGCAAAATAAAACTTTAAACTACTCCATGAAGGAGCATGGGGGAGGGAGGATGCAAAGTGTGTGTGTATGTATCCTCCCTCGCCAGAATTTCATAGATTTTTGTCAGAAGCGGGTATTTTTTATGGACTGTTTTATAGTTATGTTACAAATGTTTATGCGACACTCGAAAGCATTCACCAATACTTTTTCACTTGTACCATAGAATACGTATTTAAATTTTTATTCATTTTAAGATAACAGAAAGAAAAATAGATGATTTTTTTTTAAATCCATGTACATTATGTTTATTGAAACTTTTTCAAGGATAAAAAATATATATACCAAGCAAGTGAAAATGGCACCTGTGTTACGGAGTTAAACTGGAGGTGCACTCTCTTAAATATTATTCTATTGAGCAGTGGGAAAAATCAGTTTTGATTAATGATGTCTTTAGAATGCCAACATTCCAAAGGTAAAATAAGTGGTTGTTTCTCATTATCAATTTTGTATATAACAGTAATCACTACCATTTTTATGTTTGAATGCCTGTGTGAGCGTTTGATTTTGGTATTATTGCAGCTGCATAAAATTGGGATATAGTTAGGTGGATAGCAAATTGAGACATTGGATTCACAAAATTTTCCATGTGTGGAATTTATTAATGCCACAGTAGAATTTGAAGTATTATTATGTATTTAAATTTTTTGCTATAGTTAACATTTAATAAACAGGTTAAAAATTTTAATAATGTTGTATCTAATGTCACAGTGACATTGGATACATGAACATAGACTAGGCAACATTTACTCTCATTATCTGTATTAATGATGATATTTTTTTTTTGTCAGTTAATATGTGGTGAAAGAGGAATGCAAATTGGATTTTCTTAGCTTGGTAAAAAGTTTTCGGCATGAAAATTTAAATAACTATTTAAAGTCAAAAGGCATTATGTAATCCTAGCATATGAATTAGAGCATATATCTAATAATTGAAATATGAAACCAGAATTCTTAAATCATTTTGTTTGATAATTGATTTGCATCTTAGCTAAGTTAGAATAGATTATATATTTTGTAAATATTTTTAACTATGTTATGAGAAATAGTTTTTGTCCAAATTTTATCTTCAGCATACTGTGGCATTAATTCAACTTTGGCAGCTTTTATTCAGTGTTAAAATTTCTTAGTACAATGAATGGAATAACAGTTTTCATCAGCAGTTCTTTTATCTGACTCTTCAGAAATATCATAATAGTTAATTTATTGCATTTATTGGTAATCGGAATTTTTCCGTTCCATATAAAGTCATGCAGAATATTTTTGGATGATTGCATTCATGAATTTTTAAGACTGTATTTCATTTATGTGTACTTCTTCAATTTCAGAATAACTTATTTTATCTGGTTGTGAATTTTTACTAATCTAGTTAATAGTAAAATTTGAATGGCATGTATGTTGGGGAAGATATCTTAAAATACAAAAAATGTTGTATTTAAATGAGAATTTGGTTTTCATATTCTTACTTTAAGTGATTTCCTTGTATAGTTGTCTTAAATACAGTTTACCTCAATGTCCTAATTTTCACATTTTAAACTTCGTATTGTATGCAGAGATTTAAAGTAAATTTACAGAATGACAGCTTTAATTAATCAACTTTATTTACTGGTTTTTGTTTTCAAGGAAGATTTGCTGAAAAAAGAATTTGGTTTTGATTTAACCCTTTGAGGATGGCTGCATGTGTAACGCTACAAGAAACTGGCATGCCTGCGTGATAGTCCTCAAAGGGTTAAAAGACCTATCGAAATTTTAAATTTGAGTTAGTATAGATTGAATATTGAGGCTTTTCAACTAAATCTACTATTATAATTCAAATTTATTAAATGAAACAGCATAAATGAGCAAATTTTCAGCTCATCCTTTTGAGGAAATAATGCATTTGATAATTCAGCAGATTTTCCTCCATTAATTTGCTAAATATTCTGGTAATGAATTTTAATTTAAACTCGGCATTTTTGAAATGCACAATTTTGTTTGGTATTCTGAGAAATGATCCCAATTTTGAATTTGACTTTGATGAAAGCGTTCAACTTTTTTCTGAAAAGATTTGATAGTGCAGCTTCAGTTTTTCTCCATATGACAGGGACAGTTCAGCATTGGATTTAGTGTTTAAAAACTTTGATGATTTTAATAGCTGCTTAAGATATTGGTGGCTATTACAAATTTCTTCATTTGTTACTAAATCTTGAATACTGATGTATTTTAATTTATTTTGCTGTTTAAATTTTGTTCAAATAATTCAATTGGTCTATTGTAGCTTTATCCAGTGCTGAAAGCAATGTTTTTGGGTCCTGTTACACTTAGATGCTTTCTACCTCATTTTTTCTTTATATATTATATGTATGTTGTATATAGAATTTTGTTGCTTTATTGTTTGTTATGTCCTTTCTTTATGTAACTTTACTCCAAAACAGTTTGGATCTTCTACAGAGACCCTATTGAGTTTCATGAGTTTCTACCAGAATTGTTCAAAAGACAGCATATTATTCACTCCTTCTTTCTCTTTTCTGTATTTTTAACATTTGGTTTCAAACTCTAACATGTAATGATTTTGTTTAATTTATTAAAATTTGAAAGTTAAGATTTTTTAAAGCTGACTATTTCCTTTCAGAGGCTTCTACTACTTTTGTTTGTTTCATGTTTTATTTTATGTTAAGGTAATATTTTTAATTGTATTTGCTTTTAATAAGTTTATAATGTTTTTTTTTTCACTTCATAAAAATTTCAAGAATAGGTTTAGCAATGGTGTTCAGTTTTTTTTTTTTTTTTTTTTCCCCCTTTCTTTCTTTCTTTTCTTTTTTTTTTTATTTGTTTCCCCTTTCCAAACAAAATGCCCATGTAGAGGAATTATGAGCATTCCATATTTACAATTCATATTTTAAATACTCAGTATTCTTATTTTCTTGTAGATGACATGCATAATACTACCTCTAATTTTCCCTTATATTGTGTTCCGTACTGCATCTAAGTACTGTAAGAATTGGTACCTTTTCTACAATACATAATTTCTCTTTCATTTTTTAAAAAATGATTTCATAATATATTTAAAAATTACATTTGTGTATTTTTTTATTGGTACATAAACTTTATTTATATATAATTGGAACAAAATATAAAGCATTAATTACATAAAATCATTGTTGTTTTCCCCTTATTTTTTTTAGTCCCATTCTGTGATAGTTAAGTAAAATTTCATAAGTGGTCCCAAATGCTTGTCCTCAGTACTATCATTGTAGCTCTTATAAGGATCTGCATTTGTTAATTGAGACTATTTTACTTTTACTGATTTCACTGAGATAATTTTTAAAAAAATAGTAGTCTAAATCCCTTTTAAACTTGGCCCCTTTCCTCCCCATTGAACTCTGCGCAGGATAGTATATTGGAGCATTGAAAATCAGGATTGCCTCACTAAAATAATGCTTTTTAGGCTTGAATAGTTATCTCAATGAATTTGGTACTCTGCTGTCTAACTGGTAGAAGGAAAAAAAAAAAAGTGAAAGCAAGTTTATAGCAATTTATGTGATTCAGACCCAGGCATAGCAATAAGAATATATACTGAATAATGTTTAAAAAAATCCTTAATTTTGTTTTTAGCTCTTTTGTTTGTTTTATTAATTCCTTTAAAATGTTGTATTGTGTATGTTCGTGTTAATGTAATTCAGTTTTTCACATGAAAAAATTTTGCAAAATATACCAGAATTTTTATATTGAAAATGAATCTTCAGCTGATATCTGGTTGCTGGGGATTTGAAAGTTACAAAAATGTAACATACTTTGATCAATTTTCTGTAAATTCAGATGACCAAAGTTCTTTATGTATTCGTTGATTCAAAGTAGGTGAACAGCTTTTAATTTCCCTTTATATTTCCCAAAGTAATTTATTTTAGTGAAGTGATTATTCACTTATAAATTTTATTTTAAAAGTCATGATCTTCCTCATATTATTTTTTGAAAATAGAATATCATTAAATTCACAGAATGGGTAACTTCATATGTATGATGGTCCGACTGCAATATGTAAAATGCTTAACACTTGAGTATTTTTTATTGCTACATATACATAGTTTTTCCAGTAATATCCTTCTCATTTCATATTATATATCTGTTACAAGGACAATCATTAACTTTTTTATGACTGGAAATGGTATTAAATAGCTTTGTGTGTTCATTTGAAATGAACCATGTGTCAAAACAGCATTTTTATTTAACATTCCTGTCTCAATGATTAATTACTTGTTTTTCACAGTATGCTTATATTTTTCACCTTTGCTGTAGGTTGAATTTCAATTTAAATCCAGTGACTAATCTAATTTATAAAATACCCATTGAAAGCAAACTGAAAATGGTCAAAAGCTTATTTTTTGAAACAATTTTTAGTTTGTGTTGCCAGATATGTGTTTCTATATCTCCGAATCATTCTGTATACTTTGTTTCCCTTGACATATAAAAATTTGAGTGAATTGGTATATAAATTTGAAATCTATCAAAATTGTTATTCAAGTGAAATGGCAATAAGTGCTATATAAAGATACCAGTGACTATTTTTACCTGTTTGCCAGCTTGATGCATTTGTATTATATGTATATTTGTTTCTCAGCTCATGATACCTACATGAGTATCTAAAGTTTTTGTTTCAAAAGAAAATGAAAAATCTTTATTTTATTTATTTTAAATGAGTAATGGATATCTTGCAACGATTTTTTTAAAAAATCCCGGTGATATTCTTGTATTTGTGATTTTATTTTAAATTGATATTTAATTATGTTGTGCATTGGATAAAATTTTATGCGGATATTAGTGTGCCAGAAAAGCATGAAAATATGAAAGTTGGAATATTTTATTCTTACATTTTATTCGTTCCTTTGTCTTATCAAATTATTCAATTTTTTAAATTCTAATATTTGAAATTTTATTAATATTTTTACTTTTAAAAAATTTATTATTGTTGCATCAAGGGATTTCTTGAGGAATTTTTTTGATTTTTTGAATATGCTCTCCGTTATATAGAACATGTGAGTATATGTATTTTTCACCTATTTTAAACTTAAGAGAAAGACATTTTTAATGCGTTTAATTTTATTACCGAAGTCTAACAATATCAAGCATAAGAATTTTATCTAAAGCTGTGGTGCAATTCTTAAAGAATCACATGAGACATCTTTCATTTTGAAGTACTTCCTTTGAAAACTCATCTGAACTGTACAGATAAATGTTTTTAAGCCCACTAGCATGCATTTCATAGCTTTTGTTTCATGTGACATAAAACCGAAAATTGCCATTCTGTCTGATTCTCATTTGTTGGGGGAAAAAATAAGAGTTTCTTCAGATAAAAACTGCTTAAAGTTGACTCTTTAAGTACAACATTTGTACAAAATTTTTTAAAACTGAATCACAGTAGGGCTCTAAAGTAAAAATGCATAGTTTGATTATAGCAAGTCTTCTGCCTTTTTCTCCCCTTATATTCTCTTGAAGTATACTTCACGGTGTTAAAAGTTTCTGAGCTTTTCCTCATACTCAAAGGGGCATGGGACATTGCAGACTTCTTGGTGACATTTCTGCAAGGTCATGGTGACATTCATGCAATATTCCAGCAATGTTTTATGTAATGCCCCATGGCTGCTTAGGATCATAAATGTTTGTGACAATAACATTCATCTGCTCCATCCATCCCTCAAATGAATCTCTCATTTCTTTGGTGCCTTCTTTAAAAAAAGAAAATGGAAATCGTCTTAGAATTTTAAACTATTTCATTTCAAATAAAAAGTTTATTTTTAATGTTTTGTATCCTGAGTTCATACTGCAGCTGAATTCTTTATTATTGATATTTTGTTTCAAATTCTATTAAAAGTGACAAAAAGTACAAATTTATCTTGCGTATGAACTCTGAGAAGGAAAGTATCATGTCAAAATAATACATTCTGCTTTCAGCTGTGTAATTCTTTTTTTAAATTTTTTTATTAGAATTTGTATTAAAATCATTGAAGCTAGTTGTATTTCTAAGTGGTGCTCTGCAAAGTACAAATTGATACTTGGTATATTTTAATGAAATAATCTTTCGGATCAAATGTACTTCTAGAAGTCTCTCTGATACAAACAATAAACACCCCCCCCCCTCTCTTTAGTTTTTATGAACCCTCATGATGATGTTAACTTTCAGATGTCCTTTGTACTTGTAGGAAATGCTCAATTCTGAGCAAAGTGTATTATTTTAAATGCATCTCTCTTCTCTCACTTGTTCATTCTCTGTATTGTAACTTCTTATAAAGTGCTATTTGAAAATTAGTGTATCTCTAATATACTCCCTACAAAATATAGCCACATAATGTGTGCTTGCCTTATTCAGTACCTAATTACAGTGTTGTACACATCTCTCTCTCTCTCTGTCTCAGAAGAAGAGGTTGTATAAATTTCAGATTTTACTTGCTAAGTAAGACTAGGTCCACTGTCTCTGCTTCTCTTTAGTGGATTCAGCTCTGAGCAGTGGCTCATTGCTTCTAGAAATGCTATGTTGGGCAAAACTAAACCTGTCTGTTTCTGAAAGGATTTAATAATGAAACATGAACTGACGCTCAAATATTGGGTTGTACCTGAAAGATCTCGCTGGCATCTATTGTGTTGTCATAGTACTGCTTTTCTTGTAATCTCTAAGATGACCAGCAGAAATAAAATAAAAAAAGAGCTACAGAAATCACCCCTCTCCCTCTTTGTGCTTTCCATCTGAGATAGGTAGATGTATATGTGTTGTGTGAGCATTTGGTTAAAAATATATAACTGAACCAGAATATTAAGTATTTTTGCAAACTTTTATCTATATTAAAAAAAAAATGAAGTCACAAATTTATTTCCAAGTTAACTCTGCATGTCGATTTAAAATCTTAACACCTTTTATAAAGAATTTTTGTGATACACCTGTTATTTTTGGATTTGTAAAAACTTCATAAGGATGAACTAGCTTTTATGTTACATCATTTGGCTAATTTGCACTGTTTTTATGGAATTTCATCTCAAATCAACGACTGTTTTTTTTTTTTATATTTAAGTGTACTATGAAAAATAAAGGGCATGAGATTGTTGTCAAAATAAATTACTGTAAAATAAGGAAACAGTATCATTCTAGTTGCTCTAGATGATGGATATTTTCCAGACAATATTTTAATGCATTATACAAAGAAGATGCTACAAAGAATTAATTAAACAGGACATAAAGAGTAGTTATTGTTGTTTGTGGGAAATGTATATCTCCAAATTGGGATGACGCAGTATTTGAACGGCCTCTTCTTCCCCATCCAAGAACAAGCATGTATAGTTATTTTAATACTGCATAATAGTGTAGAGAATACTTATAAGTACAAATTCATTGCTGTAATTCCATTTTGAGCTAAGAAAATTTTCAGGTTTGAGAGGAAGCTGCTTGCAAATTCTATATGTTGGACCCCCTGCCAATGCAGTCGCAAGGAGACACCCCTATGTGTCTGTCGTAGAGCAGAGGGGACTCAGTTTGGATTTCTTTTTTCCTTTAACAGTATTAGCTTCGGGTGAAAAGGAAAGAGTTAGGCGGGACTTTATTTCTTTCTGGTATTTGTAGAAGCTGTTGACATGATAATTTTTATTTAAACTGTTTCATAATTCAGTCGGGACTTACTAAATTTGACTGAAAAAGGCATCCAGTTTATGAGTAAATCTGTACTTTATTTAGAAAACATATAGTATACCCTTCTTACTGGCCATAAGAATGTACTAGGTTTTTTTATTATTTAGATTAAGCTAACATTATTATTATCTATAATGTACTGGTACCTTTCAAAAATTCTCTTTTTCTATAACACAAAATAGAAACACCGTGAAGGTGAACAGCTAGTTCTATTTCTCTCTGACATTTATATACTCGGTGACTGTATATAAATGCCTAAATTGAGAATTTTTGCAGTTTCTTTCATTATTGTTTTTAGATATCAGATTTCCTTTTCTCCTCCGTTGCAAGATTTGCATTTGTTTTAATTCTTTCACTTGATATGATTTCCTTAAAATAATACTTAGTTTCTGTTTACAAAAAATGTTTTTAATTACTTTTCTATTGAATTTATCTTTCAAGTAGTTGATCTTTTATAGAAGGTTCCTTTTCTTGAGTTATTAAAATTCATGGGTTTAACATACACTCATAAATAGTATATGTCCAAATTCAACCGACTGTTTCTCTTCTGTTTGCTGAGATATTTTTTATAACATAAATATATGATGTCTTAAGACATTTCGAAATTCATTTGCTTACAATAAGGAATTTTTCTTAAATTTGAATTTTTTAAAAAAGGAACTTTAAGTTATTGTTCCAGTACAGCTTAATTTGCATTCAGGTATATATTTTTTGTACGGGTTTCTTTTACTTTCATGGAAGGAGCTTTCTTTGAAAAGTAGTCTCATTTAAATTCTCAAATAAAATAATAGTGCAGCATTTTTCATCTGTGAGGAGTGTTGGAATTGAAATTTGCACAGCCATTACAACAAATCATTTGATTTTATATGTAGTTCTTTATTTATTCTTATGGTACCATTTCTGTTGATTGGAATAGAGTTTCAGAAAATATGTTGTAGGTTATATTTGTTTATGTGTAACCTACATACAAGTGAATCCTTCCTCTTTTATGGCCTACCTCATCATGTCCTCCCAATATGTGGTTGTGTTTTTCTTTTGTTTGTGTGGTTTCTTGGAAGATCATATCTCAGGGAGACTTTTTTTATTTGACTTCCAAGTTACCTATCACCAAGAAAGAATTAAGCATAAAACTTTTTTTCTCTACTGAAATTTCTTTTTGTCAGCAAGCTTCTCATTCATTAATGATTTAATTTTGTTTCTGATTGTTCCTTTGTGTAGGGCAGCAGTAAACTGCGGAGTCATTTTAGGGGAACCTTATTTTGCGATGGATCATTGCAGGGGGTATTAAAAGTCCTAAATTTAACCATGAGCATTAAAAGGAATTTAAAAGTAATTAAATGACAATGCCAAACACTTTAATTTTGGTGACTGTATATGTATAAATTGTACATAATGGAAATAAAAAAATAAATCATAACTAGAATTCTGTGTTATACCAGGTTGATTGATTTCCAGTCCTGTTTTGTAAAAAAAAAAAAAAAACGTTGAAAAGCAGGAAAGTATTATAAGTGTTTTCTTATACAGCATTTGATTGTTTAACAAGATGCAGTGCTGCGAGAAGCATTTGAGTATATATTTCATATAAATATAAATAATATATATATTGTATGTATATGCATACTACATGACATGCCCTTGTATCTCGTCTCACTGTCTCGGTGAGTTCAAGTCGTTTTCTCTAGGCCTTTCTTCCTCTTGTAAATCTGATGGGTGTTTGGACATGCTCAATGTTTCTTTCCTCTTTTCTATTTCGCAAAGGACGTGTGTATAAATAACATATGTCAATGGATGCAGCATGGTGCATTCTGTTCTACACCTAATGGTACTTTGTGCATAGTTAATCTCATAGGATGTAGCTTGTAAGTGGGAAAGGGGGGGTTTAATGGAGTAGACTCGTAGTCTTAATTGCTACATTCTTTTCTGGGGAAAATCATTCGAAAACTACGGTTGTGAGCAGAACTTTTAAAATATGGCTGCTAAATTTATGTTGTACTTTCAGCGAAGTCATATTTCTGTTTTTCTAAAAAAACAATGTATAAAAATTTACATACATGCTCTCATATTTTAAAGAGAATTTAAATATAAATTGATACATTTTAGTATAATAGTAGGTACATATTCACATTTTTTAAAAAAAATTATAATTTGGTTTGGTACTTATTTAAATAAAAAGTTTTGATTAATTTTATGTATTTATATTTAGAATAAGTGCAAATTTTCAGTTGTCTTTTTTGCTAAGTTTTTTTGATTAAATTTCTTCAATACTCAAGGCCCAGGGATGGGGAAACCTTTTTGAACAGAAAGGCCTCATTAAATTTCAGCAGTTGGACGAAAGGCTGCAGTATAATTATTATATTACAGACAAGTATATTATTTCAGTGTGAATTGTAAGTAACTGGCAGGGCAGCATCAGAAGTTTAAAAATGCCACGGTTTCTCCACCCCTGCTCAAGGCCAATGTCAAAAATCCACAGTGATGTTCCGATTTGAAAGCCATTTGATGCTTTCTAATTGTAAAATAATTGTAGAGGAATTGATTTTGTTATAAACACAAGAGTATAATGGAAGGGGGTGGGCATCACAAATTTGCTGCCGTTAATGCAAATTAACTTTTATTACAATGTAAATGTTTTTCTCACTTCAAGTTTTCATGCTCACAGCCGTTAGTTTCTTTTAAAAGATGTAAAAATAGATGGTAGAATTTGCACGTATAATCTTTTGGTATTACTTGTGTATTATAACTGTATTTCCCCTTCAGATTTTAAACACCCCTTTTACTGATTGCACAAAGAATGAAATCGGTTTTATTTTGCTCTACAGTTTTTTAATGAATACATTTCTAAATTTAATCGGTTTATTTAAATATTTTATTTATGTATTTTTCACGTAACATTTATTCAAAATTTCTGAATTGATGTGAATATGGAACATTATTTACAAATGCTTTGTATGTAAAATTTGGAGCAGTCTTTAAAACAAACAGTATTGGAATATTGATATCCTTTTGTACATAATTGTGTTAGATGTATTAATGATCAAAATTAGAAAACAAAAGGATTTATTTCTATCAGTAGAAAGAGAGGATAAAATCTGAACCACACATTTTTTTTTTTAAGGATTTTTTTTCTTGTTGGCAAGGACAGTCCAAATTGGTCTTATTACTTCTGTTTTAAGAAAATTTATTCTTTCTCCCGGTGATTTGTTTTGTTTTTGAAAATTTATTTTTTGAATTCTTTTGTTGTTGTTTTTGCAATATTTGTTACTTACAATTTTTACACAGCATTTATTTCTTTTCTCTTTATGTCCAGTTGGTTTTTCTTTTTCACATAGGTTCTAGTTTGCTTTCTGTTTTAGCAGAAGCTTCCTTGAGTTGTGTGCTGGTTCCTTCTAATTTTATTTTCCGACTCAGTGGTTCAAGAACAAAGACGTATTTATTATTTCCTTTATTTAAATTTTGTCCGTTGTATTTATGAATTTGAAATATAGTGCCACGAATATATGAATCACGAAAGTTCAAATATGCATGCAGTTTTGCGGACTGCCATAAATAATATAGTTTTGTTCCTGTTTTAAATTCTTTTCTTTCTTGTGTTCCAACGATGCTGTCCATGTGTTGCGTGTCCTGTCGTCATTCTAGAATTTTTAACAACTTCACCATCATTGTCTCATCTCGAGTGTGTTTTCAGTTCAACATGGACCTCATCCTTGGTTCGAAGAGCACCAGACGTTTTCAGTTGGCCTTCCTCAATGCTCTTTTTACCCCCGACTTCTGTGTGTATTATTTAGCTATCATGGCCATTTGTCAGGTGTTTTAACTTTTCTCAGGTTTACTGTTTTTACCAATGTTTTCTAGTTGAGTTTGAAAGCAGCTTAGAATTAATTCTGTAACTTTGTGTATATTTTTTAATATTGTATAAAAAATAACATGATGAAAATAAATGTTTTATGTATAAATAGGCTTGGGCTCATTTCTTATCTGGTCTACACCTATCCTGAAATAAACTTTTGAAGTGTTTCAGTATAGAACATGTTTTCACATGGAAATTACCACGGAATAATCATGTTCTATCTTCTCATTTACTTATATAATGTGTGTGTTTCTATGAAGGTTGTGCATTTATTTTCAGTGCAATAAAAATGGGTGGTTATGAGCAAGTTACAGAAGTTGATCCAAGTAGTCAAATTTTACTGTCATTTCTAGTTACTGGGATTTCAGGCAGATATTTGAATATTGACTAAACTTATCTCTAAATAAAATAAAGTTCCAGTTTTTATAATTCCAAACATTACATAAAGTATATAATCTTTATTCAGTAGAAGAAATTGAATTAGATCAAAATTTAATCTCAATGCAATAATATCTCACAAAATGTATTGCCTAAAAGTTACAAAAAAGATCCCATTTATAGTGGTTTTCTTTCAAAACCATCTATAAATTTGTTTCCAATTTTGCACTCAAGAATCTTAAATACAGATGTATGTTTAAGATATAAATTAATAGGGAAAAGAAAGGACATTTGAAGCAATCTGTAAAGCTTTTATTGCACCAAGATATATTCATAATTTGTTAGTAAAAAAAATGTTTGTAGTGAAAGAGTATTTTTTTTATAAGAGTTTCAAAAAACAAAAAAAAATGAAGTACTTAATATTTTATTTGACATAACGAAAACTGCAAAAAAATATCAAAACACAAAATATAATCTTATTTTAAGTCATAATTTATACATTGAGATTCACAGAAACATTCTCAGAAGTGCATTACATGTGTCTTATAATTACTACATACAATTTTCGGCCAGTGAATTATCACAGAAACATCTTATTTGAAAAAGGATGGAATGTTGGGAGATATTTCTTGTTGGACAGAAAGAGGTTATGATCATTGACAATCTCCTTGTACTTTTAAGTATAGAAGAAATGTAACAAGTAAACAACTGAGGCACTAAAAATTACTCACTGTTTAACTATATAAAAGTGTAAAAATATTTTTAACATCTTGCTGTGTTTGCATACTTATTGGTAAAAAGTGGAAATACCTATATTCAAAACTTCAAATAGCAAATTACATCTATATAAAACTGGGAAATAAAAAAAAATAAAAAACCTACCTTTAAAATGGTTTGCTCATAAAAAGGGGCATGTATTTGAAAATGATATCGCCATAAAACGAACAAACATTATAAAGTGTCAATATTGGATGAATTGTTTTAGAAATATTTTAAAGCTAAACAGTATCTATTTCTAAAATAGCTACATTCGTTCTCCTAATCCAAGGCTGCTGGATTTTATTTACAAAATATTATTCCCTTAAAAATACTTTATGATTCTATAACTGAAAGCAGTAAATGAGATAAATGCATTAATATTGGAGAAACTTTGACCGAATATAAATACAAGTCTTAAGAATTCGCAGCAACTGTTCGAGAGCGAAGTGTTCTGCCAGAACCTGGAATATAAAGCAAGGGCAAATTTATAATATGTGATAAATTTTTTATTAAGTAATTTTTATTTCTATGAAGATAACAGCCTTCAATGAATATACATTACATACCCTGTTTCAAATGTGTACACCTAGTTATTCAAGTAAAATATATACTTGTATTTAAATACAGTGGAACTTCGCTAATTGGAATTTTTTTCTCTAGCCCCTTGAATTTCTTATTAACACAATATTAAAATATCTGTTTATTTTGGTTAATTCAAAGTCAAAAATGTGAAAAGTTGTTTATTTTTTAATTGTTTTTGTTACATCAATGTCTGACGTTCATAGTTAAAAATAAACCTTTATTACCATTTTTTATAATTTGTCATTTTCTTTTGCTACACTCATTTTTAAACCCACATATTCTTAATTCTAGTTTTTGCATAAATCGAATTATTATTGTGGTTCCATCATCTTCTATTTAGCCAAGTTCCACTGTAATGTAAACAATTCAGACATTTATTATTTATCACTTCATGTAGTTTTAACCCTTTGCTCTCGGAAATGTCGTTAGATGCATAATTATTCACTGATCACAAGGGCTCATTTTATTGCTTCAAATTGTAGAAAATATATTTGTGTTGGTTCATTTTACCTGACAAATTATTCTGGGACTTACAACTTTTTTTTTTAACTAGAGAAATCCGAAATCAAGAAACATCAAAATGATGCCCCATCTAGAATAGCGACTGAGAATAGCCTCTCGAGTGCAAAACTATTTTCAGGCTTCTCGACTCTTCAGTAGTTACTAAAAATAAGTTTATAAAACAACAAAACCTTTATAATCTTGAAGATTCAAGATTACAATAAATAGAAATTGTAGATGGACTAAAGTAAGCAAAATGTTTTGCAATCTGTAATTCTTGACTTTTAATTATTCTTGTAGTAAATTATCGCATTTAAGTAGTATTTTACTGAACTTTCAGCATGTAATGTGGAATGATCTCCCAAAATACACATTTGAAACAGAGCTTTTTTTGCAAAACATTTCAGAAAAATTAAAATGCATTTTTTTCAAAATTATAATTACATTATAAGTAATTATTGTACAACAAATTAAAATTGTTTCCTTTTAGAACAGCGAATTACACATATTCAGTTCAACTTCAATAGTAAATTCGAATTTAATAAAATGATGATCGATTCTGCAAATGTCTGAATGGTTAAAAAAATATATATTCTTTTTTTTTAATAGTGGCAACAATCCTCCATTAAATGATACAAAATTTAGTAATCATTTTCATTTTAATGAATCCTTCATTTTAAATAATTTCATTCAAAAACTTTGCAACAGGCAATTCTGCTATTTCATTTATTTTTTTAAAAATTCACATAAGAATTTGTGTATGTCCCTATATTTGCTTTTTTTTAAAAATTAAACTCGGTACTAATTTGAACCAATCTCGATTACATTCACACCCAATTTTCGATCTGACAAATAGGCATGGAAGCAAATGTTAATTTGTTAAATATACTCTACTGCGACAAATTCATAGTTGATCATTAAGCTTCTAATTTGGGTGGTTCGAATCAGCTTGACTTGTGCGTTCAGAAGGAAGGAAAAAATGCGAAGTTCCCAAGCAACCAATACATCATTTTAATTACGATTTTTATGAAATAGCAAATCATAACTTACCTCCAAATACTTGAAAATCTTTGGACTTGTCATTCTCAGCCTTGTGCTGCAAAAAGAAAATTTGTTTTTTTAAGAATGCAACAGGTAGCAGCACAAAACTCATTATAAAACATGACGGTAGATATTTTAAATTTTTTCAAAAAGTACACTTGAAACAATAATAAATTGGACTAAGTTTTAAATGCCTTATAGGTAAGACAAACGGAATCGTTTTAGTTTGCACTATCTGTCCTAAATATATATAATGATAATGCAAAATTTATTTTTTGTGGCAACTTTCATGTAAATAAAACACTCATTTACGGAGTTATCCCCCTCCTTTTTTTTTACTTAGTTCAACAGTTTGATTTTAATAAATCGCTGGTTGTGGGGACTAGAAGTGAAATGCATCATCCATTGAAAATATTTAAATGAATACAAAATCCACTTAATGCAGATTTCTTAAATCAACTTCAATATTAGATACAATTTCTCATTAATTGAAAAAAATATTGGCCCATTTATCTAGTTAAAAGCTGTTCAATTTGAAAATCACTACCTTGTTGAATGCCAAGTCTGGGTTATTTTTGAAAACGATTTCTTATTCTTTTGATGCATGTCAAGTGCAGAGAATTCAGATTTAGCATGTAGACAGGGCTGGATTAAACCCTGTAGGAGTCCTTAGACAATGCAAATTTCACGCACCCTGTCGCCCCAACATACAAAAATAATATTTTTTATTGATTTAAATTTTATCTCTATTATAAGCAATTTTTATGTAGAAAATTTTATGACCAACTGAAATAGCATTTAATTGCGGGTCACCTACAAGAGAGTTGGTTTCAGTATCTAAAGTATAAAAAATTGTAAAATAAAATTTAAAAGCAGTTTTAAACAAAACGGTACAAAAACTACAAAACTTTTTTATAATACAGCATAAATACTCCAATTTAAAGTTTGCCAGAGCTGCTGACTTGCGAGTTAACCAGCCAGCCAATTGTGATAAAATTTGGACCACAATGATTTACAAGTGAATATGAATACATGATTTTTTTTTAAAAAAATCCCAAGAATAACCGTTCTGAAATTTACTTTGATTTTAATTTGAATAAGTTCGAGAACATGGTCCTTGTAAATAAAATGAAAGCACAAAATTAAATTCTCCTGGAAATACCGCACAAAATCTCACCCCCCCCCCCCCCCAAAGTTCAGAGCAAAGTAGGCAGTTGCCTACTTTATCTATTGGAAAATCTGGCCCTGCACAAAGAAATATATATAGAATTAAATTTACTTACTTCATCAGTATCTCCTATACCTCCCATACCTTCCTCTGAAAAAAAAAGTAAGTTAGTGAGTTTTAATTTTTACAAACATATTTAGATTACATTAAATCGTTACTTTGATTCAAGGGAATAACAAATTTTCAAGAACATAGGTTTCTTCTTTTCTGCGTTGTCTCACAAACATAAGTACTGTGGGCCCCACTTATTTAGAAGATATACAAGAGAAAATTAAGACTACATTTTACAGAACAAATAATTTCCACACAATCAAAATTAGTTTCCCAAATTTTTAAGAATAAGTTTAGCTATAGCCCTGTCATCAATTCAAAAAAGATTGATACTTTTTAAACAGAGGACATTATCGAATAAGTTTGCAAACAATTTTATCTATCCTCAGAGTTTTAAACAACGGTAGAATGGGAGCGCTGTCAGAATTCATCCGCGGGAACGAAAATGAAGACAAAATTTAATGTCTGGAAACTGCATGAACGAAACAGATGAATGATAACACAGCCATAATTGTAATGATAGTACAAATTACGAATCCCTCACCTTTTTTTCATGCATGTTTTCTTTGATGTAAAAACAGCAACTGTTTTTTCCCTTGCAATAAAATAGCTTTATCGAAACGATGAAATATAAAGTAATAAATCAACCATCAGCGGCAGTGTTTCCTTCTCTCGACTTTTTCGTATACTTCAACAATATGGAGCTCTTTGTGTTTAGCTTCATCGCATCGGATACGCATTCTGAACCTTTTACCTACCTACCGATTATGTCACGAAGTTGATACAAATTTTCAACTTTTGGTGCCAAGACCAAAAGTTAAATCTCATTTATCTAGCTTGTTGTGTTTTTGAGTTATCAGTTCACATACACTCAGAGATAGATCGACAAGCAGTCAACCAATGGAAGGATTTGGTCCAAAATTTGACACATGTCTACACAGTTCAGATGAAATCGATATGCCCAATTTCATCCATCTCGTTTGTTGCATTTTTGAATTACCATATTCACATGCACACGGACTTCCGTTTGACGATTTCGACCAAAATTTTATACAGATCTATAATCTGGGACTAAGGACCACATACCAAATTTCATTCGTCAAGTTCATTCCATTTTTGGGTAATCGTGTTCACAGAGAGATTTCTGTATATTCGTATACGTGAAAGTGAAAACGCGCCAGGGTGCCTTCAAACCAAATATATCCGGATATAACAGGCTACAAAACAGTTTCAAAGACTGTCAACTTCCCGAGAGTCAAATGCAGTCTGACTGCATCTCAGAAGTCTAAATTGCCCACTTGGTTGTAATACGTGTTTTTGCGATTCAGGAGTATGGTGCTTACGAAATGCTTGCGGTATGGGTTGATTAACGTAATATTTTGCATAGCTATTTACACATTCTGAAATAAACAAGAAAAAGGTGAATCCGAAATTCGTTCAAGAAGTTTGTGCCCATGATTAAGATAGTGATCTGTTTATGTCAAGAATTCTAAAACATAGTTTATCTCCGAATTTAATATACTTTTCTCACATTAAACGTAGATCCGAAGGAAACCTTACGAGGGTACGAAGTTTAACCGTTAACTTGAGCAGATTATTGCGCCCTTAAATCCCGCCCGAGTCACTGTTTTAAGTGGCCTAAGTTCACTGCGGCTACACAAAGTTTTACAATAGCAAACACGAGACTACATAATCGAAAATAATTTCTTTCATAGCAAGAAAATATGATTCAATCTATTCAGACGAAAGCCTGCATACATCCCAGAGCGAAAAATTCCCGTTTTAGCCCATTTTCATAATCACTGGCATATTTCTTCACTGAAAAAAACAAACGCCAGCAATTGTTGCCATTTGTAAAATACAGTGGAATCTCCCTATAACGAAATCGCTTGGTTCCAGTTGAAAAATTCGCTATAGAGAAAATTTCGTTATACGGAGATTAGAGATTTTTGCAGTTATTTAAGTGAATGTAACAAACCTTTTAGTATGTGCGATAAGTTCAAAAATATTTAATTATGATTCTCAATTAAAAATGAAGTAATATTTATTATAAATTTGTTAAAATTATACTAATTTTTATTGTATAAATAAAATGCTCAAAAGTGAAGACAATTTACCAATTTAGAGATTAATATATACTAGTATGGATAAACATAAAATGCGTATTGTCACATATATTTGCTATTTCCACCCCCACTCTACCCCGATTCTTGGAATCTTGACCCGTAGAAATGTTGCTCCCTCTGTAGAAACCCAGGTCCCCACAACTGCATTACCCTTCACATAGCATTCTATTGTTATGTGTTATCGCTGGAATGAACAATGCGAGTGATTCCAGAAACAGGCACATATGAGCTATTTGATTGCACCGAAATTAGCAACTTTCTTCAAAAATGACAAAAATCGAAAAGATAAAGGTCTGAAAAAATTCGTTATAGGGAGACAACCACTTCGTTATATGGAGAATATTTTGAATGTTATTTAACATTCCGATTTAAAATTTCGTTATAGGGAGAAATTCGCTGTAGGGAGACTCTACTGTATAGCTTTTTGATAGTGGTAAACGATTGTCAGCTACTTTTCTTTCTTTTAAAATAATCGAGAAACGTAGTAAAACATAGTAAGCAGTACCTTGAGGATGACATGACGTAGCAACTGCAACGATGAACTGTAGCATAGCATCCAATAGTGTAAATCTGGCTAGAAGATCACCGTTCTGTTGAGGGAGTAAAGAAAGAAATTTATCAATCACAATAAAATAAATCAAAACAAGCATTCATGTTCACTTAAATAACTTATCTTTAGCAATTTTTTCACTCGAATGAGATTAAAGGAGAGGGGATTTGAATAGTATGAATGAAAATTAAAAGAGTAGAAGAGTTAAATTTTAAAGGTAAGTGTTTGCTTTCACCAAAAAGATTCTTTTAAAAAAACGTGAAGGCTTTCAGCACATTTAGAAGGTTCGTTTCGCAAGATATTTTTATCTTGAAAATAAAAAAATATATATAAAGAAAATAAAATAATAAAGAATATAAAATAATAAAGAATATAAAATATATAGAAAGAAAAAAAATTATTTACCGACAATTTAACTTAAATATTTATAAATGGCATTCAATTTAGATAAATAAAAAATATTTTATTTAAATTTCAGGTATTGAATTGTTTTTAATTTGAAGTATTAGTTCATTTGGTTTATTACGAATGTTAGTATTCGAATCACTAACTGCAGAAAGAGAAAACGCCACAAAATACTAATTTTACAAGAGACAAAAAAAACGACGGGAGGCTGTCTCTGCGACACGGTCGCTGGGATTGAGGAGTGTAGACTTACCTTACTCAACTGTGACATTCTGTGACTAAAGTAGCTGTATGTGACTACGTAAAATTCTTCGTGATTTTCACCAACTTTGCAACTCGACTGTGACTAAACCGTAATTACAAATTCTAAAATTATTTTTGCAATCTTCAATGACTACATTTCTCTGTTAAATGCAACTAAAACCAACTCTCTATGTTATTTGGTTGCGGAGCTATAAGCGTTTATCTTTAGCGCCAAAAACGTCAATTTTTTCCTTTCCCGACACATCATTAGACCACTATGGAGAGACGCAAGTCTACGTCAAAGCAAAACTATTTACTATCGTTCCTGTCGAAGCAAAATTTAATTTTTTTTTAAATGTGAGGCTGTCTTCTAACACACATTTCCCGTACATTTTTGATTAAAACAACAACCATCCTCCTTTTAAAAAAGGTTTTGTGTCTTGGATTATTCCTTTTCTGCCGTTAGCGATTCATATATCCGGTATCCATGCACTAAGCCAAGTATTTCAAACATAGTTGAAAGCAAAATCTTGCACATCGCGCTGATAAAATAGCATACCAATTAGTCCTCAAAACAGCCTCATGATAATCTGCAATGATATTGATAATAATAAGATACTGCATATATCATTGGAGTCGCAGGGTTTGAAACTTCGCACCGACACTGTAGAATTTTCCAGTCCCATGAAAAGCTTAGATACTCTAGGACAACGGGTGCGGCATATATCTGCTTAGTGGTTCAGTGCAGAGGTGCTAAGGTAATATGACAAGCTGATGCATTCCCTCGCCCATACTTATAATTTGCTCCACCCACTCCTGCGCATAGCCGAACCCTTGTGCAGTCCAAACATACAGAATACTGTCCTACCGCCAGGAGAAAAACCCTGAACAGGGGTGCCTCGCGTAGACGAGTCGAAGAAAGGAGGGAAACGGATATAACATTAGCCGCAACATTTGGCAAACCAAGCGCTCTTCGTTTGGCGAGAATTCGTTTTCGACAGAAGTACAAAGCGAAATAAGACTTCCGCTGGTTCTATCAGCGCCAACCGAAATGAAGCCCTTTCCTTCTACCCCAAAATGCAGTGGAATATCCCGTTTCCATAACGACCGCCACTGAGATGTCTAGTGTCTAGGGTTTTTCTCGTGGCGGTAAGACAGTAGGGCTCCAAGCATTCGCGATCGCAGGTGCATTTTAGATGTACGAATGGATTATCAGAGAATGAATAGGTAAATCGTTATCTGATTATTCTTTTCCTAGAGTTACTTTATACTACGATTACTGTTTTTTACCATGTACAAAAAGCAATAAATTAGAAAAACTAAAGTAGGTATTTCTGAATAACGAGTTGAATCTTGGCTGTACGTGTGGCAATGCAAGACACAGAATATCAGATTCCAGATAGAGAAAATTTTCGTTTAATTCACAATTTTCAGGTTGAAAAATCATAGCCGGTTCACAAGCCGAAAATCTGTCCCCAGGTCATAGCGGGGCGTTCCGAAGGTAAGCAGATATTATTAAGAAAAGTAAAGAATTTCTTTCCCATAGTAAAAACATTCTTTAAAGTAGAAAAAAATGGCAGATTCCTGACATGAACTCTCATTAATGAAAATCACTTAAGCTAAATGAATAAACAATATTTCAGCCCGTACACACGTTATGTTGCAGGAAATAATGAGTATTTTATCGAAGTAAAGCGAAGCTTCCATGAACTGAAATAAATTTCCTTAGATACGAATGATCATTTAAAACACTCAAAATCGATATAACAGAGTGGGAAGGAGAATTAGGCAAGTTACAAGGTGGAGTGGATACGGTATGAATAATTTTTATGCGCCCCAGGAAACCCTAATTATTTTTAAAAATTAGAACCGCAGTATATTTTTTTACATTTGATTGCCATGAGCTATTTCAAAGTAAGGTGGAAAATGTCAACTGTGACTTTCTACGAAAAATAAATTCTTTCGAAATGTTTCTATTAAATGGCAAGAAAAATATAACTGGGAATAGATGAGTTTTTTTTTGGAAAAGATCAATCATTTTCCCTTTTCCTGTCATTGTTTTAAATCGTTTCTCCACGTGAAAAACAATTTAAGGCGTCCCCCTTTTCTTACAATGGCAGGATCGAGAAAGCAACAGACCAATACTTGAAAATTTTAGGTCTCTTCTTGAGGGTGTTGATTTCAAATAGAATTCGAGTTTTTTAGAATGGTTCATTTCCATAAAAACTCGCATTGCAATTGTAGAGTGGAGCGAACATTTTAAAATTCAAATAAGTACTCACCTTTATGTCGGTGTATAGGTTTGTTATTGTTTTGGGAAGAGTTGCAAACCAGTTCCATATCCAGAAGAACAGAACTGTAGGACCAGATGTGGATTTCTAAAAAAAGATCGAGATGAGCGAACAAATATTCGGGATGTGTTAATAGATAGAAGCATTAAGTTATATTGCAGATTTGAATTATAAAATTCACGTAAATTTTTCTCTTAAAATGAACATCGAAACCTTTCGCAGTTGCGATTAGCATTTCCAACGTTATGTGGTAAAAGCAAAATGTAAGACGCATAAAAAATGGTGAAAGTTCCTTCGCGATGCTTAATTTTGTCAATAGCTTTTTTATAACAAGTTGAATCAAATTCGATGTTCTGGACTAGCGGTTCCCAACCTTTTTGGTTGTGCGGACCACCTGTTGTATAAAAAATATTTTGAGGCCCACCAACTAAATATACACGTAACACACGTACACGCCTATATTTCAAATTAATTTCTGTTTTTTAATATAAAGTAGTAAATCATGTCAGTGGTATATCATGCGCGTGATATAGTTTGGACGCCAAATTGTATCTGAATGCAATCGTGGCGATTTTGTTTTCTTGCCAAGAATTAAATTAGCCACCAGTGACGTAAATCTACCATTCGTTCTCAACCGCCGCCAGTTCCCGTTAATTCCAGCTTACACGATGACCATCAACAAATCGCAGCGACTAACTCTCGATCATGTTGGAATTTACCTCGATGAGCCTGTCTTTTCACATGGAAAGCTCTATGTTGCACTTTCAAGCTCTATTATTCCCAATCACGTTAAAATTTACACAAAGACATCTGAAGTACAAGGAAAATTATTAAATAACGAAAAATACTTCACACCGAATGTTGTTTACCAAGAGGCTTTTTGAATAAAGAAATATTTAAATAATATGTAAATAAAAAAAATATTTCCTGTCATAAAACATATGTTTATTCTATTTGTTTTCAATCAATGTTAAACATTTCTCTCGCATATGTATCTATTTAAACACGTCAAATTTGAAGGGAAATCTCTCGAATGAAGAGGCAATTTGAACCCGTCAAACCATGACGGGTGATTTTCTAGTTTTTTAATATTGTTTCGGATTAACGTAATCTGTACTGTTTTTCTACAGTTAAAATCTCATTATCGCGAAGAAAAATAAGCGGGAAAAATCAATAATATGTATCTTTGGTTTTGATTTTATTTTCAAAATTTTTTCGTGTCATTGTGGGCGTTTTTTTTTTTTTTTTTCATTTTGTTGAAGTCCTGATACCACGGGCAACGCCGTGCGCGTACTGTTAGTAGTTAATAAAGCAGAAAAACAAGTGTCCACTCTTGGATTTTCCTTGACTTCGACTCTTGACTAACGTACAGCGGCCCACCAATACGCCATCCGAGGTCCACAGGTTAGGAACAGCTGTTCTATAGACAAAGATTTTTTTTAAACGTACGTAGTGAACTACATTTTCGTTTAATATAAAATATCTAGGTTTTATAATTACGTAGCAATTCGTGTTTCACAAAACTGTACTTTTGAAGTTACTGGCTGTGTAAAAAATAGATTCTGTAAAGTTTAACATGCCGTTTAACTCATTTGAAACTATTTAGGATCTTATACTCTTTTCGAATGAGCACTCTTAGAAAATTATATTAGCCGCGAACGGCTGTAGTAAATTTTGGCAGAAGATTAAGGAAGAATAATGGAAGAAAACGTTGATTGTGGGACATTTTGAAGTAGGAAAAATCACAAATTAAAGATAAAAAGTACATAATTCGACAATTCCTAAGCAACATTTTTTCCCCTCTCTATTTCAGATTGTGACAGGAAAAGTCGCAAGAAAAGAGTTGTGGTACTACTGGATAAAATTTAACATTTTCATACAAAAAAGATAAATACCAAAAAATTGTCTGGATAAACATCAAGATTTAATTCATTCGAAATACGTCACAAACTAATAATTTTAAAAATATTAATTTGATATCCATTTTAGCCAACAACTGTCAAAAGATCAATATTTTGCTGTTGTCACAGTACAAGGCATCATAACATAGGATTATTGGAGCTCTTACAGGAAGCTTTTTGAAAGCATAATTTTAAATTACAATTTTCAGAAAATTTCTGCTGTGCTCAAATTAATTCGCAATTTATTTTTTTTTACCCAAGACATTTTTTTAATTGCTTTTGAATCGATCAATTTCATTAAGGTATCCGAACACGTTCGAAAGTCGATTTTCGACCAAAATTCCATTTTTTTAATTTTTGATGTTTTCGATAATTCATTCATTTACCTTTCTAAAACATATTTACTTTTGTCGGTACGTTAATTAGAAGATGAGATATTAATTGTTTTATAACAAACCGAAAACCGGAAGTGGGCGTTTAATTAGCCGAAAGTTGTCATTTAAAGGGACAGAAACCTGTCAAAAATTCTTTTAAACTCCTTTTTTGCAAGCTAATATGATGTCAGTATATTTTTAGGAATTTTTTTTAAAGTTTAGATACATAATTTGAGCGCGTGGAAAAACTAAAATTTGATTTTTCTCAAAATTAGATTTTATGCATATTTTTCAAACTTCAAACATGATAACTCAAGATATTATCATTCGATTGTTCTGAAATTTTGTGAACACTTTCTTCAAATGTTTCTCTAGTGAATGTACTAGAATAATGTATATTGTAACAATATTTTTTAAATTATGGTCTTTTATTTGAAAAATGACATAGAAAATTTGCTGAAAATCTTATAATGATTGTTCTATTAGCTCTAAAATTTTTATTTATCCGAAGAATGTTAAGATTCTAGTACAAGCACTAGTCCATAGTATGTAGTTTATTTTAGTATTAGTTTTATTTGAATTATTACAAAAGTTTGACCTGTAGCATGTTTGAAGTTTTGGGAAATTTCCTCTAAAAAGCAGTAGAAATTCAAGAATTTTGTAAATTTATAATAATTTATACTCAAAAATCATACGCTAATATTAATCTTTATTAAATTCGAATCTAAAAAACATATTTTGGTGTTTCTATTTCATAATTTAAGAAAAAAGTGCTCCGAACGTGTTCGGATACCTTAACAAGGCTTACACTTTTAATATGAAAAGGTGGTATATAAAGCATGCTTGTTTTTATTCAGAAAATACAGGACAACGTTCTACTGTACATCGTTAATAAAGAATCAACTAAAACACGATTTTTTTTAAAATTTCGAATTCACACTTTATTAAAAATATCAAAGCACGATTACGTTCCAAACTCCAAGTTTTCGGTTGATAAAAATGTATGTTTAAATATGAAATTTTGAAACTGTAAATTTATTTCTACAGTATCTTTCCTTCGTTTAACAAGAGATTAAAAAATATCTCACTTCTGACATCTCCTTGCGACTTGAACTGTTTGACATACTTGTTGAATCTGAAATAGAAAATACTCTATGAGTAAATAATTGTATTTATCGAATATAAATCTGCATGGATAAAATAAAGTTCTTTATAACTAAGGCTTGAGTTGTTGTGTGTTTACAAATGTAGAAAAGATGAGATAAACAGAATTTTTTGGACCCCTTGCGTTAAAAAAAACAAGATGGGAGCAGACAGTTGTAAAAAATAATATTGCTGATATTCGATTTAGAATTGTAAAGTGCTTTTAGTAGTTCACATAAATAAAAATCGTTGTCCCCATTTCAATAATTTTTCATTAACAGACTGTGATATAGTTTATATGCAAACGCTTGAAATTTTAAACGATTTAGATACGCCTGTTCAGGTCATTAAAAGAATGTGCAGTCACATAAACGCATCGCTCTACTATCTAAAGTCTAACAACACGCTCTCTTATACCTTCGTCGTTTCACCTCTTGTAAGATTCGCTGCGAATTCCAAACCTTCAGAATTGACTCCAGTGTGTTTAAAATATACACATTATTAACATGAAATGGTTTAAGAAATGAACCAAAATATTTTCTTTAAGAACGTATAAGCAATTTAACAAATTAGAAACGCGTAAATTAATGTACAGCCAATCATCCAATCTGTTATTCGATTTTGGAAATTGAAAATATTTTTATTCATGCTGTGCGAAAGCGAAAGAACATTTTAACACAACGCGCGTCACCACATAAAAAAAATAAAAAATAAAAAATTCTTGGGGGGGGGGGGCCGCTATTTTTTCACATGTTATCCACAGTATGCAAACTAATGCACGTGGCCTATTAGGATAGCATACGTTGTATTCATCCCGATACAAAAGGTCGCTTCATGTGTTAAATTATGGACGGGATTTTTCGTAAGAGTACAACCTGTTTTGCAACAAGTTCGACTAACTATCGAAACAATCACACACATAACTAATAATTAATTAAATTGTGTGAAGCTAAGACTTCCTAGACTTGCGAAAATGGCTCTCACGAAAATCATCACTTCATTCAAAAGAAACACTGAAATGGCACACGACTAGCCCTCGGGCCAGCGGGGTACTGCGTGAACTTTGCGGGTCACCTAAGGTCAGATGAGAAACATTACCCGAAACGAGAACACGCACGTGAGTAACGTAATCCTAGTACCTGAATCATCCGACGCATGTGTGAGGATGGCGCAATCTGCAGAAGGCTTTAGTTAATTTTATGTCATTCCAAAGGCTTTGCTCCGCTGGATAACACATCGAGTAAAAAGCTTGGCGGAAAATTGTAAATTTTGTATTTAAGTTTAATTTCTGATCGAATTAACCACTTTCAAGGCACTGAGCTTTAAAAAAAAAAATACAAATTAATCAATACAAGCTAAAGAACACATAAACAGGATTTAATAAATACAACCTTTTCTCTTTGTAAACTTCCATAAATCAGAAATAATATGAAACCAATAGTTCCAAGCTACTAATAAGTTACTCAGACTCATTGTGCATTTTCCTACGATTACAAATTTGTCCATCTATACAGCACGAGCGTAGTACCAGATGCATGCAAGTCCTACATTGTGACTCACGGTCAAAATTAAACTTATGTTTCGGCCTAATCCCGTGACATCGACATAGCATCATCCAAATTTTAAAACAGATTTATAAAACAAGATTCAATATCCACACACTGACGAAGATAATGTGACAAATACATCTCTATGATATGCTTAATGTTCGGTCGGAAATTTGTATATGTTATTTTACAGCGCATTAATTTACATTTCGATCCGAACCGAAATATTTACCAGTGCCTCAGAATCAGATCTTTCAGGCACATTCACATTATACCAAATCATTCTTCCATTTACGAAAAAGAACAACGTACTCGTAAAACGCCTCGCTGCCACTGAATATAATTCATCTACTACAGAAGGGGAAGAACATGCAACATTGTGCAAGAATATACGCATATCGCACGAGGAATTAGAAGTGGAGTTACAGCACCACGTAAATACAACGTGCAGTTACGTTTTAGATAATGCTGACAATTAAGCTTTCCACGCGACTTGAACACGTGACTCGACTCCATAAGGAAGACTCATGAACACGAAGAGCAGAATAGGTGCAAGTCTAATATAATAACGATGCTTAAATCTCCATCACAATTAGAAATTTAGTTTTACCCGTCGACCTTCAACCCAGTAAGTGACCAGTTATTTTGATCTAATAGCCTTAAAATTTAAAAAATTGCTCTTAAAGTGAATAATTGGATCTTTTTTTCCGTTTAAAAAAGACTATGAAATCTTAAGAATATTTTATCCGTGGCAGTTTAAAAAGTTATACACATAAATATGAATTATCTGCTTTTGAAATCAACATGAGAAACGGAAAAATATCGCTCTAACGCCAAGAGGGTTAAAACACTCCACATCCTTTGGGAGAGTGGTTCGACGTGGATTGAAAAAAATTAAGAAATTAAAAAAAAAAACTTTGCTGAGGGAACCATGGATATCAAGTTACGAATAAGATATTTAATTGAAGTTAACACAACCAATATTCCCAGCGAACCAGCTGGTCGCCAAAGGTGACTAATTATTATATAAAAATACACATACAATGTGTGGCATTTTAATCTTGGATCATCTCTCCCGAGGAAAACAATACAATGTACTTTTATTTCGGTAAAAATAGTTAATCCTATAGCTTTTAATGGAAGTTACACGGAATAAATACGGAGCATTTTCCTAACAAATATCAAAATATTCCGGACTTGCATTGATCGATAACCCGAGACAGGACAACAGCTCAGACCATGGCATGTATCTAAGAGTATATCGACAGCTAGTTCAATTCCATTACACAACATAAAACTAAAAACGTTTTTATTAGTGTGCCAAAATGTAAAACATTGTTTTATAGAAAACATGGATGTAAAAACAAAATCGTAAAAGCGTGAGACTCGCATTAAGTGAATTGGAATTTTAATCGCATTTATCATAAATTTTAGGGAATTTTCCTTCTTGCGACATTCAATGTGGATTAATTTTCTCACACAGCAAAACTTCGATTAACCGTCATCGTCTAATAAAAGTAGGTTTATGTTATTACAATACATTTCTGTACATTACTCTTTTAATGAAATTTATATTGATCGTTTTGTAAAATTAAATACTCTATGTATGTATTATTCACTCTTTTATAAAGGATTTTATTTTCAGTTTCGCTCCAAATCTGCAGTGAAATCACGTCACTGTTGTACATGTGTATTAGGAAATTTCTGTTACCATCACAGCCCTGATCTGGACGATGACAGTTAATCGAAGTTTTACTGTAGTATTGTTTTCAGCATTACAAGTTGTTACAATTTCATTTTGACCTCCAGATTTTTTGATAAAAAAAATTCTCTACTTTAGTTCTGTAGGAAAAGCACGTTTCAAAAAATAAATAAATTTTATTATTCTCTATTTTTTGTCTTTAATATATTTCATAATTCATTATTTTAAATATTGTGGAATCCTGTAATTAGTTTTTTTCTCAAGTTCACTACTAGATGGCGCCACTCGTATAGAATCAAAACTTAATTAAAATAAATGGTTAATTAATTGATAGTTAATTTCAAATTAAATTATCGTCATGAAATTTTGCATGTGTGTTCCTGATAACTTTGGTCTATCAGGAAGTGAGTGTTAAAGGAAAAAGAAAAGGGAAACAATTATTAAAACTATTTTTACTTCCGCAAACAGTTGGGGGGGGGGGATATTTCAATTATTTTTACACTAGTTCGAAAAGGCATAAGAGCAAATTCTTAAAACATAAAAACAATAAATCGAAATTCAAGAGCTCGTAAAAGACGTGCAATGACCGCATTCGTCTGTGGAACACAAATTGACATTAAAAACGAATCAGTCGCCAGAAGTAAATGGAAGCAAGTCAAAAACATAAAAACTACAAAAAACTCTTCTTAGAGGAACAAATCCCCAATAACGCATCGCTGAGGAAGAAATGAAGCGATAAAATGAGATTTCTTCTTTAAATCAGCAGACATGCTAAGTCGGCACGGTAGAACAAGTATTAGACCATTGCCGGATCTAAATAACTTATACTACTTTGAGTTCGCAAACTCAATCGAGCGAACATAACTTGGTCTGGCAATCTCTTAAGCCGACACACTTATCACATCATTCGTCCCAAGATGCTAAAATGTGTTGGAATATGGAAACCTAGTAAGAACACATATTTTTCAGAGCGAATGTGAAATAAGTAACAATAAGTTCGGGAGACTTATCACGCACATTTTTAACAGACTTTCTGCACGCATGAGCAGGAAATCAAAATTATGTCACGAAACACATAATGCACACTATTTGCAAACAACGCAATTATGTTCAGACAATAAAAGAGAACTAAGTATAACTCATTCCGCATAAAAGTTTTAGAACCTTTACATATATAAATAGCGGGAAATGGTTTAATGCGAAGGTGGTCTCACTTTAGCTCTTAGATTCCGTCCATCTTTTACTAATTTTTTAATAGCTGATACACCTGGCGTTGCATGGGATGAAAATATTTTGATGTCTTTATGAAATATTAGCTGATTGCAAGCAAATTCGTACTTACATAACGCATTATTGGTACCTTGTCGTTCAGGGTAAAAATACATTCGCGTCTTATAGTCTGAATATAAAAAACACTTTTATATAAAATATTATAATAAACAATATCAAGTTATTAATAATTTTTAAATAATGACATGAAATTTAATCAAACATTGTGGTGTTTCAGTTTTATTTATATGAAATTTGCAGTGTAATCACTGCTTATCTCAAGTCTTTTTTAATCGCCATAATCTTGGTATTACTAGCTTCAGTTGGAGGACATTAATTCTAAAAGCTGCTATTGACTTGCACAATAAATGTATATTTTTTAATTAGTATTTGGCGTATAATTCCAAAGCATCGCGAGTACTTTTTAAAAAATTCAGGGACTAATGGAAATCAAAAGGAAAATTCTCCAAGTAATCTGCAGTAATCTTAATATGACGCAATTTTTCACAGCACATTTCTTAAAATTCATCTTTAAAACAACGGGTGCTCCAAATAAGCAAAATGATATCATATACATAATTTTATTAACTTAGACAAAATTAATATCCATTGTACTCGTAAGTTTTAATGATCAGAATAAGCCTTTGAGGGTAATAAATAATAAAATAAGCTTGACGGTGAATTTTCTAGCCAATACCAACGAAATTCTACGAAACTGTCATATGTACAAATAAAAATGATTGGATTGGCTCTTTAGAAAAATATATTGAGAGATTTATTTCCTTTAAAAATTGGAAAAATTACATGCGATAGACTCAAGATAATCCTTTCAAGAGATGCCTTTTATGACCCCAGAAGCATGTTTTCATTTCCAAGCCATCTAGCATCAAACAACTAAAGGGAGGGGAAAAAAAAAAAAAAAAAAACGAGAGAGGAACGAAACAGAGTGAGATGACCGCCATCATAGCACCAGTGTCAATATTCAAGGAACTTGTATTTCAACGATATGATTATTATCTTATTCAACAATCTGCATTGAATGAAATAAAAATGCAAATCTTTTTGGTGACATGGATCATCATTCGCCAATGCTAAAAAAATCCGATTATGTCGAAACCTGCATTGTTTTGAAAATAAAATTGTGCAGATTATTGAGCATGCGCATGGTTCCTTACAAATAAGATTAAATATGTAACTTTTAAATACAAATCTATTCACAAGTTCTGTTGCAACTTTCAGGAAGAATTACGAAGGAGTTCGCAAGGATGCGTTCTTAATCTTACAAAAGAATGTAAACAGCATACCTATGAACACAGCGCTATTATTCTTTTTCAAAACGGCCACCATTAAATAAGTAATAGGAAAGATTTGCAATACAATACTACAATTTCGTTTTTGGCATCAATTTCATTTTTGATTAAATTCATAGCAACTGTCATGCTCTTTAATTATGAAATCGACCATAACCTCCCTTCTAATTTTACGAAAACGATTAAGTTTTTCGAAAACCAAACAGAAGAAAATATCGACTAAAAATTTTTTTAAAAAATTGTCATTCATTTTGGTTATTAGGATGAAAAATAAAAATTTGAAATTCCAAGGCCATATGTTGTTAATGTGTTACAAATGTCTATCTTAATATAATTTTTCGGTTTCTAAACTTCTATTTCCACATATTTCTTGTCAAACTTAGAAAATCACAAATTATGCAAAATAAATTCACTCTTTTTACATTCTTAGCTGCAAGTTTTCCCAAATAATCTGGATTGAAGCCTTTTTACATTTTCATCATCACTTGCAAATTCAAAATAACGATTATCGCAATTCATAACTGACATTGCTCAAAAGACGATTCGCAACTCTTGACCTTATTTCATTTCTCAGCTCTTCTTGGCATGAAACCAGGTTTTTGAAAATGCTGTTTATTTACACATTCCACAATTAAGTACAAAATATGACACGCATGATAGCTTGTCAAAATTAACCGAAATGAAGAGGCTTTTTTTCCAACAGCAGGACTGCACATTTCAATCCAAAAACATATTAACCACCAACATTGAAAAATATTCGCACTTAATTCAGTTTGTAGCCAAACTGATGCGTTTGAACACACGTTTTTTTCCTAGAATATTTGAAACGTCCAATACTGTCTTCCCGCAAAAAATGGGATCAGGTCTTGTGTTAATATTGGCACCAAAAGGTGTGTTAAGGTATATTTTCAAAGGATGTTTTTTTATACACGACAATTTGCATTTATTCATGTATAAAAAATACACATTTATTCAAATACATGGCGGCATGTTTCTGTGTAAATAATGAATTAGGCATTTATTTTTCGTGTCATTACTAATATAATAGCCCAGATCTGTCTCTCGGTAACGCTCTGACGTCACCAACAATAAAACTCGCGCCATAGCATTGCAAGACGTTAAACAGCACTATTTCATTGTTAGAGAACCTAAATTTCAGTAATTTTAAATTTAATAGAGTAATTGTCGTTCTAATTTCAAATTTAATAGTTCTAAAATAGTGAAATAAAATTTGCCATCGATTGATATAAAATTTATCTCGCTATGATCAATAGTTCCCGAGAAATTTTAAATTATATTAATCATATATTTCAAATCAATTTCCGTTTTTTAATAGAAAGTAGTAAATCACGTCCAAACTATATCACGCGCGTGATATAGTTTGGACGCCACGATGCATCGGATTATTTATTGCAATCGTGATGATATAATTTGATGATATTTTTTGATGATATTTTTTGGCAACGTTTGACAAGCAGAGAAGTGCTTTGTCTTGATTAGACATCTGAAGTACAAGGAAAATTGTTAAACAACGAAAAATACTTCACACGGAATGTTGATTACCAAGAGGTTTCTTAAATAAAGAAATATGTAAATAATATGTAAATAAAACTATTTCCAGTCATAAAACATATGTTTATTTTATCTGCTTTCAATCAATGTTAAACATTTCTCTCGCATATATATCTATTTAAGCACGTCAAATTTGACGGGAAATCTCTCGAATGAAGAGGCAATTTGCACCCGTCATGGTATGACGGGTGATTTTCTAGTTTTGAATATTCAATCATTTCAAAAATTCATAATTTTAAGTTGGAAATCAATAAATCGTTAATTTAATTCGTCGAATATTTTTAAAAAGTAAGGGTTAAAGAAAGACATTCAATCGCGAAAAATCTGCATGTTGCATTAAGCATTGAAGGAGCACGTGCCGAATTTTCCCAGAATGATTTATTTTAAATTTTGTATATCGCATTAAAAAAAATTACAAACTTTTCTTATTTAATACACGATATAAATTCGCAAGTGTTTAGCTTTTTCCTTTTAAACATAAAACAGACAAATACGCGGGCGGAGTCGAAGGTACGATCATTAGTTAATTTTATAAAGTTCCAGACGCATTAATTGTAGAAAACTCATCAACACTCGTGACTGAACTGCCATTTAATAGCTTCCCCACGCGTCACGTGAAAGCTATGAGGTAAAGATCGCGTGATTAAATACCCTCCATAAAATTTATTGGGGACACTAAATACACAGTCGGCTGTAAAAACAATTTCGTCGGAAGAAGGCGAGAAGACAGCATATTCTGCACTTAATCAAATGCGAAGACATTCAAATGAAGTCAAATGATGCTAGCTTCTGGGTAAACAAATGCGTAATCTCCCGAGACTAGGAATTAGAAAGTCCATAAAATTCGTGCAGAATTTTTCATTAATGGACAAAAATAACACAAGATGATCAAAACAAGATTCGCGTTTGCGGGAAATCTCGCATTTTCTGAATGAAGTTTGCATTTAATTTTCACACGCGCACTTTTGGATAGAACCAGTGGCGGCGATTGGGTCGAACAAGTGGGCAAAAAATTTATAGACATCTAAAGATATGGGAAGGCAGGAAAATTTAAAAATATAGTTAAAAAATTAGCTAGTTTTCCAGAACACTATCGCTTTTTTGTAGTTCCTAATTTTAAGCAGCTAAAATGAAATAAAAATTTAATTTTTCCCTAAAAAAGTAGGGGGCAACTGCCCCCCCCTCGCCGCCACTGGATAGAGCTCCACTGATGTCGACAGAAAATGCCGATGATTTTTTTTTTTTTTTTTGCTACAAAACATTTTCAGTTCTATTGAATTCTTTATGAATTTACTTTTCACGGTATTCTCACCAGAATAATTTATTACACGCTAGCCGCCTTCGGCGACTAGCTTGTTTGCAGTGAATATAATTTCAATTGAATCTCTTATGCATAATTTGATAGTCATGATTCCCTTAACGAAAGTCATTTTAAATATATAACTGAAAATTCATAAACAATTTGCAAGCTATTGAAATCCAAAGTACTGGATAAATTTCTCTCAAATTTTGCTCACAAATACTTTGAAGCATTACAAAAGTTTGAAAATATTGTCGTTCCAAGCAACGTCGCGCACATCAGCTGGAATGAATTAAGAGAGCAAACGATTTTATTCGCAATAAATAAGAATGAGCTGGCTGATCAAATTTACTTGGTAAATAAAGATTTGGCCATATACGCATGATTATTTTCCAAATAATACCTGCGGTAATAAATCACAAAACTCTTTATATAAATGTTGCAATACACAAACACAGCTGCAATTATTACATATGTCTGTTTATTGTAAAGTTTATCTATGTAAATATCATTCCCCTCTCAGCGAAAGAAATATCTACCAGTTGAGAATGGTTCCAGAACGAAAGATAAATAACTTCATACTGAAAAAAATTCTTAATTGCGAGCTAAAACAAATAAATGAATGAGAAACAAATAGAATAAACAATTGACACATTTATTTGGTACTTTTAACATATGGTATTTGGTATTTTTAACAAAACTTTGAAAACTTCTCTTTTCCGGACACAGTGTAACATATTTCAACTCCTCATAATTAACAACGATATTTGTAGCTTTTGGGTTAATAAGTCTCATAACATCTCATTCCGTTACATAACACCACTGCAAAGTTCACGTCTAAAGACGAAATCAGCAAATGTGTTGCAACACAATTCAGCTAAGATTATGTCAATTGGCCAGCATGGATTGTTCCACAAGAAATAAACAAGGTGAAAAATGGAAAAGTGAAAGAGGGAGGGAATCATAAAACCAACATGCAGAACAATTTCTCAATCTTCTTAAGAGGCCGCCTGGAGCTTTTCAACCCCCCAAACCTGTTTCGAAATTAAGCAATGATGAGTGAAAATTACCATCAACCTGCACACACAGGTTTCAAAGCAAAAACACTGGGGAAAAACGCCTAAATGGCACGCCAGGGAGGCTGGTCGTAGTTTCTGCGACCCAGTGACCTAGGCTATCTGTACAAGATGACGAGATGTCAAGTGTTACTTGCATGAAACGTCAAACTGACGTCTGAATGTAAAAATCTACTTCGAAAGCGAAACAAAACAGAATTTCACGGTCAAACGTATTGTCAGCGCACAAGTAACCATCATGAAAAAATGAACGGTCTGAAATGTAAGGCGGCAATTGGTTTCCCTAAGTCGATGAGATAATTTTAGTCGTACTTTACAAGGAAGTAGTGAGAGTTTGGGTTTGTGCTCTAGAGCCTTCAGGCCTCAAGTCAATCTGCCGTTTAACGAGTAGCTCGACAAAGAACAGCAACAATTTCAAGTGCAATCAAGTAGCAGCGATGGCGAAAAATTTTAACCTTGAAGCAGCAAATATGAACAGGATAGGCTTAATTGGTCCTACATTCTGACTGCAGATTTACTGTATATGCAACTTTTAATTCTGATGAAATACATTTTGTGACAAATAGTCGACTTAAATCAAAGTTTTTCGGCAAGAATTATCTTTTTTTGGTTATATTCCACGAACATGCTTTCTGGATGTGTCGCTGACTTAATATTTTCATACATTAAAGTTTTGAATGGCACGAAACAACAATCGGAGGAGCATTTATTGGTAGAGGAGAAGACAAGTTACCAATGATTCTTAATGGAGAATTTAATGTCAACTTTGCCTTAGAAGATTCTAGACCACTTATTAGATTTCTCCAAGAGCGTCTAATGATAAATAATGCTCCAACTGTTTCAATGGCATGGCATTACTATTCACGCGATATCTGGACAACGTTAATTCGAAAACATTTACATAGTTTAGATGTTTTGTGGCATAAGAGCCATTAGTTTTCTATGCTACGCCAAACGAAAGTGGAAGTGACCTCAATGTAAAAAAATAAATAAAACAATCGTGTAATGATAGAGTTAAAGTATTTAGTTAAATAAAAAAAATACTTTAAATCAGTGAATACAACTTTACGGACCTTAAAAATGCAAAAATTTGAACATGAGGCTTTACACCAAGTAAATTAGATAAGGACATTGAAGCCGATTTAAAAAACTGCAAACGATGGGCATTAAAGTTTGGACATTCTGTAAGTATGTGGCGGACTGACATTTGGCAATTACATCGCGAGCACAATGGTGGTTCCTCTCCAAGCAACAAGTGAAGGTGAGTAAATCTAGTATGTCCAATGCGCAAACGAGTTATAAGGGCATCAGCTTTCCCATTCATAAATGAGGGCCAAGGTTCTACAAGGGGTTTCACGGCATTAAGTTTGTTATTAGTCTCGGTATCCCACTGCTCCTGCCATTTCATTTGCATAGAACTTGAGTCATTACAAAACTGACTGTAACGTATGTACCGATCCAGTCGCCACCGAAAGAAATTATGAAAGCGGACGTAATTCCAAATACATGAATTGACTCGACTTTATATAAAAATAAATTCATGAACGTTTTCTAGACTGGATTAAAAAATAAATCTTTTTTTTATTTAAATAAAATTTTATCGATCTCATGCACCATCTCCTTTCACTCCTTTCGGAGTTCCGCTAGAATGAATTTTTAGCATGCATGTTAAATTTGTTTTTCAATCACACCAAAGAAGTATAACTTCTAGTTTAAAGTGCACGCACCCATTTTTTATTAATTATTGATTATGATAGATATGGTTTAACAGTTCTCAAAACTCAATCTATTCATTTTAAAATTCCATTTCAACGTCTAAGAAGTTTAAGTAACCTGAATATTTAAGACAGTTCTTAATTCAATTAAGCCCATTTCCGCAGAATAATGTGTCACAGGCGTGCAGCATTAGTGAACCCGAAATGAAGAATTATGTGTCAGAGATATGCACAAGTAATATCCATTATGAGAGAAAAATAAATGCGGCTCGATTCGAAATTTTCAAAATAAATCAATTTAGTCTTCAGTCACAGACTTGGGAAAAAAAGTAGCAAAATTTTGTATACGCCGCAAAAATGAAAAATTCTGTTAATAACGAAAACCAGCGGATGTGTTTTCCTCTCCATTTTCTCATATACTTCCACAATACGATACATTTTGGGTCGACAATACATTTTGAAGAGTATTTCTTCTCATTGACTGATTAAGGTTGCCATGCTTCCCGTATATACGGGACTGTCACCGTATTTCACTACTCAGTCCCGTATTACTATTTGTCCCGTATTGGCAACACTGAGAGTCTATTCAATTAGTTTGTATATCCAAAAGATTATTTAGAGAAAAATAATACCAACCAAAACTGCGATGCAACTATGAAATTGAGTATGGAAGAGAAATGGATGAAATTTTTTGCAGATACAAAGGATATTGATCAGAAGTCGTGTCTACTAAAGCTTTGCGAATACGTATTTGCCACAGTGCCAATAAGGGGAGAATATTTTTCCAGTTGTCAATTCGATGGTCGGAAGAAAGAAACAGTTCTCAGTGATGGCAATTTTGATTTGTCATTATAATTTTTTTATAATTATATGAATAAAGAAAGTGATATAATTAAGAAAGTAAAATCAACTTTAAAAATATGACTGGTCTAAAAAGGATTAGCCTCTTGCAGTTTTATTATTCTATTTCATTCATTTTATTAGATTGCTAAAACTTTATTATTTTTATCAGAGTAAAATAAAACCATTACCTACCCAATTTTTTTTCATTTAGCATCAATGCTACCAGTATCAATGCTTGGAAATTATGGCAACCCTATGTAAAGATCACTTGCCAAAATTCAGTCATGTAGAATGTTGAGTTTCCAAGTTAGCATTCACATACACGCGAGTAGACTGACAAGACAGAACGCCGCCCCATGCCCCTTTTCCCGCAACCATTACAGTTACTGTACCAGTTGGATGGACATGGGACAGACAGACAAGATACACGGACGTTAATCCGATGATGGACTTGATCCAGAATTTGATACATAACTACAGTTCTGGTGATAATCCATACGCCAAATTTCATCCATTTAGCTCGTTGCGTATTCATGAGTTAACGTATTCATGTGGATGGACAGACAGATTTTCATTGACGATTTGTCAAAATTTGATTGAAAACTACAAATTTGGTGTCACGACCGCATACGAAATTTCATCTTTCTAGCCAATATCGTTTTTGAGTTGCCGTGTTCACAGACAAACATAATTCTAAAAATGGTTTTTGCAAACTCAGGGAGGTCTAACAGAGGAGAATCATCAAAATTTCGATGGAAAGTTTTTTGCCGATAATAACATTTTTATGCTTCGTACACGAGAAAGCAAAGGAGTTTGAAATATTGATGCAGAGGAAGCACTGTCGAAATGATTTCAGTTTCTAACAAAATTTAACGAACTTATTTATTTGTGTTTTATTTCATGTACCTTGTCAGACTCCAAATCATTATTTCGATTTTGTCTATTTCAGACACGTGACAGATGTTTTTTACGTTCAAAGAGGGAGTGTGTGAAATATAAATATTTGACGAATATATTTCAAACCTGGAACTATAAAGGATTCGATTTGTATTTGTATGAGGTAAAAGGTAGTCGTCATGCAGATCAGTACGACCATTAGATGAATTATAATAAACATTAACTAGCAATAAGGAAGTTATAAGACAATTTACAGTTTCCTTGTCTCTGAACAAAATGTCTAATACTAGGAAATCTGTCTTTTCTTCCTTTTCCTGTAAATGTCCCGTTAATGCAAAAAACTATCGGGTTAATTTGGTATTTACAATAAAATGATATACAATTTCCAGTCATTTCTATGGAACTCCTTAAATTATAAAGGAAGAATGCTGTAAAACGCCCTCTTAAAATCAATTAAGACAGTAATGAATTATTAACTTGGAACAAGATATGAAAGTTAATAATAGAATAAGGCAACAAAACATATGCATCTAGCATAAAATTAAAATGATTGTCAAATATTGTGTGCAAAGCCTAAAGTATCATTTAGAAATCCAAAGCACGTTTTATGCACGCATGGAATATTGGTTGAATATTAATAAATAAAAATTGTTTATTCTATGCCATTTATAAAGAAACTAGCACATGTGTAAGGTACTTTAACCAGCAAGAGTGATCTCCCCTCGACTTTCTCATATACTTCCGCTATATAATGTGTCTTGCGTTTAGTTTCGTCGTGTAATGAAAAGAATCTAGCACACATTTTTTAACTCTTCCCTTTGACAGACTGAGTCAAAATTTGATTCAAACTTGCGGCTTTGGTGTCAAGAGCACACGCTAAATTTCATTTTTCTAGCTTGATGCGTTATCGAGTTCATAAACAAACGAATAAACAGACGAACCGATGCACAGTGGGATATTTGACGAATCTGGGCGGCCAAAATTATTTTTCGGTTTTAAACTAATTTGAACGTATTAGTTAGTAAATTAATGAACTTTTTGCAGAAAATATTGCTTTATAACTTAAAAATAATTGATATTTTATAACTTCATAGTTTTATACAGGGTTTTCAAAGTAACTTGCCCTATTTAGAGGCTTCTGGGGCGCACTGCATTTAGAGTATCAAGACGAGATTTTGGATCTAAGTATTATGCGATATGCGCTTGCGATTTTATAGGTATAGAATATACCACCTCTTATGGTTTCGGTTACAGTTAAAAATATTATAATTTTTTTCAATAGCAACCAACACCTTAATTTTTTTATTATTAATGAATATATCATCTTGATATTCTGAATGCAGTGCTGACCAGAGGCCTCCAAATAGACCCTGTTATTTTATGATCATACCTTGTACATTGAACAAAATTAATAATATTACATTAATTATATTTACATAAAAGAAATCGGAAAAATAACAAATAATTGAATAAATGATAAAAATAATTGTGTAAAAAATTAGTTAATAATTCATAAGGAAGGTGCGATTTATTCGTCTGATGATAAATCATTGATGTCATTATCTGTTTCTTCATGATCTGAGTCCTCTTCATCAAGAACTTCAGAAAATTCCATTGGCAGTAACATCTCTAAAGTCTCTTTTAAGAATGATTTTGACTTTTTCCTCATCGTGGGTCTCATACTTGTCAACACTGGGTCCGAACTCAAAAACAATCTGTTGAGAACATCCTCATAACAAGAAAGTCTGGAAAATTTTCGGGGTCAATTTTGACGGAATGATTGGAAATGTTTGTTGCGTGCTTCGGCCGCTTCTTCTGACAATTGGCCTATTGGTAGTATAGCATTTTCTATTACAATCGGACCATGCATTAAGATCTTGTGCATAGTAGGCGACATTGGATACCATGGATATAATTGCACGTAGAGCTCAGATGTTTCTTCTGTATATTCTTTGAACTTTTGCAAATTAACCTTGTGGCCACTGGATATGGTTTCTAGAATTACTTTAAAACGATATATTAAAGCAATCCATCTGATCTTTAACTGAGATTTAAAATGGGAGAAATTGTGCTTTATTTTTTTAAATTTCATCGTCATCAAAAGTATCACTTTGAAGAAGATAATTTTCGAGTTTAGTTTATCATGTATATTTGGTAAATTTTGTTGTTGCATAATGTTAAATAACTCTCTTCGAATCATTACTTTGACACCCGATGACCCTAGAGTAAAGTAGAAACAAAAAAATGCATAGTAAATATATGCAATTTAGATATCCAAATTTTGAACCTCTTTTAAAAAAAATCGCACGAGTGTGTGGTAACTTTTTACAAAAACATAAGCAACTTTGACTCGACTTCTTTTTAGATAACTAAATGTGGACAAAGAACAATTTCAGTATTTTTTGCAAAATCCTAAAAAGAGATAAAATGGATTGAACGCAATGTTTTAAGTAATATTTATAATTGATATAACTGTATTCCAATCAAAATGTCTGAAAATTACACACATATGATCGTTTTGAAAATATACATAACAATTTTTTTAAAATTGCAATTCATATCATAAATAAGAGATTAAATGCAAAGTAATTGGAATGCCTACTGGAAAATTTGGAATGTTTGAGCAATGTTTGAAATCCCTTCATTTCAAAAGTTGGGCAAATCAGGGGCTAATTTAAACAAAAACACAAACATAAAGGTCTAAATTTATTGATACAAAAAAAAATTTAGCGTGGAAATGTTTGGAAATATAACAAAAATCTTCGAGATTTCGCAACATACAAAAAAAATTTTGAAAAAAAATACGTTATTTTCAATTGCTTTTGAAATTATTAAAATTAATTTGTTAACAATTCAAATCCATAAAAAAATATGAACACATACCTGCCTCATCATTATCCATAACTGTTAGATTTTAATTACGTCTAGAAATGAAGGTATTCACATTCGAAAATGGAACGTTTGAAGCAACAACTATTTGACGCAGGATACACTTTACACAACACTCCAGTTTGAGCTAATAATACAGAGGTCAAGATCAGTTAAGAGAGTTACAAATGGTATCACGTGATTCCCCAGTTATTCAGCTTTAAAATGTATATATCCATTCGATCCTGGTCTGTAGTTTATAAAATCGACTTTTGGCCGCCCAGATTCGTCAAATATCCCACTGTGCGATGTTCAGCCAGAGGAAGGATTTGGCTTAAAATTTCATACATATCTGCAATTCAGGTGATAAAGATAAAACCATATGCCGAATTTCATCTATCTATCTCATTCCGTTTTTCAGTCACCGTGTTCACATGCACGGACAGACAGATTTCTCGTTGACGATTTTTGTCCAAAATTCGACAGAAATCTATAACTTTGGTGTCAGGATCACATACCATATTTCCTCTTTCTATCTCGTAGCGTTTTTGAGTTATCGTATTTACATATAGTATAATTAAAAAATTCTTTTTTCGGTCTAAAACAACTTGGAGATTTTGATGAATCCCACGGTCGAATTTTTTTATGATTAGAATACTTTCACTTCGTACACGAGAATGTAACCTTTTGAACCGTGGCCGCAAATTTATAATACGAAAAATTCTAATGAACCGTTCCACGTTGGTGCCACACCGACGTGTCAGTCGATAGCTAAAAGCCACAAGAGCCATCACGTATTTGTGACAGTCGGTAGCCAAAAGCCATAAGAGCCGTCACGTATTTGTGACAGTCGGGAGAGAATGTGGCAGTCGTGTGCATTTGGGACAGTCGGCCTCAAAGAATTAATAGTCCTCCACGAAATGATTTTTAAATCCCTTAACTGTAAAGTTCTCTATTATTTAATTTGACAACGTCTTTTGATTTTTGAAGGAGTTGTCGTATTGAATCAACTAAGAGAACATGGTATACATTAAATGTGTATGAATTATACGTCATTTTTGCATCGTATTATAGCGGCTGTGATTTACTTAATTTTGGTTTATTATTTGGAAAATATGATTATTCGATGCACGAATACCACTCAGGCACCACTATTCAGTGGTTAAAGATATTTCAATCGATCATATTCATTTATCCTTTATGATTACCCCGTTGAAGAACGCAAAATTTAACGAAGTAACGATAGAATTGAGGCCAAATAGAAATTAAGGGTTCTTTGAATAAAAGGCCAATATGGCAACCCTGCATATTATCTTGAGAATTTTATTACCTTACTTCAGAGGTATTTTTGCTATTTAGTATATGTTATAATGTGAGTAACGCAGCCTTCTATAGGGGAAAAAATGCTGCTGTGAAACTATCCATAGAACATGTTTAACCTTCAGAAAATCCCGAACAATCAATGCTTTATTTCCTTCTTTGACTCAACATCTTATATAAGCATGACTGAAAGCTAGCGCCAATTTCTCTCTTGATGAAAAGATAATTGAACTTGGTTCCAATACTGACAAAAATTTCATTTTTCGCGTTAACGAAAAGCGAAAAAAGTTTTGCCGCACAGTAAAACTGTAAATATCATTAAGGACATGGTTATCCGAATTTTCTAATATAGTGTAATTTTATGGATAAAAATGTATCTCCTGTTAAATACCTGATTGTTAATTTTTCTGGTCTTTAACTAACAGAGTCATGATTCATCATTCAGACGTGACACAGGGTTGGAACAAAAAAAGGTGAACTTCATAAATAATGAATCGGACCAAACATAAATACGAGAAGGTAAAATAAGTATAATTAATCTAACAATAAAATAAATTTATACAAAAAGTGCTTAAGATATTAAAAATATTGTAGAATTATATAATAAAAAATTAAGAATGATAAAATCCGATGCCGAAAAAGCTGAAATACGCGTTCTGCGGATATGTGTCATGTCTGGCATCTTTTATAAGCCGTTTTTGAAAACCCAAGCCTTTACTTCACTGGTGATTTTTTTCTGTTATTCTCTATAAGATTAGTTGTGGATAATTTTTTCAAATAACTCTTGAAAACTATTCAATTAGATTTATTTTTACGTTACGTCGAAAACAAACAAAACTAATGAAATAAGATTATCGGATGGCTACTTTGTTTTCAATACCACAGGGAAAGGATAATGAAGATTATCCCAGCAAGAATGAGAAAAAAAGCAAATGTCCTCTTTCCATGAAAATTATAAGTCCAAAGTTATAATGATGATAAAGTGAAACTTGGTTAATTCGAAGCTGGCGGAACCATACTAAAAACTCCTTTTATCCAAAAATTCGAATAAAGAAAACTTGAATCTGAAAATGGGCACAGCAACAGAAAAGATGAATTTTCAAACTAAAAATGGCAGTAACGATGCATTTTTAATATTTAACAGTTTTAATAACTATATAATAATTGCATTTAAGTTAATTATAATTTTTTTAAAAATCAACAATTTTAAAAAATGTAATTTCAATAAATGAGTAAGTAAATAGTATATAGCATTTTGAATACAACAACTGAACAAAAAAACTTCAAAATGAACAGTATAATTCACATTTAACGTGTTCAAAGCTTTTTTTTAAAAAGTGAGAAGTTTCTAGTCGCTTGTTTAATTGAATGCATTCCTCAGCAGTCAAGTCCACGAGTGAAATAAAGGCCTCGAAACTTATTCACTTACGACAAAAGGTAAGGACATATTAAACTAACGGATGCGATTCAGAAATTATATAACACTTACTGTTATGCCCGGTGTTGCTCGGGATTAAAATTTCCATGTCTAATATTTTTGATGTAGAAAACTACTTTTGTATAGAAAATTACAATACCGAAAATTCTTTTATCGTCTGAAACGTTTTTTAAAATTAAAATGAGAATATCAATTGAACCAGACGATTTTTAAAAACCGCCGATAGCTAATTTTCTCCACACGTTATTAATATTTGTTGGTAGGCAATAGTTGATACCAATTTCTATTTATTCATTTGACTCGAAGATTGTGATGCAATTGATATCAAATAGATAATGTAATCCTAATTAAATTTAAATCTATGACCAGGGGTGATGAGTTTGCGCGCAAAGACGCGCGTCTTGCCAAGGGAGTGTTACATCGTAAAAAAAAAAAAAAAAAAGAGAGAGAGAGAGAGAGAGATGGAGGCAATCATGCCTTTTCATATCTGCTGAGAAAATGGGAAAGTCCCGAAGATCTCGTGATTTAGTACGTTACAGTAGGAGTGCGTTTATCTAAGATTGAAGTAGAAGTAATTTGTTTATAATTAACCTTTTGCACTCGGAAACGTAATTAGATGCATAATTATTCACTGATTTACAAGAGCTCATATTATTGCTTGGGAACGTAAAAATATGTTTGTGTAAGTTCATTTCCCCTGATAAATTATTCTACAACTTTGTAGGTAGTTTTATAATCATCGAAATCAAGAAACGTCAAAATGATGCACCGTCAAGAATGGTGACTGAGAGTCACCTCTCGAGTACAAAGTTAAAAATTAGGCGGGGTTAAAAAAGATGCAAGAAAATTAAAAGTCTACATAATTACATATATATTTACACTTTTTAGTTTTGACTTCGAATCAAAATAAATTCGAATTACAGACGATATTTTAACATTATGTCAATAGAGAGATCAAGGACCCATGAAAACATTCGAGCTACCGACAAATTAGAATGAGAAACGGTTGAATTGGTCAAGTTCTACTATATTTAACAATAGGTATTAAAACTATAATTCATTCAACATAGACCGTTTCAAGTATCTGTGAAGGGGAAAAAAAAAGCGACAAGAAAGAGGAATCTGCATAATAGGTCCGAGTTGATAATCCTAGTGGTCTTGTGTAATCAAAATATCTTTTTTTCCTTCAGCTCGTAATCCGTATGATGACACATGATGTGACGGAAGAACTGACCAAGTTATTTTGGGAGCAAAATGCAACTCAAAAGAAGGAAAACGAACACGTGAGAGAAACGAAATTTCCAGTTTCACAAGTGGAATGGCCTAGCGTCACTGAACACGTGTTAACAATTAAGAGAAGTACAGAACATTCTCGAATGTGAAAGAAGTTCGAAGAGGAAAATACTTTCAGGTGGGAGACAAAGATGATGCAACACTTAACGAAGGGGGAAAAAGCAGAAGACAAAAGTACATAATTTTCTTTGCGAGTTAAAGCAAATAAAAGGCCATTACCTCATTAGAACAAGTTCAACAACTACTTTCGCAACAACCCTTCTTAAGTGCATTAAAATTGAAAGTTTTATTGAAAATAAGGCTATCTATATATTAATACGTGAAGAAAAACTTTGTACCCCTTTTTAAGCACATTGCGCTCACAGTGGAGTGAGAGATTTCGCATAGTTAAAATTCATATGGAAAAGGAGTGCAGAAAGATAAAATTAATGTAATGCTGATAGAACTTATAGGTGATTTTCACCATTTTGTGGCTGTGTGCCGGTTTTAAGGAGTTTGCTGATCGTTGGGCACGCATGTCTATCGACTTGCACTAAGTCGATGTTGTCGCAGGCTGCACTCGCTGGTTCCTGATTGTTCCTGGGTCTTGCCTCCTTGAGGACCTTATGCGGAGTGGATTATTTGTAATTGATTTAATCCCCCCGCAGTGAAATCCACTCCAAGAAGGAGTTTATTTAGATTATTTATACAAAAAACTCTTTGCAATGAAATGCAAAATGCGGCTGATTTAAATCTGTTAAACACATATTCTGTCAATGTCAAATACATATTAGTCTGTGGTCAAACAGCTGCACAGAGTAGAGATTGTCTGTGCAGAAAGATAAAATTTATGTATAATATGTGTTACAAATACATTAAATTAAATAAAATAAAACATTCATTGTTTACGTTCGTACACTGTACAAAATTAGCGGAGTAAATGCGGAGTGGGTGATTTGTAATTGATTTAATTCCCCCCCCCCGCAATGAAATCCTCTCCAAGAGGGAGTTTATTTATATAAAAAAAAACTCTTCGGAGTGAAATACAAAATGCAGATGATTTAAATCTGTCAATGTCAAACACATATTAGTCTGTGGTCAAACAGTCGCACAGAGTAGAGATTTTCTCTGAGGAACTTATATATAGTATGTATTACCAATACATTAGATTAAATAAAACAAAACATTCATTGTTTACGTTCATACTGAATGTCAAACACATAAAAGTCTGTGGTCAACAGTCGGACAACATTTTTTAAATGCCCGGGTTTTTTTTTTGTTTCAATAAAAAATAACCTTAATAACATTCAAACTTAAAAATTTAATGAATTACGGTCGAATTTCGACCGCTGGGCGACCTCTAGTTTCCTTTAATGGCTCTTGGAGTGTAGAGTTTATCACATCAACGTTCAGATTTCAAGAATGGCAAGGACTCTTGGTTACGCAAACTGCTGAACAAGCACCGAAGTCATAATTTCAGAATATAAATATCGAAGCCATGGAATAACGCTTAGAAAAGGCCTGAATACACAGTCTTATAATCTTTACAAATAGTCTATCGAGTCTTTTCCAGTTTTCATAAAACTTAACTGTGATATTTAAACAAAATAATCCCTAGATCGTGATCATTGCTTATATCAATGGTAATTGCGACCTCATTTCGAAAATCCGAAAATTACCGTGGAAAAAATGCAATATCAAATAATTCGAAATTTGAATGTGATACACACGTATACGCACATATTTCTAAACAATCTCACTGAAGAGGCAAAAAATATAATTTATTAAAATCCATGCAAAATTAATTTATGTTTTACCAGACCATTTAGCGTAATTTTTACACCACAAGGGCACTTTTAGATCACATTTTGAACCAAATCAGTAGAAGGGAAGAGGTGTTGTTCAAATAGCATACACGACTGTCTTCAATATAGAATGAAGCTAAACACAGAATGTGCAATATTGCGGAAGCATACGAGAGAGTCGAGGGGAGAGCACTCCTATTTTTCGTATTCTTTGAACCGAAATTGGTTTTAAAAAATTCATATACATCTGTTATATTCTTATATCTTATTTGACGATATTACATTAATGCAAATCCTGCCAACATAACTTACCGAAATGTAGAAACGGAAAATACACAGAATCTTATTTTAAGAAAGGGTTTCAGAGTGAAATAGTAACAAGACGTGGAAGAAACTGCAGCAGACAGAGCGAACAAACCCGCAACTTTCTACACATTAATTCTTCAAAACATCTATTCAACTTTTACCGACAAACATGAACCAGAATGTCTGATTAATCACTGCGTATGCTAACGGTACCTTTACTCCGCAAAAATTACTTTGTTTTATGTACTTTTCAAGTTAAGTACACGTTAGAGCTTAAAATCAATCTGTAAACAAATCGATACTCGAAGAGAAATTTCAAATGATTTAATTAATCAATCAAATGAAATTGTTTTGTATCGAATGTATTTCTAGATCAGAGGTTCCCAAGGGAGTACGCGAAAACAACGTTGGTGATGGCGTAATACATAAAATGTAAGGGATTAACTAAAATGAAAAAATAATAAAATTTTGCTTCCCCAAGTTCACGTGAAAATGAAATTTACGCAAGTCCGAAGGCATATTCAGTAACAAAGGAAGAAGGACTCGGTGATAGAATATTTAATACCTTTCAAAAACGCTCATCTTATGAGTATATAAATAACAAATATAACAATAAGCTTCACGCAGCTCCAAACGTGATATCACATTCGTCTTCATTTGAACCTCATTTTATAAAATTCTGCTCAATGTAACAAGCTCAAGGATCGCATTGAAACTGTATTCCACTTCAATGGTTGAGTAATTGTCAGCTTTCATCATAACTTAATGTGGAATTATTTCAATGCTGTTTTCATTTCGTTGTAGAACCAATCTATTGGAAAACATGGAATCAAATGTAAAATCAAAAATCCTCCAAATGCCATTAAATTAATTCGAGTCGTTTAAATCTTAAGCTAATCATTAATAAAAAATTGGAGGTATGACAATAGGGGTACTCGAAAATAAAGACTTATCAAGGGGTAAGGGAGAATAAAAAGGTTGGAAACCGCTGTTCTAGAAATCAAATTTCTACATTTTAAACGGGACTTAAAATTTTAATTTCTAAAATTAATTTAAATTTTAGTTTAGAACGAAATCCAGAGTTCCTGTGAGTTTTGTCTGTGACGTTTTTGTTTCATTCACTATTTCAAAATAAAATTGTGTTACCTTAGCGGATTAGTATCTATATACACTGGTGTAAAAAATTAAGGAAAATTTCGCAAAATGCGAGAAATTTGCAATTAATACGAAAACTACGCTTCGAAATCAGTTCTGGCGAATCGTGTGTCATACACATTTTTCAGTGAAGATTCGGTCACGAGGGCAATTAGGGGGACCACCAGAAAGAGATGAAGGCGAAAATGGAGTTTGACCCATCCTGTTTCACAGAAAGCTGAGAACGAGATGTAACTTTTATCGAAGGCATAATATTTACATGCATTTTCGTAAGCATAGCACAAATATTCGGGAAAATATAAATGTTTCTTTAAAAAATCCCCAATTTTTTCGCATGTGTTTTGATTATAACATGCGGAGTTTGCATTCGAATTATACGAAATTTGCAGAACACTTGACAATATGTTACAGAAGTATTGTATTAAACTTTGAAGTAAATACGTTGAATATTACAGGAAATATGAGTGTTTGTACTAAATAATGTTTTACTGCGCATGTGCGAGACGCAGCGGAATTTTTCTTTCATAACTTCAAAGCCATATATATATAGAGCAACTTTAAAAAAAATTCCAGTTGAATCCCGCTAAAATTCAGAAACCTGTCGACATTTCAGTGAGGTGAATTTAAATTTCTCTTTGAGAGAAGCTAAGTGATGAGGGTTCTTGTATAAACTAATATTTTTTAAATTTGAATCTTCGAACAGTAACATTGATTTTAGGAAAATTGAATATCATGAATATCACCATCATGTACACTTATAAATTAAATACATTATTTAAATTGCATTTCTTCGAATACCATTCGAATATTCAAGTTTAGAAAATATCAGTTTGTACAAGAACCGTCATCATTTAGCTTCTCTTCAAGAGAAATTGAAATTCACCTCACTGAAATGCCGATATCCGCCTGAATTTTAGTGGGATTCAACTGGAATTTTTTTTAAAGTTGCTCTATATATCTGGATTTGAATTTATGAAAGAAAAATTCCGCTGCGTCTCGCACATGCGCAGTAAAAAAGTATTTAGCACAAATACTCATATTTCCTCTAATATTCAACGTATTTACTTGAGATTTTAATACAATACTTCTGAAACATATTGTCGAGTGTTCTGCAAATTTCGTATAATTTGAATGAAAATTGTGTATGTTATAAGCAAAACACATGCGGAAAAATTTGGGATTTTTAAAGAAAACCTTTCTATTTTCCCGAATATTTGTGCTGTGTTTATGAAAATACATTTAAATATTATGCACATCAAAAATAACAATTGATAAAAGTTGCATCTCGTTATCAGCTTTCTGTGAAACAGGATGAGTGAAACTCCATTTTCGCCTTCATCTCTTTCTGGTGGTCCCCCTAATTGCCCTCGTGACCGAATTTTCACTGAAAAATGTGTATGATACTCGATTGAATGTCGCACAATTTCCAGAAAAGATTTCGAAGCATAGTTTTCGTTTTAAGTGCAAATTTCTCGCATTTTACGAAATTTTCCTTAATTTTTTATACCAGTGTATATAAAACTCAATGTATGTATGTTTGTTCCAGCATCACTTGCGAACGACTACAGGGATTTCGATGAAATTTGGTACACATGTTCCTCATTAACCCACTTGAAGTATAGGAGGGGTAAATAAGCCCCAACACAGTTTTTCAGGGTAGGGCGGGGCAAAGTCTCCAAAATGCATGTAACAAATAGGCCGATTGACTCGCTTGGCGATTTTGATGACATTTAGTATCAGATTTGGCGCCAAGAAAATATCAGTAAAGGTAGATTTATCCTTACGAACAGTATTGTTATACACAGGTTTCAGTGTATTATTTTTGTTTCTTGAAATTTATTTTACGCAGAATGACAACAAAATGATAAAATATTATTGAACGAAGAAAAACAGGTGAATGAAATAAAAATTTTATGAAGTTGAATATTTCGTCGACTGTCCTACTATTTTATAATTTGAATCGGTAAAATTTAAATTCGACTGCTACGGAGACTGACAAAAGGAAGATAACTGAATTAGGCATGGATTTTCTGATTTATTATACGTCCTAAAGTGATATTAATCTTTATTTTAAGGGAACTGAGATTTTTCGTACTATCAAAATGTCGATGTTTCAATTATATCCTCATAGAATAGGGTGCAATTAACCGATTCAGGAAATGAATAATTAGCGTAGATTCGAAAAATTTCGAAAGCTCATAACTTTAGATTTAAAAATGTAATGAAAAGGATACAATATAATAAAATATCTATTATTTTGCACTCAAATATACAGTTTTTGCATTATTCTCAAAAGAAATTTTATTTTAAAATTAGGTACGCATGGTGTAAAATTGTTTTCATTGTTTAGATATTGAATTTTATATTAAAATATATCTAAGCATTATGCATTTGCGAAATCTTTTTTACTTATTTCTGGTTAGTAGTATATTTTTACGATACTTTTCTTAATGAAAAATATTTTTCAGATTTTCAAGTTATACGATATTCAACATTTTAAAATAGATTTTTTTTTGAGTGTAATAAGATGAAAATAAGTTCATTGTTCTTACGGAAACTAAATCGCATATTGTGCCGACTTTGGGGTGATTTTATGTAAAAACGTTTTTTTTTTTTTCTTAGAGTAGGTACCTATTTGTGGTTATGTATTTGCAGATAATCACAACAAATTTTCGATTTTCTACCAGCAAAACAAATATTTTGAAGTACAAGTATGTTTACATTGTTTTATAATGCAAACCTCATATTCTTGCTATATGTATTATATTTTCACACATTGGCTGCTGATCACGCACTTTGACTCCTGCTTCTGTTTCACATTTGCTATGTAATTAGTTAACCTTTTGATAGCGGGTGTGGTTTATAAACCACATATATAACAAAGTACCGGCAGTTTTTTAAAAAAATTCCCTTTCCTCTTCATCACAAGGTTTTGATAAGAAAATGACAGGGCAACTCCGAGTAATCCGCTAGTATTTAATATATACTTTACAGTTAAAACGTGGAATCCATTATTTCATAGAATAGATATTTCATGAATTACCTAGTTATTTTCAATCCGTTAATTCATAGAATAACTAGGTATTTCATGATTTACCTAGTTGAATACCTAGTTATTCTTTGTAATAACTGAATTATACGCTTTAACGGTAACATATATACAAAAAAAAAATCCCTTTCGACAAGCTGGAAGGCGAAGGTAGATTCCTTTACGTTAATGTTACAAAAGTAATGAAATGTTACATATTGTTCAATACAGACATAGTCAATGACTTTGTTGTTTCCAGACATTGCAATATTGACGTCGTGATTCTGTTTTCATGACATTTAATTTTCAACTATATCAATGTTTTATCATTCTACTCAAAAGGTTATGCTAGAATATTATTTATTTTAGGTCAGAACATTGCCACAATTTATTTTATATCCCAACGCATAACAGGTAGGAGTCATAAAGAAATAAACATCCCAGCAGTGCAAATATCCTCTAGATAACATTAAGCAAGCCAATCTGAAAACAGTAACAAAAAATTGACACGAATGAAGAAAGACTCTAGATTTAAAAATTAATTTATTTAATCTAGGTTACCATATAATTGTGCGAACGTTACTTTGCCATATGCTAAAATCACATGATATTAAACACTACTAGAATGGGATCATTTAGAGAATTCCCTGGTTACAGAGATAATAGTCACTAAATTCGTAACACACAAGAGAATAAAAATCATTCAATATTAAGAATGGCAAATTAAATACATGTGTTTAAAGCATAGGATATGAATGCAGCCATTTTGAATAGTGAATTTAAGTCTCCATTGACAGTTAAAAGCAAATACTCAGGCAGAAAACCCCAAAACAATTTTAAAGTTAATGAGATATTTTTAATATAAAAAAGGATATCCCGGTATCCAATGTGAACTCTTTTCCCTATTTTTGCATAAGTAATATGAGGACGATCAAGCCATGTCCGTCCGATGATAAGATCAACTGACTGCGCATCGTCAGGAACAACGTATATGATTATGTTTTCGGCCTTTACATTATCAACTTCAATATCGGCTTTAATTCTTCCAATAGACGTTAATGCAGGCATCTTTTGATTTCCAAAACCGTATATTTTATTGGCAGCACGTTCAAATTTCAATTTAAGTTTCTGAGCAACTGATATCTTTAAGAGACAACACGAACTTCCAGTATCAATTAAAGCTTGCACGTTATCACAATTATTAATTTTCGCTTTCTTCAAAAATGAATTACTCTCGCCTGAATTCTCGCCAACTAGTCTAACAGATAAACTTTCTTCACTTGAATGATTCGTTTCCTTGGCGACACAGTTTATAATTTTATGGCCTGTTTCATTACCTTTTCTGCATGTTAAAACTGATTTTGGCATCGAACAGTTCCTTGCAATGTGTCCGAAATTAGAGCAGTGGAAGCATTTTGGTTCACCCCTCTCGTTATGTGTAATACCGTACAGTTTTTTCTTTTCGTTGGTTGTAAAAGCTGAATCATCTTTAAAGGAGTTCTGCTTGTCGTAATGCCATTCCTTACGCGGTTGTTTACTCCTGAAAGTTGACCTCAAAGTATCATAATCGTCCAGTTTTTCAACTAAATCATCTGGCGAATTCAGCTTGGACCAGTCATCTATAAAGTGATCTTTTACTTTTTGAGACACTTTACGTTTTATCTGATCTGTTATAATAAGCTCGCTCAATTTTTCAAAACTATCTGCTTTAACTCCATTCACCCATTCATTAAAAAAATCTTCTCAATTCATAGGCAAAGTTCTTCCAGATGCTTCCTAAATTCTTATTATGCATAAAAAACTTTTGGCGAAATTTTTCTGGGGTTAACTTATACCGTTTCAACAATATCTTTTTAACTTCGCTATAATCGTTTGCAATCTCATCTGGTTCTCTGGCGATTAACTGCGCAACGTCATATGGCATAAAGCCAGGCAAATGAGTTACCCAAGTGTTTTCTAATATTTCAGCTTGTTTGGACAGACGATCAAACATAATTAAATATAAACTTATATCGTTTTCATCGGAATTAAATTTTTGCATCAAATGATGAATTTCTAACTTTGGCTTAATTTGCATACTGTTTACATTTTGATTGGCGACGGAATTTGAATTTACAGACCTACCTTCTGCTCCAAGGCGTATTTTTTGCAGCTCGAATTCCATTTCATCCTTCCGCTTCCGTTCAGCCATTTGGATTTCGTCTTGGCGTCTTCTCTTTCCTTCCTTTCATTGATGATCGTATTCATCCATTCCTTGGCGCTTTCTTCATCGTATTCTTTGCTCGCCAAAATAATCTTTTTCAAATTCTTCAATTTATGGCTGTCATTGACCGTTTCTCCAAGTTCTTCAGCCAATATCTTCAAATCGCACTTCCTTGCTCCAGCGAAGATAGACATTTTCGTAGTTTACTACACTTTTATTTACAAATAACGACAAAAAAAATTTCGTAACGTACTTTAAATTTCAAATTCCTTCCGTCTTACTTAACTGTCCATGAGAATTTCAGTCACAGGTTTCTAATTCATCCCACTTCTGATTTCTGTTGGCTTCTCGATTGGCATTCATAAGACTTCTTTTAAAACAAAACAACATTTATTAAGCACAACCATTACACTTCGTAACTGCATACAACGTAACTTCGTTCAATCGTACCGTACTCATCACTTCTCGTAATCGTCTCTCTCGACTATTTCTAAAAATCAAATTCAAAGTAGCACACATCTTACTATCGCCACTTACCTGATATCATGCATTGTAATACAATAAATGTTACAGTCATGCTTTTGTCAGGCACAATATTAAACACGCTTACATTATTAAGAAATTTTACGGTGTTGTCCCATTTGCTTGTCCAATGCCATGTCCAACCATCTGTCAAAAATTTCAGACGTCATCGACGATTTTTTGTTGAATTCGTATTTAACTTCTAAAGATTTTATTCCTTTGAAGCACCTTTGAGATTTACTTTTTCCAAAAACAAGCATCTTTAACTTTTCCTCGCCAGTCATGTTGGCGCATAACAAAATTGGGAATCTTTGCTTGCTTTTCTTTCCTCCGAAACACTTGTCTCCTTTTAAAGCTAGGTTTTTGTGGGGAGTCGTTATCGCTGGAATGAACAATGCGAGTGGTTGCACATGTGAGCGATTTGTTTGCACTGAAATTAGCAACTTTCTTCAAAAATGACAAAAATCGAAAAGATAAACGTCTGAAAAAATTCGTTATAGGGAGACAACAACTTCGTTATATGGAGAATATTTTGAATGTTTTTTAACATTCCGATTAAAAATTCGTTGTAGGGAGATTCTACTGCATATTATATATATTATATACCAAATTTCGTAGCTCTTGGTCTAGCGGTGTGCCCTGTAGAGCGCCAACACACGGACACACACATTCTCCTTTATTATTAGTAGAGAAAACTTAAGGATAAAGAATGTTGTAGAAATTATTATCCGGTAAATCAATAACAGGAAATAACCTCAGAACATGAAACACAGAAAAGCCTGCTTTGAATTCTTTACACCTTTGACAACAGAAGAACCTGTCAGACAGCAAGACGACGACATCTTCAAGAACGAAGTTTAAAAACTATTCTTACCTTGTTCTGTGTATTAAAATGATGAAATAGAATTTCTAACTCATTAATTGTTATTCTTAGACAAATGTAAGATTAGATGTTTTTAATCCTTTGAATGAACTGGATATAACTAGAATAAAAGAAATGTTTATTTGCACAAGAAATAAAAGTCTGAATCGAATGACCATTTTCAAAAGAAGTTATCAAAAACTTTCCATCCAAAAACAAAACATTAAATAAATTAATTGCTATAGTAAATTATTACCTTTAAGACATTAAAAGATTAAGAAATCACAATTATTCAGAGTTTCAGTACATTAAAAAAAACTTAAGATATTTTCATAATTCTAAATTCTCCTTCCTAATTTTCCGATACCGGCATAGACTTACGATACCTTTACTATCCTTAGTCTATGGATACCGGCATGGTTTAAATGGAACATTTCGCATCACTTATAACAGCGGTTCCCACCTTTATTTCCTCCTGTACCCCTTTGATTAGTCTTATTTTGAGTACCCCCCGCCCCGAAACATCCCTTCGTACAAAGAAATTTTTATTGATAATGTTAAAGGCTTAGGTTAGTTAATTTTTTTGATAGTATTATTTCTCCGTCATTACAAAGGAAAACAGAATTAACATAATTTAACATTAACCAATGATGAAAGCTGATATCGTGAGAAACAACTATTCAAATGGGAGCCAAGTGTTTTGTACATCTTTAATCATTTTCTACATGACGAATCACAATCCATGATCAATGATATAAGGCCTGTTAGAAGATGAAAATCTAAATTCAATTACATACTCTTCCCAAGTCATTTTCGGCAAGAAAAATTGCAATACTTCATGAATAATGCGGTCTATTAGAGCTAAAAAGATTATATTACACCATTTGTCATCTCGCATTTACGAAAAGCTAAATCTAGTAGAAAATCAGTTTCAGCGAGATATGTTAATACTAATGAAGATCATTTGCTAAAAGAAGTCATCACAACATTTCCAGGATATTAGTAGAGCACAACATTTACAGCTCTAATATTCGTAGTCTCTAAATTATAACGAAAAGAACGTTTAACTAAATACTCATATCTAAGAATCGCTCTCAATATGAATTGTGGTAATCATGAGAAGGAATACAAATACCAACAGTTTATTCGGAAACAATACATTCAATTATCTACTAACAGGGCTTGGTTAGAACCGTGACAAAATTTCATCTTCACTACAACAGTTATTCATCTCTTTTATGTTTTAACAGTAACTTCAAATTTAGATATAAGCATTTTTTTACGTGCTCTTTTAGTAGAGCAGTTATTAATTTTGTGCTTAGAAAGATATATACTTCAGAGAAAGTAAATAAATATTCTAAATTTGAAGAAGGTATCATGAATATTTAAATAATGAACATTTTAGTTGATATTAGAATATAAACAAGCTTTTATAAAGATGATGAAATAATTGCGATTAATTACGATATCGTTTTTATATTCAACAGGTTGAATTACCCAGCGTTTGCTAGGGAGAATTTGGTGTCAATTTCTTTTCTGCATTTACTACAAATGAAATGAAAAACGATTAATTTTTTAAAGCATGAACTGATCCTAATACTGCTTCAGATTTCTTCTTATTTTTTTTTACTGTACATTCGTTAGGCACACAGATAATTATTTGCGTTGTTCTTCGTATAGATATGGCAAGGATACCTGATATTTCCACGATTTCGGTTATTATAATAATTTTGAGTTTGATGAATTATTTTTTTTAAATTTGTTTTCAAAAATTAAATTTAATAATACCATACATAGCACATTTGGCGCTAAATGCGCCAATGTAACACATTTGAATGGCCTTCTACCTCCTAGAAATGGATTCTTCCTACGAAAACCTGTTTCTATAGCGACCGCCGTCAACTAGACAATTTGGCGGAGGGAGTTCTCGTGTCGGACAGACAGTAAATGCCTCCCATTTTGATTTGTCTTGCTAAATTGCTCTTTAAGTTCTTAATAGAATTCTAATCTTACAAGTCCGGACATCTTCAATATTATTAGTCTGGAGTGACATGTTTAATTTTTGTTCTTGCTGGCATTGCTAGAGACCTCATACCTTATCGTCTTGAAGATAGAGAATACCTGAACCTTCTACACCAAATCCTGCTGGGATTTTCCAAGGATGAACATGTTCCTCGCTGCACCGCTCAGTGTAGTTCCAGCATGAAGGGGCTATCCTCTCATATCATCAATGAAGTTCAACAACATCTAAACGTTAACATTTCGGCAGCACTGAATGGGTCGTAGGGGTTTGGTTCATTGGCCTGCTAGATAGGCGGATCTATAAAACCCTGCCTTCTTTTACTGTTTAGTTATATTAACGTCCCGCGTTGAAGCAACACGAGGGCTATGGGACGGACATTTTTGAACAATTTTGAACCGGAGTCAGATGATGAGGACGACGCCTAAGTATGTACCCCCTCTCCAAACTTTCACACCATACCAGCGCGAGGACGTTTAATATCCTTCATATTACACAGGTCTGCGATGAAAAAATTGTCAGCAAAGCAAGTGGTGTTTTTTATAGTTTTTTGGATGCTGATTACTGGAAAAATAATGAAAAAATTCCATCGCGCACAGTTTCATCACAAATCACAATCTATTTTTTTACTAATTTAGTATATTTCGGACCAAAATGTATTATTTATATGAGTTCGATAAACATATTCATGGACTTAAAATAGTAAATTGGTAGATTAAACTACCAAACAAGAAAGAAGAAACTATTTCAGTCCAGAATATTCCTCTGAATCGGTAAATTACTTAAACACAATATTAAAGACAGAGGAAACCAGTTGAAACCGGATACCTCTCCTACTTGCCAAAAAAAGTGTTAATTCCACCGCTTCACATAAAATTAGGTCTTATGAAACAATTTGTGAAGGATTTACCAAAAGAAGGTGAATGTTTCAAATACCTTTTTGACCAGTTCCGGGGTTTATCCGAAGCAAAACTGAAGGAAGGTGTGTTTGTAGGACCAGACATCAGGAAAATGATGAAAGATGAAAATTTTGAGATTAAAATGGAAACAAACGAAAGAAAAGCCTGGCAATCTATCAAACTACTTATTACTAGCTTTCTTGGAAACAAAAAGGCCCCAAACTACAAATCTATTGTAGAAGAGATGATAAAAAATTTCAAGATTTTAGGCTGTAGTTATGAGCTTAAAAGTTCATTTTCTCGATTCGCAACTGGACTATTTTCCTGAAAATTTAGGTGCAGTTAATGAGGAACAAGGTGAAATATTTCCCCAAGATATAAAAGAAATGGAGAGGCGATATCAAGGAAAATGGAATGTCAGCATGATAGCTGACTACTGCTGGATGCTACAAAGAGACAATCCCTGCAAAGTTCACAAGAGGAAAAGTGACAAAAGAACTTTTGAGATAAAGAAAAAACGTTACTATAAGGACTTGCAACTTTCTACCTATACTTAACAATTACTTGAACTAGGACATAAATGTAATTTATATGGATTTATGAATTAATGAAATTTAAATGAAATGTCAAAATTTCGCGATTTCAACTGTTTCCTTCAAAATATGCAATCACTTTGTAAAAAATCCTTATGTGATAGAAATAAATGGATTTCATTTTTAGAATAAGCACTAAAAATAACATAAAAATCAGTCATCAAAATTAAAACAATTTTCAAAAAGTATTTTTTTGCAGGTCTGTTATCTAATGTGAAACAGACCCAGTACACGACGGATCCCGGACGTGCAATCGGGTTTCCAATCCGGAAATCTCGGCTCCGAGGCCGACACCTTACCACTAGGCCACCAAGGCTCGATTCTACGAGAGAAAATTGAAAATCTAAAATGCTTAAATTCATTCTTGTTAAAAAATATAAACTAATTACTCAATGTTTAAATCAATAACACTACATTAAGATAAAGCGTTTTGCATGTATTATCCACAAAAAGTAAAAAAATTCATAAGTATGTAGTTAATTAGTAAATATGCAAAAAAAAATCAGATCCAGTCTTGTCAGCAGCACTGTACTGAAGTTACGTTAACATAGTGGTTAAAATCTTGGAAACACTAAAAGCAAACTCCTTCCTACACCTTGCCAACTAGAGCACGAAGGGCAAAAGGCGTTCTTTGTTAAGTGGATGCATAAAGAACGGTCCACGACGAGTTTAACGATATTAAGATGGAAAGGGCAACACCAAGTTGGGTTGGGAGGGGGGGAAGCAGGGAGGAATGAAGGGTTCATTAACTTGCCCAGAGTGTTCTCGAACGGATGATATCATTCCGATCCAGGTACAGACAGTACAACGAAACAATGCAAAAGAAAAGAAAGACCTGTTTCAGGTTTAGGGGACGAATTCCCCGCGATTCTGAAAGTTGGGAAAATCAGAAGGTCAACAAGATTCTTAAAGGAGGAATGCACAGAACAAATTTATCTGGTATTGAAACGTCGATTTGAATTCTATCAATGCAATTGGGAAAATCGACATGAAACAGAGCGCGCTATAACCAGGGGTGGCGTCAGAGGGGGGAGAGGGACCGGGGGAGCCAGGGCCCCCTCGGGGAAAATTTTTGTCCGGGGTATTCAACTGTGATTGATAAATAATAATCTGGCGAAAATTTGAGACCAATTTCATTACATTCGTCCCTACATACAGCAGGTCGCGCCCTCCTGTCGGGCAAACTCTAGCACTATTCCTAGATATAACAGGAAAAAAAAAAAAGACTTTTTAAGAGCATTTATCAAATGACTGTAAATCAAATTAAAATTTTTTAAAAATCAACTAATAGAAATGAGTGGAAGATATTCTGAAAAAAGATTAGTTCGTCAGTGCGAAAAAAGAAGTACTTTCTGGACTATCTGAAAAGTTCCATTACAGTAAAAAACACAGGGTCTGATTAAGCCCTATAGTGGCCCTTAGGTACTGAAAGTCTCGGGCCCCTCACATCCCCTCCTTAACTTCCAAAACAAGATATATTTATTAATTTTAATTTATTCTCTATATAAACAGTTTTAAGTAGCAAGTTTTGATAAACTGATGCAGCAAAACATTTGAATGCGGATCTTTTTCAAGAGGGTTGGTTTTAATACATCGCGTATAAAAAAAAGTGCAAATTAAAATTTAAAAGTAATTTTATACAAACTAGTAAAAAAAAGAACTTTTTTAAAACAATCTAAATACTGTTTAATTATATGATCGGTCATTTTTTAAATTATAAAGCAACATGTTTTTTCAGAATTATAAAACATATTCTAAAACTTGCAAAAAGTAATTAATTAGAAATGTTGTTAGAATAATGTTCCAAAATTAAAACGATAATTGATTTTAATTTTAAAAAGTTCGAGTGTAGGCCTTTGTAAATCGAATTAAATTACTGTATAAATACCGCAAAACAAATGTCGAGGCCTCAGGGCCCCCAAAGTTGCAGAGTCCCCTAGGCAGTTCCCTACTCTGCCTATTTAATAATCCGGCCCTGTAAAAGCAGGATATTTATGAATTCCTAAAATTTCAAAGAACTTTTTAAAATTATTTGTATTTAGTCCTTATTTTCAACGAAGTGAAAAAAGAAAGAAAAATACAGATGAGGCAACATAAATGGAAAATTTTGTAGAGATGCCAAAAAAATTTCAGTTTGAAGTTTGTCTATTGAAAGATCAAATAGAAAAACTCGACCGAAATTTGTTTTTCTGTAAAGAATGCGACAATGGGAATGTGATGGGACAGTGAATAAGCCTACATCCATACAGGGCAAATAATGGAAGGAAACCACTGGAAGTAACTTATGTTTTACGACATTCAAATCCAGTTATATAAAATCATAAAAATAATTTGAAAAGATAAAAATTTAAAATATTTCAATAATTCTGAAGATAATGTTGCATTTCCAGATATATAAAATCAGAGCTCCCTCTAAAAACTGAAAAATATGTTTCTGCTAGAATATGAGTTAATTTTAAGACATGGTCTTGTAAGATCTTGCAGACAGAAAAAGAAGTTGGGAGTTTGACTTTCCCTGACACAAGATCCTCGAATGGGATAAGCCAGACAGAAAAGGAAAAAATCCGTATCTTCTAGAAAAAATCAATCAGATACCACTTAATTCAAAACTTTTAACGATAGAATATTATTTTGAAGTTTGACGTTTCCTACTTAAGTTTCAGAAATAAACAAGAAAAGAAAGCAGCGATTATCTGATGTCAACTGAAATTCATGACAAAACGACCTGCGAGGTCACAGTACTGGATTCGGATGATCGACGAAAAACAATAGATTCGTCAGCTGGCTCCCTTACAGTGCTTCCTACCTGCATATTGGGCTATTGTAATTCTATAACTGAATGTCCGTTTTTCTAGATGAAAATACAGAACATATTTTTCAGAAAGTTTGCAAAAATATTTTAGATTTAGCTGGATCAGAACATATGTTTTAAAAATCGTTATATTAGCCGAATGCTATCTTAATATTTTACTTGTGAGGGGGAAATTTCAATTTATGACTATTTTCGGTTAATACGCAACATCGGTGTAAACTACACTCTTAAGATGAATAGTAAATGAATGTTTGTAAAGAACATAGCGAAAAATGAAGGAAATCTACGTATAAGAGTCATACCAGGATGAAATTAATAGAACTGCTTCTATTCAAAAAAAAAAAAAAGAGGGAGGCGTTGCAGAAGAAATCCTTTACTATGATTTCCTTTTTTTTGTGATAATCTAGAAATATAGTCTCCAAATATATTCTGGTATTAGAGAAGATTTTCTCTTATTTTTGGAGGTGGGGAAGGAGATTTTGAAGAAGCTCCACAAATATCCAAGAAATTTGCTTTTCTCTGCTTCACAGAAAAGAATTTCATATCGGTGAAGAAGTCGATTTCGAAAAAGAGCACGTAAACACCAAGAGTTTTCAAAGCTTTATTGATAGACTAGCTTACCGGACAATTTAACAAACCAATGACTGATAAATTCATCATTTGCACCAAGAAATTTTATATTTTATTAAGGAAAACAATCGTGGAGGTGCAACTACATTTTTTTTTTTAGCACTGGCGGTCAAAATTCCAAGAACTGCACCGTTTACAATTGCTAGCTACAGAACATGTTTTATTACCATTGCAATGCAATTTAAATGAGAAAGAACATATAATAGGATTACGGAATGCTATCTTACTGCATGTTAAAAATAGATAATTGATCGTAAATAGATATACAAGGGTAATTATAATATTCGATAATTTATCGAATTTGAAATTGTAGTATATTTCATAACACATGAAATGTATAGTTAATATTTCGATATTTTTCGTCCAGATAAAACATGAAAGTTAAACATAAAATGAGTGGAACTGAATAGGATGCAAATGATCTATCATAAAAATAGTTGCTTGTTTTCAATATCTTGCATTTTCAGATCCATTATTCCAAGACCGAACCACTCATGAGTCACATACATATTAATAGTCTTGTTATTCACAAGCGATCTTCCAGTGGGAAAAGTAAAAATCAAGGTAAGAAGTCCGATTCGAGCAAAAGAGCTAACGAATATCTAAATGTCACGCTTCAAAGCAGTTTTTGCTTCCTTGCAAGAAAAATTGGAAGACCCAAGGTTGAAAGAAAAAAGCCAGGCAAGGAAAGAGCATTATACCGATTTCTATTCTTTTCCAGTAGGTAAAAAAAAAGTCGTTTGCTCGAGAAAATTTTAGTAATCTCATTCGTAAGCAGACAAATTAACTTTTTTTTCCTCTCACTATTTTGACACTGAAAAAATTTTGGGTCGTCCTACAAGTACTTTTCAATAACATCTTAATTGCACATTAAAAAAAGTAGGTACATTTCAAGGTTTGTTCCATAAGCGATTTAAAAAAGTTTATGATTATGTACTTTCAGGAGGACAGATATTCACTATTATCACTAACACATGTATACAAAAATTCTAAATGTTACTTCAAAAAATTCCTCAAGTTCCTTCCTCAAAAGTATTAAAAGAATGAACTGTGAATAGAAATAAATTCTTATCATTATACTGCTAGAAAGACCACATGAAATTTTAATTACTAAATCTGAAAACTTTTTCTCTGTATAATCTAAATTTAGAATTTTATAATTAAAAAATATCTGCATGATGCATCCAGTTTTAAAATTTTCCAATTTATTTTTAATAACAAATTTATTTTAATAATGTGCTTTTCTTTCGGACTATTTGCGCGATGAAATATCTCAGTTTATATCTCATTTTCAATAAAAATAATCAATAATAACCAGTTACAAAAATTTTCATGCTGAAAATGAGCTGCTACTTATTTCAAGAAACAATTCTAAATAATAATCAAGGCTTTGTATGAAATTCATAAAAAAATATCTCACATTTGTTAATTAATTCAAGAAAAATAAACTAATCAAGTAAAAATGCATAATTGAGCTTTTCATCTAACAGAATGTTTTTTCATGTAACAGTTTTGAAAATTTTAAGCAAAAAATCAAACACGTAACACAGAAATTTTTCTGAAATAATGGATACTATATTCCATGAACGCACAATTTATATTACACTTTCATACTTATGATGTTTCACAAGGCTAAATAAATTCAAGCACAAAGGGAAGAGAAAAGAAATGAATGAAAATATACACTTTTATGGGAATTCTTTACTTAAAACAATGCTAATAGAATTTGTTTCAAAGGAAACAAACCAGGAAAGCTTTAGTACTTCCTTTACAACTAGCATATTAACTCAACATAACAAGCATTTACATAAAACAAATTTAATGTCTTATAAGTTAATGCTTTCTTTGGTTTTGTAGCTGAAACAAAGCAGATTTCTTTCCCTATACAGAAAAATTTTGAAAAATTCACTAATTATTTCTGAAATGCATTATATTAAACTTATAGCATTTCCTGGCAACATAAGCTTCATATAACTTTTTCAAGCCTTAAAGAAATTTGGTTATGAATTTAATTAAAGGACTTAAAAATGGTATTATTATTAATTTCACATTAACTGATACAAAACTAAAACCCAGAAAATTTTATTCTTAAATTAAATTCATAAATTTAAATTATTTAATAAAATGTTGATAATCTCCAAAGATTTTTTGCATCTCATAAATATTCATCTTCTATAAAATACTTGGCGTTTACAGTTATAACTGGTTGAAAAAATTATAGTAAATGTATATTAGCATTTAAAATAAAATAATCTGTGATCAAATATAATGAAAAGATTTTATTGAGCATCACTGAAAAAGTAGAGGGGGAAGGCAGCATTTCGATATGGGCCAAAACATTTCTTTTTGAGATTCAACAAAATATTATTGATTAATTAAAAAACGTACAGGGCCGGAAAACACTCCGTGCCCCAGCACGGAGGAAACAAATCAAGGGGCACAAAATTGCCAAAACAAAATGAGAAAAAATCGCAATGGAGTTTCTAAATTAATTAGGGAATTTTCTGAAAAAAATTCTAAAAAACGATAAAACAATCTAATTTTATGTACTAATGACCACAAAACTTTCGAGGCACTATTCCAGTAATCGATATATATGAAAGACAATGTCCGTGTACCTCTCTCTGTGTCTCTGTCTGTGTACGGTACACCACAGAGAGTGTTGCACCTACAGGCAAGAAATTTGGCGTGAAGGTGACCCAGGACAACAACATATCAAACAAGATTGTCACACCTCACTATATTAGGAATTGAGTATGAACTGAGTAACAACTTAGATGTTTCTGAATTGATTAGAGAATTCTTTGAACTAAAAGTTCGTAAAAAAAAAATCGTCTGAATTATACTCCTGTTAACTGTTTTTTTTTTTTTAAATGAATTATTTGAAGTGAAAAGTTATTATAAATATTTGTGTCAGTTACTGAGTTACACTGTTGTTTTTTGAACATTTGCTAAAAAATGTCATATAACTTTTTTTTTTAGAATGCTTACATTGTAGTTCCATAGGGGCGCAAATTTTTACTTTTACACGAGGCGGTTCAAAGGCTAACTCCGACTCTGAAAACATAAAGAATTTAAACTTCATAACTCCCACTAGAAGAGGACAGAACCCAAAACTAATTTATTACGTTCCATACTTTTTAAATACGTCTGTTATAAATATATATACATTATTAGTTAAAAACATCGAATATTCACACGATTCCATCAATTTACATTCGTCAATTTATAAAATAAATTTTAAAAAACACTGTATGCAACTAATCATCATTGAAACATTTGGCGAAATTTTTAATTGTCCTTAATTCCACGTTCAGAATTTTCTAACGTCAAAAAATGCAAGTCAAAGTTAAACTGTAATTTTTTCAATTTTAAATGAATTATAAAAAAATATACTCATATTTAACCGAAAAGAAAAAAAATCAAAAAATTTCCATAAAATGTAAACAAATATCATAATTTCTCTAAACCAAACATTAGAAGCTTACTGTTATAAAGCTAAATTAAAAGGGAAAAAATTACATTACCTTGGTTGTTCTTACTATCCATAATTTCAGAATGTATATAAAATTAATATAGAAAACGCTTCACATTTACTGTCACTCAAAGCCCTTCTGCTGCTAACCTTCTCGCACGAATCCCTTCAACTTTCTGCTATAGTTTTGATTTGTTTCCAAAGGTGATATGACCGTGTTGCCAAAGCTTGCATACAAATGGTTTCAATCAGGTAAAATGTTTACGAAGTCTACAAATTTATGAAGAAGTGAATTAAATAAAAACCTCAAACAAGAAAGAAAATAGTTGTTTCGAAATTTATTTTTTGTCCACAATTATAAAATTTTGAAACTAATATTTCTCCAAAATGAATAGGTATTTTTCCAATGATAAGATTGTATTCTATCATAACGAAGTGAAGTGTAAAAAATTAAAAACAATAACGCGAACGACTGTTTTTTAAAATCTGATTTTTGTGTCTTGAATCTCCTTATCAAAACACATAAGACTGATTTTCCAACTTCATTTGATAATTACATTAAACATGCCTTTACCTGCAACTTTATTAGCGAGACTTCAGAAACGTGGAATAGTTAAGGCAGTAGAACCTGGTGAGTGAGCAAACGGTAACATTGTGCCAATTTGTCTGAATTTATTTTTTCATTTTTTTGTTCGTTTGTGTGCTTTTATAATGCTTGTTAATTTATGTTGATGAATTAAATTAGTTTTTATTATTATTATTCGTATGTTTAAACATTAAAATCTTATTTCATCTCTGTGAATATTCTGTCATGTTATCATGCGTGTTTTTTAAAAATTTTGGTAATTTAATCATTTGGCGATTAGTTTTCGTAATCGGTTGATCACACTATCCATATTTCTTTTAAAAATTTGTTTTGCTCTTTGTTAAATTGTTATTTACTTTGTTCCCCAAAGACGCAATGAAAGCTGCAGTAATTTATTAATGGAATTAAACTGCAATCCCATCAAGTTCTTACTTGCATCACTTGTTATTGAGAATTTCTTTTGCTTACCATAGCAAATCATTTAAATATGATAAGGATAATATACATTACATGTTGTATCATGACAAGTACTGGGGTTTCGTCTTTGTAACTGGAGGATACCAGGTTTGAGAATCAACTCCACTGTGCTCATTAAATTTATCATGAGTCAAATGTCTTCACATTGGTGTGGCATGGAAATTTTCAGAGTAGGGTCATGTGACTAGTATTGAAAATGACAAGATCTTACTCAAAATAGTCCTTGCTTTGTTTGAAATCTTGCTGATCTAGCATAACTTATAATACTTACTTTTTAGGTAGATTCCTTATAGGAACTCTACCTATTGCAATGGTTCTCATGACACGACTTTCGGAAAATTTCTGCAGATCTTCACCGATCATGACCCCTAGAACCCAAAACCACCCTTCGTTAAAAAGTTTATATATATATATGTATAATGCTTTTTCCCATGTTATCTTGTGAACACGATAACTGGAGTAATTTTGATGTAAATTCAACCATCTTGGGATATGTTGTAAGGATAGTGAAAATCTCGGTCGAGTTCGTAGATGGGCTATCCAGCTCAAAGGGGGTGGAAATGGTGGGGGTGGAAATTTTCATTTTCCCGTAATCCCTTTACAAATGAAAATTGAAAGAAAACTCAAATTAGGCGAATTTTTGCCTTATCATAATGAACAATTTTTGAATTTAAACTTTTTCGATAGCTACAATTGCTTAGAAGTCATGAGCTGAAAAGTGATTTTCCCACCCTTCCCCTCCTCTCCCTGTAACTTAAAGCACGTTTTAACCTACACATGTTACCCCTTGTTGGAATGCTCTCGTCATTTGCAGTTTCTTCCACCCTCTTTCATTCTTGTAGCTCCAACACTTATGAGAATAGAGGGCAAAATGTTCTTTTCCTTATTAGTAGTAGAGAAGTATATGCATAATGCTTTGGCCCATGTTATTTTGTAAACACGATAACTAGAGTAATTTTGATTAGATTTTAACTGGCAACGGAAATGTTGTAAGGACGGTGAAAATCTCGGCCGAGTTCACAGATGGGCTAGCCAGCTCAAAGGAGGTGGAAATGGTGGGGGACTGAAAATTTCATATTCCCATATTTCCCTTACGATTCAAGATAGAAAGAAAATTCAAATTAGGCGAATTATTGCCTTATCACAACAAACAACTTTTGTATTAAAACTTTTTTTATAGACACAATTTCTTAGAAGTTCTGAGCTAAAAAGCCATTTTCAATCCCCTTCCCCAACTTATCATTTCCCCATAGCTTCGTTAAGTTTGAAGATAAAAAGAAAATTTCAATTAGGGGAATTATCATCTTATCATAACAAACTACTTTTATATTGAAAGTTTTTTGACAGCAAAAATTACTTAGAAGTTATGAGTTCCCATCAACCGCATTCACTTTCACTTTTTATACGGTATACTTATATAATTAATTTATAGTTAATATATTTGTTAAATTTTGTTAATTATAACTGTTAATTGATATACCTGGCTTTGCTCCGGATTAAAATGTTTTCATGTTTAATATTTTCAATGTAAAAATTGCTATTGTATAAATATTATAATACACAAATTCCTTTTCTGATCTAAAACGCTTTCAATTAAAATGAGAATATCAATTGAACCAGACGATTTTTAAAAACATCCATTTTTTTCACACATAATTATTTGTTATATAGGTACTTCAAATTTTGTTAACAATTACTAAAGTCAATGAAAGGTTTTAATGAATATTTTGAAACAATTAAATTAACTATTTAATTATTCATTAATTTAAAGCGTGAAAATAAATCAATCATTATTTGTCCCGATATAAATTGTTAATCGTCTACTTTTAAAATTTTCTTGTAACATTCTTCCTTCTGGAAACAGTTCTTCGTATTATTTTTGATCAACAAAAATATTGTTACGAATTCAGTTTAAAATTAATTCTGAAAAAAATATTAAAATGAGAGAAACAAATATATGGAAATGAAAGACATCGCGGAAAAACGCCTTGCTTAATTTTTAATTAAGTGAAATTTTAAGCATCTTTTAGGCTTTGAAAAGTTGAAGGTGACCTTTCTCTTTTCTTAAATAAAAAGTTTGAAAAGTCCAGTGGTTTAGGAGGAGATGTGGAACATACATACATAGCCACAGTTACTTCTATTTAAATTAATATAATTATTAGATAATTATAAGATAAAGATTACTGGCATATAGTATGAGCCATGAAAAAGGTTTTAGTTAAGTTTTGTAACAATTAATTTTTAACTTTAATTAAGTAAATAGTTAATTTTAATTAATCAAATAATTTTAATAGTTAATTTGATAATAGGTTTTTTTGACAGAATACTTTAATTTGATATTTAACTAAACATGACGGGACCATGATTTGTTTAATAAAATCAATATAAAGTAGCCAAAAATGATAGATATTTAAATAAGAGTTTCCTTTATCCTTTTTACTATTGAAAAATATCTCCTTAACTTTAAAATTGTTTGGGATTTTCTGCCTGAGTATTTGGTTTTAACCGTCGATGGAGATTTAAATTTACTGTTCAAATTGGCTGCATTCTTATCCTATACTTTAAAAACACGTATTAAATTTGCCACTCACAATGTTTAATGATTTTTATTCTCTTATATGCTAAGAATTTAATGCCTATTACCTCTGTAACCAGGGAGTTCTATAAATGAGCCTATTTTAGTAGTATTTAAGTGTTTCATGTCATTTGTTTTTACCATATGACAAAATAATGTTCACACAATTATATGGTAACCTAGATTAAATAAATTAATTTTTAAATCTAGAGTCTTTCTTCATTCGTGTCAAGAGTCAATTTCTTGTTACTGTTTCAGATAGGCTGGCTTAATGTTATCTAGGAGATATTTGCACTGCTGAGATGTTTATTTCTTTATGACTCCTACCTGTTGAATGATTATGTGTTGAGATATAAAAAAATTGACCAATGTAGTGACCGATAAATCAATCATAACTTTTTGGAATGAAAAATGGAATGATAAAACCTTTATATAGCAAAAAATTAAATGACATGAAAACAGAATCACAGCGTAAATATTGCAATGTGTAGAAACAGTAAAGTCATTGGCTATGTATGTATTGATCAATATGTAATATTTCATGACTTTTGTAACATTAACGTAAAGGAATCTGCCTTTGCCTTCAAGCTTGCCGAAAAGAGATTTTTTGTACTTTGTAACTTTAATCTCTTTGTTGTGTGCTTGAACTCTAAAATATTTTAATTGCCCTTTTATATTAAAAACTAAATTCTTAAATATGTTAGGAAAATAAAAGTTATATAATAGTATTAAAACATACATTGTTTGAAATTTAAGTGGATTTTTACTCATTCAGTGTAATTTGATTTACATCATCTGCACTACTCAGAACATTGTTTTTATAAGTTTAGAGTTTATACTGTTATCAATTATTGATATTATAGCCATATTCTTACCTTCTGTGAAAGTTTCCTAATATTAATGTATGTCATTGTTATCTTTTATTCATTTTTATGGAATGTAATCACTTATATTTAAATAAATTTTTTAGAAGTTGAAGAAGAAGTTATTGCAGAAGATTATGATGATAATGAAAAGGCAGCTGATAATCAACAAAATGGTGTTGACTCAAATGAAAACTTTCAGCTCAAAGAATCTTGTATAGGTTGCCCAAATAAATGGAATATATATCATGATTGTACTGCATTTTGTAAAGAAACTTGGGGATCAGGAAAGGATCATCCATCTCCTAGAACAGAACGAAAGCGTTTATTAATGCTAAAAAAATATCCATTGCCAAGTAATTGGGACGAAGTATATGATCCTGGAGTGTAAGTTAAACTAACAAATATATATAGACACACATTTTATGTAGAAATTTTTTTATTTCTTTTATTATTTCTATTTTTTATCACATATTTATGTATTGATATTTAAAATTAATTATCAAATACATCCAAGTAATTTGTTTCTTCAGTGTGCTCTATAATATTGTTTGACTTATAGATACTTGCATTTTGCCTAAATTAGTGACAAGGAATTTGATTTTAAAAAATAAGTAGGAAGAAACACATAATATAGTTGAAAAAATGTAGCTGTTCATTGTAAAACTAAAACATATAAAGCAACATTTAAAGTAATGTGCAAAATATTGCTGATTTCTCAAAATTAATTTTAGTATATTGGTAAAATTTTAACTAAAGTTCTTTATCAGTTGCTTAACTTTTGTATTTACTCTTAATAGGGTGAGAATCATATGATAAGCTATAAATATGAGGTTGGTATAATGCTAATGTAATATATTGATATAAGTGATTTATTGTTTGATAAATAGTACTAAACAAATGTTAACTACATGTTTGAACAACACTAAAATTGCATTTAAAATATATATATTTTTTTTAAATCCATGTCAGTGCATTGATTTTCTGATTTCACCTTGCTGCATAACTCTATTACTAATTGACATTTTGGAAAAGTAAAATGAGATCATAATGATTTTTTCCTCTCCATTGCAGAGGCAGGCACTATTATTGGAATACTACTACTAATGAAGTTGCTTGGCTTCCACCAAATCATCCTAGGTGCAAAATTTCTCTTCCTGCCGACAAATTAAGAGGTAGCCATTAAAAAATTTACATGCATAGTATCTCATTTTGAATTTTTATTTATTTTTCATTTTGAATTTTTTTTTTTAATATTTTTTCTGGCATATAAAAATCTAAATGTGTATGAAATAGAAAGTTTTACAAAATGTGTATAAAGAATGTACGATTACTTTAGATGCTCATTGATTTCGTTATCCAAAAATAAATTATGTATTGAATTTCTATATTTGAACATTCTCGAAGAAGACTTTTATAAACACTGACCTGATGTCTTTATTTTTTTCCCCCATCTCTAGATATTTTATTAGGTGGGGATTTTTTAAAAAAAATCTATCTGGTCATTTTTGTTCATTTGCTTCATTTTTATTTAATTTAACTCCACCTACCTCAATAATCATTAGATGAATTTAACACGGAATAACTGAGGGACAATTTCTTTAAAAAAAAAAAATGAGAAAATGTATTTAAAAAAAAATCTCCATTTATCCAAGCATTGAAATTATGTTCCTAAAATATGGCTCAAGAAATCTGTTATGAAATCGGTAAATTGCATTTATTCCAGAAATTGGAAAAGAAGAATAGATGACTTAAAAGAGAGCATAATTTCATTTTAGCAAATTTAATCTTATTGAGAGTCAAAATACTATCTTTCATATTAATGCATGTGGGTCATTCCATGTCAAGTGATCCAGAAAAAATATAATTGGTTGCTTGACCATTTTATAATCAAATGATTTTTTGTATGTTGATTCCTACATAATTAGTGAGTCCAAAAAGACTAATTTTAATTTTTTATCTTTTTCTGAATTCCGATGGCAGCCATTTTTGTTTTACAAAACGTGCTGATTTTTGCATTTGTAGGGGTTTGCGTTAACTTATATTACTCAGAACTGGTGAACCCGAGGTTGATGAAACAAAAATCAGTTTATTCAGGAAAATACAGCCTTTATTATCTTCAGTGCACATTTAAGGAAAATTATATCCCAAATAGCAAAAATCAGCTTAAAAGTTTGACTTTAAAAATGGCAATTTTTCAATTTTTGAAGGCATATAATTCCCAAAAGGAATCTATTCTCCATATTACTTTTGTGGGGGGGGGGGGGGGCTAAATTAATGTACTATATTTACAAAAAATTTCAACCCTGAGATTTGCTTCTTTTAAGAGTTACAGGCTTTCAAAATCTGAAAATTTAAAAAAAATCCAAATTTTGACACCTTATATCTTTGTTGGGGCAAAGTTTAAAAATCTGAAATTTTTACAGATAAACCCTCTATAGTGTATTATACTGCTGTAAAAATTTCATGTTTGATATTTATCTACAAGTCAAGTTGGAGGACTTTAAAAATCCCATAAAAAACATATGTTTTGCCGAACATGAAGGAGCATTAATTTGACTAAGTATTATTTTTATCATCAATAAATTATAATATGATCTCAAGAAATATCTGCATTTAAATTAAATTACAATTCAAATTAATGTAAACTGTCAAATTAATTCTTATGTCATTTATATTTTCAATTAATGCACCCATTTGGGACATTAATTTTACTTTGTATTTATTCTGTTAAGTTATAACATTATATTACGTCATGTTTCTATTTATAAGATAATCTCTTAAAATGCAGTAGGCCTAATATACTTATTCAAAAAAATGTGTGGATGTTCAGACCTGTTCGCAAATTTATGTGATAGATAGACTTCAACAAACCAAAGCAAGTCTCTAGCGACCATACACTAACCAAATATTGACACCAGCAGAAATGTTTGAATTTTGTCAAGAACATTTAAAAGGAATCACCTTCACTTTCATAAAAAATGAAGAAATCATTCAACGTCATAACAACAAACTAGTTAAACGATTTGAAAACTCTGTGGCAATTACTGGTACAAGGAGTTTTCATTGTTTTGTTCCTGTATCAGGGAGTAACCTGAAATGCTTCATTACTTCACAAGCTAAGGAATATGAAATTCATTCCACTACAAAAGCTGTACAAATAACACTTCACAAGATTCTATTGCATGTGCATATGATGGTCAATGGTGGCTGGCAGGGTGAATGATGATATAAATAAAGATGTACTTGACATTTTATCTTCCCTGCCAGAACAAGGACAGCTTTTAAGAAAAAGGAAAAAAGACCAGACTTGGGTGCCCATGAAACAATGTTTTAAGAAATAAGTGCCTTAGAAGTTCAACACTACTGCAGGACACATAGCATTCCCCCAAAACTAAGTGAAGAATATCAAAACCTAATGAATACAAATCAAAGTTAGAACAGACCTGACTCAAGTGTATTATTATATATCAATACTTTTGTGATGTGTTAGTTGTAAATAATATATCAATACTTTTATTTGAAGTTTTAAGTGTTTAACAATGGTAACCATAGTAAAAGATGTTATAAAATAGTGAATAGAGAAGCCTCAATTATATTGGAACCTAAAGTGACCATGAAACATATTCAAAATTTTCAACTTCATTATACATTTAAAGTGTACAAAGCTACTTCATGTAAAAAAAGGTAATTTATATATGAAGGTAATATTATATCATATTATAATTTATTAATGATAAATGTACTTAGTCAAATTTATGCTCCATCATTTTAACAAAATACGTTTTTTATGGAATTTTTAAAGTCCTCTAACTTGACTTGTAGATAAATATCAAACATGAAATTTTTACAGCAGTATAATACACTATAGAGGTTTATCTGTAAAATTTCAGATTTTTAAACTTTGCCCCAACAAAGATATAAGTGTTCAAAATTTGTTTTTTTAAATTTTCAGACCTAGCTACACACACACAAATATATGGAAATAGATTCCTTTTGGGAATTATATGCCTTAGTGCCATTTTAAATGTCAAACTTTAACTGATTTTGCTATTTGGGATATAATTTTCTTAAAGTGTACTGAAGATAATAAGGCTGTATTTTCCTGAATAAACTGGTTTTGTTTTCATCCCTCGGTTCACCAGTTCAGTATATAAGTTAACGCATAACCCCTACAAATGCAAAAATCAGCATGTTTTGTAAAACAAAATGCGCCATCAATTCAGAAAAAGATAAAAAAATTAAAATTAGTCTTTTGGACTCTCTAACTATGTAGGAATCAACATACAAAAAATCATTTGATTATAAAATGGTCAAGCAACCAGGTCTGGATCACTTGACATGGAATGACCCATGTTTAAAAATTTCAAAATCAATTTTTTTTTCATAAATTTTTTTTATTCAAATTAAACATTTTCACCTATAAAAGAATAAAATGGCTTTATCTATTGAGAGAAATGCTTAAATATGTATTACCATTTGGAATTATTGTTTAATCTTTAATTGTATTCCCTCTCTTTCTAAATATTTTCACTCTCTGGTGGTAAGCAAGGTATTTTAATGCTATTGTATCATAATCATAAGTGGCATTTCAAAATGTTAAGCAGATTTTAATATTATGTTCCATTTTGCTTATCTCATTTAAATGCTTTTTCATAGCCTTGATAAAAGAAAACTTCTTAGAGCCAATGGACGAAGATGATGATCAAGATCAAAATATGAGTGTTAGTATCCTTGTTGTTATGTTTTTTATATTTTATAATTTATTTTTTATTCTAATTTTATTACATTTTTTTCCTTTTAATATAGTTTAAAATGCATTAGCTTTTTGTGTGGAAATAAAATAGTATTTTTAAAAATTTAATTGAAAATTAGAAATCTACATCTTTAATTATTGTGTCATTAAGGCCTGATGATACATAAGTTATGTCTAAAAATTTTTTAATCACCTTTTTGTAATTATATATTCTTTTAAAATTGCTTCTGTAATTCTTCACTTTATTTGATTAGCCTTATTAAGCCTTAAAATTCTTCACCGATTAATTTATGTCTTTGATCATAGGAATCTGAAGAGGATTCAGAAGATGAAGAAAATGAACCTGTAAATGAGGAAAAAGAAAGAAATGAAAAACACCACAGGAAAGATCACATTAGGGACAGATCTCGAGGTTAATCTATTAATATATTTTCTACAATCTATAAAAAATAGACGATAAAAACAGAGTGGACTTACAACACAATTGGTTTTTAATGTCCCTGAAAAGAGCTTGGCAGTAGTTAAACTTTTAAACCATTTTGTTTGTTACCAGCTGATATATCTGGCATTACTTGGAATTACAATATTTTTATGTCTAATATTTTAATGGAAAAATACTTTTATATAAAATATAATACCCCAAATCATCTCAAACAATTTTTAAAGTTTCAATGAGAATATCAGTTAAACCATACAGTTGTTAAAAATTATCAAAAGCAAATTTTCTCTCTAAATTATTAATAATTTTTAAAAAATGGTTTAAACTTGAACTAAACATTACGAGTGGCAACTCGGAGACAAATAAATACAATGGTTTGAAATGCATGTAATAATTTCATTCAATAGATATGACAGTACTAAAGATTAAATAATCTTTTCTGTATAAGGAAACATAGTTTATAATTAATAAAAACTTAACTAATTGCCATGAAACCTTCTTTATGCTTAACCTTTTTTTTGCTTTATAGTATTTTTGAGCAAAATTTGAAGAAAACCTATTTTTTAGTTTGGATTTCTATATCATACAAGTTTTTTAGACGTTTCAATTTTATTTATATTGATGAATCATAAGCTATAGGGATTTTGTTTATGTTAGAACTTTTTTGAAAAAGTGCATCACATTATGATGAAGAGGCATTGTATGCATTAAAAGATATACATCTCTCCTTATTGAATAAATAGTATATTTTGTGAACTATTTTAGGCCGGCCCAAAGTTAGAGAAAATGATTTAGACCCAATGGATCCTGCTGCTTATTCTGAAGCTCCAAGGTTTGTATATGTTTAATTTTTGTTTTTCCGCATTCTTTAAGTTGTTTTGAATAGCTTGGGCAATTTTAGATGCTCAAGCTGTTTAATACAACTTAATGAATGACACATATGAATGAATTTACACATAAATACAAAGCATTTTTCAATAATTCATTACATTAAAAATTTGAAAATATAGCTTGTTCATGTTATACATTTATATTTTGTGGATATTTATTTTCCACTTTTATTTTTTATAAAGATTTTATGTTTATAAATTTCAGCAATTTAAATGATGAAACAAAGACACAAAATAAATGTATTCCACATTTATAGCATATTTAACTATCTATATGGGAACGTCCCTTCAAGCAAAAGACGGCGGCCGCCCCAAAGTCCTAATATCACTGCGAAATTTCCACACCCTATCGTTAAGTGTGATTGATTTCACACCCGCGGATATCGCCTTCTTTAGAGTGACCTGCCCAGATGGGTTTAGGGAAAAGGAGGGTTTCATAAGAATTCGGACAGTGCCATCTTTCATTGTTGTTTTTGAGAGAGGAAGTGAATTTCTCTCATCTTTGAAAAAGGAACACGGGCATTCCTGTATTTTGAGGTCCCTCTATTCCAATGGTCTTAGAAATCAGAGGGTTAAATCTGTATGTTCTGTCCTTTTTATATCATCAATTTTTCCCTTTGTTTTTGTAGATATAGTTAATAATTGGTTTGATTTTGGGCATGATGTTTTGCAGTCTTCAAGAATACAGATAATGTTCTTAAGATTAAAACATTTTAAATAATTAAAAGTTACACCTGATAATTGTTGTTTTATGTGTATCCAGTAATCTTATTAGTATTATTCTTGAAATCAATACTTTTTAGAAATTGAGACAAGGACTATTATTGCCTATAACAATTAAATTGTCATTTGTCTTAATTGTTAAAAGAATGCTGATCTTTAATCATATGGATTCATAAAATAAAATTTTGAATTAGCCTGCATGTATTTTTTAATTTACTATTTTTTTTTAATGAGCTAAATAAATATCCTATTTTGAACTAGGGAGTTGCTCTCTTTGAAAATGATAGTATTGCACATTAAAAAAAAATATTACTTGAGGATAAATGATTTCTTCCTTTAAGTCATTAACTATTTCTTCCTTTTATAAAATAATAAATCATTTCATAATTTTGTGTCAAAAAAGTCACCCAAAAATCAGATAGCAACTTTTTCTAATTATAAATCAAAGATTGAAATTGTCTAAATTTCTTGTTGAAAACCAGAAATCAAGATTATATTATTTGTAAACCTGTTTCTGTTTTCAAGAAGCTAAGCTCTCTTTTCTTTCATAAATTTGATCTTACCTGAAAACTTAAGAATTACTATTTCCCTATGTTGAATCTACTTTCTCCTTTCATATTAAAAAGAATAATAATTATGTTATTATATTCATTGGAATATTATTAATTCAAATATTTTATAAAATAAATTTCAAGTAAAAGTTTCACAAAACTTTTTAATGCTTATTATGAGTACAAAATCATTAAGTTGTTTTACTGCCTTAGGGTTTGTAGGATAAACATTGTCAGGATTTTTCACTATTCTCTGCCTTCTGAGATAAGATTGACGTAAAAGATTTTGTCCATAAATTTCAGTTTTTAAAGATAATGCTTTGCATTCTAAAACTTGAAAAGATCTGCTGGTATACTCATCTAGGATTTTGCTTATCCCAAACATTTTTCTGTGTTGCGTAAGAATATTAAGTTCCTACTCACTGGCATATTTTCCAGCATATGTGTTTTTATCACTACATTTTTTTCACATTAAGATTATTTTTATTTGATAAGCTACAAAGGACTCTCATTTTTATCAGCTGATACAGGTTATGAGTTTAGTTTTAGTTATATTAATGTCCCATTTTGAAGCAGCACGAGGGCTATTTTGGGACAGACCTTATAATTTTGAACCGCTGTCAGATCACGAGGATGACACCTCAGCTGGCACCCCCTCTCCAAACTTCCTTGCCTCATCAGTGGGAGGACATTTGGCCACGACGGATGTAACATGCATCAGACCCGCTCATATGGCAGTTCTTCGGTGGAATCGGGTTTCGAACCTAGAACCCTCCTGCTCCAAGGTTGAGATCTTACCACCAGGCCACTACAGCCCCTAAATTGAGGCTATGAAAAAATTGTAAATGGGAATAATATTAACAGGCAAATAGGTTTTGTGAAATCATCAAATAATTTATAAAAATATAGAATCTACTGCACTTTGTTCTTGTTGTAAAGAATGCAAATTCCTTCTTTCTTTTTGCGCTAAATATTTCCTCTTTATTAATATGTTTAGTTTTGAAATTAATTTCGTTATTTATGGGAACTCCATCTTAGCAATGTAAAAAGTAAAAAAATGCTCATTGTTATTTCTGAAAATACCAAAATTGTATTTCTTTTAAGTTCTGTATCTGCTGTAGTTGATAATCTTTGCAAAGAATAATAGTTTAAAAAATAATTGTTATTTTATGTCTAATATTTTTCTCTGTAATGTAATGGCGGGGTTCGTACACTCCTTGAAAACTCCTTAACAACTCTTTGAAAATGATTTTCATTTTCAAGCACTATGGAAACTCCTTGAATTTGGGTTTTACTCCGTATAAACTCCTTGATTTTCAATTTTTAACATTTCTTTTATTAAGTTTTACTGATAGAAAGGATTCTAAATCACTGCCGTATCAATTACCCAGTATTTTGCATTGCTCTTTCTACGATTTTATGTCCATCTATCCAAAATTTAATAATTGGTTTTAAGTGACAATCAGTAATAACCAAAGCAATAGAATGGTGCAAATTGAGAATGTTATTACTCTTGAATTATTTCGAAAAATTAACTGTATTTCTTTAAATTGTAACATATGGTTTGTTGTAAAGGACATATATTGTGATGGTGGAGTTGACGGAAAATAGATATTATTAATCAATTTTAGATCAATTAGTTCTAATAATCAAGAAATTTTGTTAATTTTATTTTCTTCTTATACTATTTTATAAACAATGAAAATGCCAAAAAACAGTTTCTAATGTCTAATCCATGTCTGTCTTTGCACCTCTATACAGGGTGTTCATTAATTATTGTCGGGGTTTCCGTACCTCATAACTTTCGAATAAAAAATATTACACAAAAACCGATTACGTATTCGTAAATTACAACTCAAAGAATTTTATTAATGATATTAAAAAGATTAATGAATTTGCACATGGCTGCCCTTCGTGGCTCGTAACACATTGAAACGAAATTCGATTCGCCTCCAAGTGTTCTCCAGCATTTGTGCGGTAACATTTTGGATCGCAATAACAATTCTGCGCTTCAGTTCATCAAGGGAGGGCACAGGGGTCTTGTACACAATGTTCTTGACAAACCCCCATAGGAAGAAGTCCAGCGGTGTTATATCTGGTGATCTCGGAGGCCATGGGATTGGTCCACCTCTTCCACACCATCTGTCGGGAAAGTTCTCGTCTAAAAAGTCACGTACAATCATGCCTCAATGTGGGGGTGCACCATCCTGTTGAAATATCACATCTGGCTGATGTTGCTGCATCTGAGGAACCGCGTACATCTCCAGGATGTCATGGAGTTTATTGTTGTTTCAGCAAAGAAGAAAGGTCCAATAACTTCAGTATGTGATAAAGCGCACCAAACATTCACCTTTGGGCTATCTCTTTCCAATTCTTGATAATCGTGCGGGTTCTCCGAGCCCCATATTCTACAGTTATGTTTATTCACTTTTCCTCACACATGAAAAGTAGATTCGTCACTGAAGAACCATTTCCGAAGGTAATTTTCATCATCCTCAATTCGAGTCAAAATTTGTTCAGCGAACTCAAAACGACGCGGTTTATCATTCCGGTGTAAAGCTTGCACAATTTGCACTTTGTATGCATTCAGATGAAGGCGGTTATGGAGAACGTTCCATATTGTTGTATGTGGCATATGTAACTGCACAGCTGCTTGTCTTGTTGATTTTCGTGGACTGCGAGTAAACGTTTCTTGGATGCGATCAACATTTTCCTGCGAAGTGCTCAATCTTTCCTCTCCCTTTTGGTGTAGAACGCTACCAGTTTTCTGAAATTGTGTTAACCAGCGTCTGATAGAATTATCCGAAGGAGGATCTTTCTTGTACGTGGTCCTAAGCGACGTTGAGTAGTTATGACTGATTTAGTTTCGAAAAACCACAAAACACACATTGCTTTTTCTTCCTCGGTCGCCATTTTTATTTATGACGTCATAATTATCCAGACTGCAAATGCGCTAAGATCACATTGTTGCCACGTAAAATTCTTTGAGTTGTAATTTACGAATACGTAATCAGTTTTTGCGTAATATTTTTTATTCGAAGGTTATGAGGTACGGAAACCCCGACAATAATTAATGAACACCCTGCATTTTAAATACTGGGTCGCTGTGCACTACATAAGGTGCACAGTGAGGCATGGAAATTATTTAAGAATTTAAATTCTAAAAAATATTAATGGAAATAATTTATTTGAAAAATGGTAAATCATGGTGTGCAATGAACTATTTGAACTTTTGGAGTAGTTGTATAATTTTATAAAAAATTGTGTGTCTAAGCGGCACCACTCTACTTTCATATAAATAGATTTAACATGGCATTCTTGGATCAATCAGCTTAGTAAAAACTTATAAAAGAAATAAATATAACCACATTTATTTGAGTTATTAGCAATGTTTTAAATAATCTGATATAATTTTTGTGTACTTTAAAAAGAGAAACCTTTTTCATGCGTAAATATTGACTCCTTGAAAATTTTGAAAATACTCCTCGAAAGCTCCTTGATTTTTAATTTAAAAAATCAGTAAGAACCCTGAATGGGTATTAATATTTACAACATATGATATTTCTTATTTATGTATTGTGCATGGACTAAGTATGGTTAAATGGTAACCATGGAATTTTTTTTATCCTTCATCATAATTGGTTATAAGAACATAAAATAAATACACCAATATTTCACTTTTTATGTGTCCCCCACACTAATGATACATTGACGATGGCAGACAAAGAGAGACGGTCTTTTCTTTTTGTCCCCTATCACTGTATCATTAGTTCTTTATTTGTCTTCTATTTGTTTGTCATTTTCAAAATTTTATGAAAGAAAGAAAATTTGGGATAAATCATGTGAAAAAACAAGAATAAATCTCAAAAGAATCATCTCAACTCGAAAATGTCTCTATAAAACATGATAGAAATTGAAGTCCTAGTTTTACTTTATTTTATTAGTACTGCAATTCATTACTTAGATTTTATTATTTGAATAAATCATTGTTCATTTTTCTCCCTCCAGAGGGACTTGGTCCTCAGGCTTGGATCGCAAGGGAGAAGCCAAAACTGGTGCCGATACTACTGCTTCTGGTCCCTTATATCAAATGAGGCCGTATCCTAGTCCAGGTGCTGTCCTGCGTCTGAATGCAGAGATCAAGAATAAAGAACCATCTGATGTAGATGAGCCATGATGTTGTGTGTTGTCCCATTATGTAAATAGACTCTTCATGCATAAAAGTTTATCTGTGTAATATATATTAAAAAATTGTCTCATAAAAAATGCTGTGGTTCATTTCAGTCAATAAATGGTGAATGAAGTATTGTCCAAAATTGCACGCTGAGGCTGATTGTGGGAATTATAAATTTTATAATAAAAAATGTATACCTGGAAGTAGTGATTATTAGTTACATTGGTAATTTTTTTTAAAAAAAATATACCTATTTCTCTAGTTCAAGTTATGAGAAGAAAAGAGTTTTATACAAGAAAAAAATAATTTATGCATATAAACAAACTTTGATGTTTTCCATACTGACTTTATTTGCTAAATGCATTCTTAGTTTGTCACTTATCATGTCATAACCAAAATTTTTTTTCTAAATTTAATCTGCTTTTTATTCTGTATCAGTGACTACTACTCCATGGGAAACTTAAGGTTTTGAAATTTAAAAAAAGGGCGAAAGAGAATTTTCTGTTCTTAATATTTTAAATAATTTGCCATATTTTACATGACGGAAGCAACTTTGGCATTGGGAAGTTAAGAAATCCTCTTATTTTGACTTATAATATGCTTTTGCTTCTGTTTTATCCCTGTCCAAATCCTCACAGAACCACAAATGATTTAACAAATTAAGAGTGCTTAAAATTCCCTACAAATACATACTTTTTACTTCCAGCTTTAATAGTCTTGGAGATAATGGGTCTCGGAGGTTACTGCCATCTTGGATTTTCTCCCCCCCTTTTCAGTTTTTCTTGAATATCCCGAAAACTATTCAAAATTAAAATTACATGTGAATTAACAAATTAAAGAGCTTGCAATTCCCTACAGATAAGTACTTTGATTTTTTTTCAGGCTTTAATAAAGATAATTAAATAATTTAATTTTGAGATAATTGGTCTCAAAATGGATGAATTTATAAAAAAAATCTTAACTGATTGTACAATGAACGAAGGGTTTGAAGAAAAACAAAAATCATTTAGTTTTTAAAATTGGCACAAATTTTCTCTAGGCTCTTTTGTTGAACCGATCCTGCGGGGAGAGCTCATGCTGCCATCTTGGATTCCATCCTCCCATTTTTAGTTTTTTCCGAATATCTCGAAAAATATTCAATTTTCAAATTGCAATTTATTTAACAAATTAACGATATGAAATTTCTTACAAATACATACTTTTGTTTTTCTTCCAGCTTTAATAGTTTCCGAGATAATGGATCTCAAAGTTTATCGTCATCTTGGATTTTATCCCCTTTTTTTAGTTTATCTTGACTATCTCAATATCTATTCAGTTTTTAAATTACATGTAATGAGCAAATTAAAGAGCGTAAAATTCCCTACAATTTTGTTTGCTTTTATTTTTGTTTTAGTTTTAATAGTTTCCGAGATACCGGGTCTCAAAATTTGCCGTCTTCTTGGATTTTATTCCCCTTTTCTTATTTTTTCTTGAATACCTCGAAAACTATCGATTTTCAACTTGCATGTAATACTGAAAATTGATTGTCGTAAAATTCCCAACAAATGCATGCTTTTATTTTTTTTCCCCCCTAGCTTTAATAGTTTCTGAGTTATGTAAAAAAAAACTAAGACGGGGGGATAAAATTCAAAATGGCGGCAGATGTTGAGACCCATTATCTCCGAAACTATTCAGGCTAAAACAAAAATAAAAGCATGTATATGTAGAGAATTTTACACTCTTTAATTTACTAATTATATGTAATTTTAAAATTGGTTAGATTTCGAGATATTGAAGAAAAATTAAAAAAGGGGGATGAAATTCAAGATGGCGATAACCTTTGAGACCCATTATCTCGGAAACTATTAAAGCTGGAAGAAAAACGAAAATTTGTACTTTGAGGGAATTTTACGCTCTTTAATTTATTAAATCAATTCTAATTTGAAAAATGAATACTTTTCGAGATATTCAGAAAAAAACTAAAAATGTGGGATGAAATCCAAGATAGCGAAGCGAGCTCTCCCCCCACACCCAGGATCGGGGACTTTTACTATGTTTAAGAGACCCTCGAGAACATTTGTACCAATTTTAAAAACTATGATTTTTTTTTTCAAACCCTTCGTTTATTGTACTACTAGCCGCCTTCGGCGACCAGCTTGTTCGCCTGGATTATAATTTCAAATTAATCTCTTAGCAGGTGGCGAAATAGTTGGTTAGGAAAACATCCAGGTAGTTTATTTAATACCTAGCCGCCTTCAGCGACCAACTCATGTTTGCCTGGAATATATTCTCTTGTGCATAATTTTATATTCCTGGTTCCCTTAACAAAGTAATTTTTAACTTAAATTGCGGCAGACATTTAACCCACGTTCTTTTCATATCCGACTTCGCTTTCTTATTCTTTATAAACAAAGCAGCTCTCTTAATCATATTGCAAACTACATTACTGGTGACCTGTAAAAAGTATTGATCTGCATTTTATGTCAACATTTAGTCGGTCGTTTTGTGTAATACATTTAGAAAGTAATTATATTTGAATTTTTTCTGCATTACGCAAGAAGTGTACAAAAAAATTTGGATGGAAATTAATCGATTGTAATGAATTTAAACTATCACCTTTATCATTAAAAGGCTCTATACTTAATTCAGAAAATCATTCCTGTTGCTTCAACCGCTATTTTCGTATTGATTGCCGCAAACGACCAACAATGGCTGCCCTTTCATTGTTGACAAATGACCGCTTAGCGGCGTCCTCCCTCGTCTCACCCCGCCCTTCCTCCCTATCTTTGGTCGAAAAGAGAAACGGTCTCCTTGAGCGACCTTTGACCGCAGTTAATGGCAATTTAAAACCTTGTAAAATTAAAAGTAATTTTCGCACTGTACTCGTACTAATATCATTGGAAAGATAATTATTTAAAGTGGTATAAAAATCATTTTCATGCAATAGTTCTTTCGGAACTTATTCCCGAAAATATGGCCGAAAACATTTAAAATTCGAAAAAAAAAAATGGCTCCGAGTTGCACATTCCCACCCTCCAAAGTATACCTGTAACAAATTTGGTATCTCTTAAGTTCAACGGTCTGTTCTGTAGACCGCCAACAGACACACACATGCACAGACTTTCTCTTTTATTATTAGTAGAGATAGATATCAATTAAGATTTTTTACAAATTTATTCGTTTTGAGACAAATTATCTCAAAAACTATTAAAGACTGAAGAAAAATCAAAGTACCAATCTGTAGGGAATCGCACGCTCTTTAATTTTTTAATTCACATGTAATTTCAATAATGAATAGTTTTCGAGATATTCAAGAAAATCTGAAAAGGGGGAAGAAATTCAAGATGGCGGCAACCTTTGAGACCCATTATCTCCAAGACTATTGAAGCTGGAAGAAAGATAAAAGTATGTGATTGTAGGGAATTTTACGCTTTTTAATTTGTTAAATCCTTTGTAATTGAAAACTGAATAGTTTTCGAGATATTTAGGAAAAACTGAAAAAAGGGGGATGAAATCCAATATGGCGCCGCGAGCTCACCCCTCCCCCCAGGACCGGGGACTTTTAGTATGTTCATCATAAGCTCCTCACAAACACGTGTACCAATTTTCAAAACTATATGGTTTAATGTTTTTTTCATCCGAAGTTTGGACCTTCGTTGACTGTACTAACAGTGGCATAACGAGGGTAAGTTGCGCTCGGCTCATAATAGGATTTTTTCACACACACCCCGTCATTATCAGTAACTTAGCTTGTGTAAACGGCTCCTGGGGCATGGTATTTTTGCGCCCCGTCATCGTATTTGACTTATGCCATATGAGCGGTGGAGATTACCCGATGTATCAGTAAAAGGTCTGAATTCGTTGCAGGGTATCATTAATCACAGGCAGTGATGGGTGTGGCATAATACAAGTTTAAATGGCGCCCGGGGTGTATGGTATTATTTTTACGCCTCCTGATCTTATTTTGCATCAAAAGTGGCATACATGCCTTGAAATTGGCGCCCGGGGGATCTATACCCCCTCGAATAAAAATAGTACTGTTCAGTAACGGATTCTGAGACTACCACTTTTGGACGATTTTACACCGGAAAGGAGTGTCAAGCAGTGAGACATATGAGCGCATTTCCGGAGTTCTTTGTTAGATCACGCTCAGTAAAATGTAAACATCGCCCTTCCATTCTTCACTTTGCCCCTATTTTGATGAAAATAACTCCGCCCGGCGTATGCGCAAAAGCACGGGAGGTTTCCGAATCCGTCGTTAAACAATAATCAAAATCCTTTAGGAATTACCTTAGCCTTCAACAGTGGAAGAGGAATACGCAATTAAACACAGTACAACCTCGGTTAACCGAACCAAAGAGAGGGAAGCCGTTTCGGATAGCGATTTTTTCGGTTAAGCCATGAATATTTATTACTATTTTGTATCTAATTACAGCATGTAATTTTGAAATGTTTTGAGTGTAAAATGAATATTCGCACCGGCGAATTCGGGCAGAATGCGCCCGACAGGTACAGGTAAACAATCTCGTAATTAATAGTGTTAATATCCATTAATTTTATTTTTTAGCATTCTAAACTAATCACTGACTTTTTTGGGGAGGCCTAAAAAAAGTGGGGATATCGTTGATAAAAGGTCTCGCCTTCGCGATTATTTCCGTGCAGTACAGTGCATTTTTTGGATTTGCGATTTCAGACGCATTTCGGATAATCCTGGTTTCGGTTAATCCGAGTTCGGTTAACCGGGTTTTAGTGTATTTGATTGAGAAATGAAAACGGTTTGACTCTCACTGCAACAATGAAAATAAATTCTGCCTAAAAATAAATTTAAAAATTTATTAAAATTAGAGAACAAAATTCTAGAGCAACTTAATTGATATCGGAAAAATAATTTTTTGGATGGTGTAAAAACCATTTTTGTGATCTAATATTTTAGGAGATTATCAAGGAAAAACACCAAAATTTCAATTAATTTTTAATTAATTAAAAATTTTAAAAAAGGCTGCGATATGCCCATTCCCAATCTCCAAGGTATGTTTGTGCCAAATTTCGTAGCTTTAGGCCCATCGGTCTGCTCTATGGACCGCCAACACGCACATGCACATTCTCCTTTATTATCAGTGGAGTTTTACCTTAAAACCCACACCGACACAGCCTACCCAAGAGAGTTTAAGGACTGAGGCAGGTTTGTGGTGGAGAATAAATGGTTAATGCTCTGGAGTTTAGCTGTAGCTTAGGATGGGAATACAGATTGTTTCCAAGCTGCGATCACCAAGACAGGCTTTCAACTGGAATCATTGTAAAAGGGATTTCTTCTCGTGTTTTAATCATTCATGATTCCATTCTGAAGATTAACAGGGGTGGTGATTTTCTAAGATCAGTCTTCAGAGAAGAATCAAAATAACTAAACGAAGATTTTAAGAGCGATAAAAGCATATTGTGACAAAATCGTCTTGTGGGTGTACGTGAATGCAGTCCGATAAGCATGATTACAAAAATAAAGTTCTTTATTTTACAGGTATTCTAAACAAAGAAACGTAATACAAGTATTAAAATAGCACTTGTAAAAATTCACAACAGAGATTACCATTAAATCTCAACACAGCGCTCAAAGGTTTCCTATTAGCTCATCAGCTTGCTTGCAGATCAAAATCCAACTAACTCTTCTTGGCTTGAGACTTCTTGGCTTTTATACTTTTTCAACAGGAAGTGACGTAAGCCCCAAAAAGTTCATGAAGCCAGTAGAAATAGGTTGAAAGTTCGAGGTCCTTCTAGAAAATTCCTTTTGTTGCCAAAGTCGCCAACTTTTCCGCCAAGGTCGCCAAATCGCCAAGATTAGCATCTCAGGGAAACGACTTTATAGCTTTGTAACAAACTTAACTTGTTTTTTTTCAAAAGCAAGTAATAAAAAATAACAGATAATAATAAAATAATATTTTTAAAACCATTTAGTAAATAGTCAAATCCGATATTTTGAAAGAATGAAACCAAGAAAGCATTTTCTCGTTTCAGTTTATCAACTTTCAGAACTGTTTTATTGAATATAATGATCCATATTTAGTCCTACTTATCACAATAACTTGTCTTAAACTACATACTGATGGTACGAAGTTCATTAACAGTCATAAAATTTCAATGTTTAAGATACGTGTTAAAAAAAAGCCGAGATTTAATATCCATAAAGTTGATGGATAATTTTTTTTTTTTATTACAGCACGCGAAGTAAATCACGGTTTAAATTCTACGTGGCATAATATGAAACATTGTCTTTTCCTACTTTGGCAATAAGATTTCAAACGCAAAACATTTTTGTTCTGATGAGTTTTTAGCTTTAGAATTATTTCGTATTTTCATTAGTATGGATGCACTCTACACGTCTGAGAAAATTTTCGACGGCGATGAAATTAACCCCATCGAAATTCAATGCATAGCAGAAAAATGGAACAGTAAAACTGTTGAGACGATAGCCGAAGCATGCGAGAAAAAAGGGCAATGGTCCGAGTTACCTTCTCCTCCATTAGAGAAGATTTATTCTTTTCTAAGCCGTGCCGATCAGGTTAATATGTCACTGGTGTGTCGCAAGTGGTCTGAAGGATACAGTTCACCCTCTGTTTGGAAAACATTCATATTCGCAATGACAGAATCGCAATTATCGATGGATACTTGCCCAGTGATGAAATTTGTGCGGAAATACAACAGCATGTTCCAACATGTAGAAATCAAGTTCCCCGAAATTGGGTATGAGCATAAGATTAAAACTTGGTGCAGACATTTCATATTATTCTTGCAAATCTTGACCAGCAACTCGCAACTTATCTCTGTCAACTTCCGAGATTTGTTATTGTGCTTTGTATACATAGACATTGCGACATACATCGACATATGTAGAGCCATTGCCAATTTTCTGGGATCTCAGCGTCATCTGAAACGGGCAGAGTTTCATAATTGCCCGTTTAAATTCCGACAATGCGTCGAGCTTCTGAAAGAACTAACTGAAAACAGCAGGGAATCCCTAACACATCTCGTGCTTCGATATTTCGTTCGTTATAAGTCCATGAAGCAGGAACAGGACTCAACTGTTGCGCACATCCTGCCTATGCTCATAGGTCTCCCAAGCTTAAGGACTCTTGAAATTGATTATTCATTAATTTTTGAGGACATGTTCGCACGTCAGTCTGCTGCGATCCAAACATTAAGAAAATATCAAACGCGAGTTCTTTCGAAGATAATCTTGAATTACGATAGTAATTCCATAAAAATAGAAGATTTTCGAGTGCTAACATCAACCGACTGGCTGCTTCTGAAAAAACTATATCCGGACCTGCAAGTAGAACTCAATTTCACATCTGATTCACCATCACGGCGAGAGGTGGAATTCTTAATTGTGCCAAATATGCCAATTACGCGGTTGAATTACACATATGATGATTATCACAGGCATCCTTCTTCCCCCATGGAAATTGATGCATTATTTGACCATCTTCTTGCATGCAAAACCAGCGACCATCTGGTTTCTTTACATTTAAAATGGATTTTGCCTATCCAAGACTTAATCTCCACTTTCATTCCGCTTTTCCAGGCTTGCAAGAAACTGAAATGCTTCCAGTTATCCATGGCTTATCCAGCCAATGGCATAGATCTCTTGATGGAATATTGGCTGGTAAATCGACCTCAATCTCTAGAGAAAGTGCTCGTAGATATTTGGAACATAGAAAACGAATGTGATTACACGATCTTGATGTGCTTAGTCGCTGAGTATGTGCCTCGCTTAGAACTGGTAGGACTAAATGTAAAAGTAGATTTAAAGGACCATAGTCCGAGCAGACCATGTAGAAACAACATCTATTGGATTGATTAATAAAAAAAAAAATTTCTGCTAATCCCTTCTATTACAAGAGTTTTGATCAATTGAAAGCTACATGCTTCGGTACAGGGTTGAAATCCAGAAGTTGGAACACGCTCTTAAAATGGTGCCAAGTCGCCAAAGCTAATGCAAGTTTTACATTCATTACCTTTGGCGAATTGGCGTTAACGAAGAGCAGCGGTCAAGTTATTGCTTTGGCGGCGTTCTAAGAGTGTGTTCCAACTTCTAGATTTCAACCCGGTACAGCTTTGATATACAGCATCACTGGCGATAATTTTGTTTTGGCGACTTTTTTCAACAGCTTCAATATATTTTGTTTTGGCGACTTTTTTCAACAGCTTCAATATATTTTGTTTTGGCGACTTCACGATACGATGTTCGGTTAGGCGACAAAAAGTCGCCAATACAAGATTATCTCCACCCCAGTAGCACAAAGATATTCTACAATATTGTACGATATTAAACAATATTCGCAATATTGTATAATATTGTACGATATCATATAATATTATATAATATTTAACAATATTGTACAATATCGGGCAACATTTTGTGCTACATGGGCAGTGATGCCGTATATCAAAGCTGGTCCCATGCTTCTTCATAATTAGCGATATATGTATAGCTTTTTTCATGTGACTGCAATTTTTTCAATCCATGAAACCACTTTCAATTTAATTTCAGAAAAATGATAACGCCTAAACAACCGATTTATCAAAGTAATCAATTGGCAGAAAATCGAACTTTTGCTTTGATGGGTATTTTTCTTTTCTTCACCCAGTAATGTTTCTATGGTAGCAATTAATGATTGAGTTGAAATCTAGAAGTTGGTACACACTCTTAAAATGGCGCCAAGTCGCCAAAGCTAATACGGGTAATACCCGCATATAGCTTTGGCGACTTGGCTCCAATGATATGCAGCGGTCAACGTCTTGCTTTGGCGATTTGGCAGTGTTTTAAGAGTGTGTACCAACTTCTAGATTTCAACCAATGATTGTATAAAAGATTTTGTTATTTTAGCAAAAACTGAAAAATTGCACGAATTTAAAGTCTTAACTAATCTTATTTCTTTTCTGGATTGCCAATTTTGGCGAGTTATCGCTTGAAAAAAAAATCAAGTTTGGTGACGATACCGTATTTTGAAATCTAACGAATTTTACAATGAAAAAATGAATTTAACATTCAAACATGATGCATTTTGCCGAATGAAGAGGAGATTATTCAGCTAATGACAGTAGGTGCACCTCAAAGCATGATTATAATAAAGATGTGAAGGTATGTTTTTTTTTTTTTTAAATTAAGTTCATTTCGTTAATAAAAAAACCGAAGTAATATCATAGTAAAATTATGACAATGATGTGCCATTATCGCGAAGAAAAATAAGCGGGACAATCAATAATGTGTATCTTTTGTTTTGATGTTGTTTTCACAACTTTTTGGTGTCATTGTGGGCGTTTCTTTTCTTTTCTTTTTTTTCATTTTGTTGAAGTCCTGATTCCACGGGCAACGCCATGCGCGTACTGCTAGTATCTGGATAAACCAGAATGTGTCGTTTAGATTAATTCATTGATATATTTAGGTAAACTCAACTAATTGATTAAAATAGAAAAAAACCACATTAATGAAAAATTAAAAATATTAATTATGAACACTAACAAAAAGATTTCGGAACAAAATAAAATAAATAAAAATTAATTGTAGAATTTTTACGTTGATTTATATAGGTGATAAATTCAGACAACAAGATGCATTATCAGTCGTTCCGACATTGAAAAGCACTTAACAAAAAATATTTTATTTTGATTACGTAACTCTGTAAATGCCTTGTAAATACAAATCTGTATTGTGAATTTTGTGAGGTCATATAATAAATACCACGGGTGGATAAGGAAATGTAGTTAATCAGTTATTACATAATATAATGATTTCGCTGATTTCCAATGACAAACAATGCAGTTTTTGTTTGATAATGTCTAGATATAATCTAGGTAGATAGAAAATCTAGTTTTAAAACAAAGCACTTCTCTGTTTGTCAAACGTTACCAAAAATATTATCAAATTATATCACGATTGCAATAAATAGTCAGATGCATCGTGGCGTCCAAACTATATCACGCGCATGATATACCACTAACGTAATTTACTACTTTCTATTAAAAAACGGAAATTAATTTGAAATATAGGATTAATATAATTTAAAATTTATCTGGAACTATTGATCATAGCGAGATAAATTTTATATCAATCGATAGCAAATTTTGTTTCACTATTTTAGAGCTATTAAATTTGAAATTAGAACGACACTTACTTTTATAAATTTAAAATTTCTGAAATTTAGGTGCTCTAACAATAAAATGATTCTGTTTAACGTCTCGCAGTGCTACGGTTGTGTTTTTTTTTGTTGGTTTGTTGGCAACAGTTTTTTTGCAATAACAATATCGTGTTAAAAAAATCTATTATTTTAGACTATTTACTTACAAAGCATGTTCAAAATGCTTTCCAACTGTACCAATATAGAGGGTGCATTCGGCTGATAACACTTCTGTGTACTCGATCAAACTAATTTGTAGTAATTGTTAAATACAGGATGCTCCAGAAGAATGTATTCACACCACAAATGTATGCACCACGAGTATGTGGTAGGAATAGCGATTATTGCCGGTAAAATACCGGCTTTCGGTTATTCATGTGTTTTCATTTCCGATTTAATCTGGCGGTTATAATCGCACAAAATAACCGGTTTTCGGGGTTTTTTTTATAAAAAAAACAAACGCCGTTTGTAGACAAATTTTTTTATTAATACTGTTTTTACAGGAAATCAATCCATTGGCCGATATTTATCTATTCAGAAAGACTCTTTCAGTAATCCGCCAACCAACAGACGCCTCGAGGAAGCGGTTGTCGGTGATTGACCTATGATGAAATTCAAAGCTTCATAACTTGGTAGTCTAATCGAACCTAAAAGCCAGCCTTTCTTTTGATCCGGTTATTTTACCTGGTTATTATATTTTAAAAAATAACCGGTTATAACAGAAACAAAAAAATAACCGAAACAAAAATAACCCATAGGTTTTTTCCCCCATCCCTAGTATGTGGATAAGAAACCGCCATATAAGTAAGCGAGTTTTCGTTTCCCTAATGGGTATGGTGTAGGGTTCAGTTACCTCCTCTCGGATGGCGGGACGTACCTCCTGCGGGAAAGGTTGGGCTGTGGCCTGTAATGGATATTAGGACTCCACTCACAGTCAATCGAATTATAGCCTCGTCATAGCAAACAACTTTTGTTTGAAAAGTTTTTCAATAACTAGAATCCCTTAGAAGTTAGGGGTTCAAAAGTAATTTCCATTCCCTTTAACTTCGACTGCTTTTTAACCTAAGCATGTGACACGTCGTTGGGAAGCTCTCATCAGATGCATTCTCCTTATCCTCGGTCGCAGTGGCCTTTCGGTGTCCAAGGGTTTATGGTTCGAAACCTGATTCCACTGAAGATCCGCCGTGTATAGGCCTCTTGCACGTTACATCATATGTATGGTACCAAATGTCCTTCCGCTAGTGTGGTGAGGATGTTTGGAGAGGGGGTCCCAGCTCAGGTGTCGTCCTCGTCATCTGACCGCGGTTCAAAATGATGAGGTCCGTCCCAAAATAGCCCTATTGTTGCTTCAAAACGGGGCGTTTATATAACTAAACTAAATATCTTTATCCTCACAGCTCCACCATTATGAAATTAGAGGTGGAAATGGCGGAGGGGGAGACATTTTCTTTTCCTTATATCTCCGGACAAAAGGAATCTACCCTCACCCTCTGGCTTGCCGACAGTAAATTTTGGAATTATATATGTGTGTAAACACTATAACCATTGGTGGCTCGTCAAGAAACAAGCAGTGCTGTAGACGTTGTATAGACCTAAGCTGTAGGAAATTTTATGCTGATTATTTGGTATATAATGATGATATACTAAAAATTAATTATTTTTGAGTTATAAGCAAAAAACCGGAAAATTTTTTTCATATTTTTTTAGCCTTAACTAAAATTCCTACAAAAAGTTTTGGTGGCAAAATCTCCGATTCGTAATCAGCACCCCAAAAAACATAAAGGAGCAAAAAATTACAACTCTTACAGAATTTGATTTAAAAATCTACTTAACGACTAGACTACTGAGAGAAAGCGACAAAAGGCCAAATGAGGAAGTCGCGCTAAGCAAGAGCTGCTCTCGGGGTTCAATGGGAGAAAGGGTTGCTTTTTTCTTCCAACTGAGACCTCCATTTGCTCAATGCGTGAAATTTCGATCCTAGGAGGGGCAAAACTCTCTGCAGTTCTGGTCCGTCTCTCCCTTGATTTATTTTACGTTTTATATTACTTTTTTGCCATTTTCGATTATCATTGAACTCTTAAAGTGGAAAAGTAAGCCAATTAGAATACAAAGGAAAATACAAGCTTTTAAAATAATTTCAGGGGGACTGCAGCCCTAATGGACGAGCCGCCACAGACTATAACTCGAAGCAAGTTAGATGGATATAATTTAGCAATTGGTCTTAAGACCAAAATTGTAGATCTTTGTCAAAATTTCGTTCAAATCCTTCAATGGGTCTTTGTCTGACTAATCGAAAAATGCAATGAACCAGACGAATTGAATTTGACATGTGGTCTTTACATCAAAACTGTAGACCTGTATCACACTTTGGACCGAATCGGTTAATGAAAAGACCTACTGTGCAGAAATAGATGCTCGATTTTCTTCGTTGTAGGACAAAGCTAAAGTCTGAGAGAGAACACGCTAACTTCTTTCTTTTTTTGTAAAGATGGAGTTTTATAACAAATTTTTCACTCTTTTCGTGATGTGTAGCGTTCTGAAATTTCGCGCAGTTGCATTTTCCCAATGACAACAAAGTATTTTGATGTTTGCAGAATTTATTTATGAAATAATCGATTAATTTTAGTTTTCTCTGAGGAGGAATTATCCGGCGGTGAATTTGAGAAAAAAATTTTGACAGGGTTCCGTAATAATTATAATAAATTGAATTATGAAATGTATTTAAATCTAAAATGGAGAACCTAATTAATAATAAATATAATTTTTTAAAAGAACACCTTTATTAGTGTAATAATAAGCAGAAAATAATTTTATCAAAAATCCAGAGGTCGAAACTAAAATCGTAAATGCTTGAACCATTGAAAACTACGATAAGAAAGTGAAGCCAAAATGAAATGAAATTCCTAAACATTCATTAAATATTAAAATATGTTATAAGTTAGGTTAAAATTAGAATAAAAACGAAAGTCGTCAAACATATAATTATTAGGTTCGATATTAAAAGAGTTAAAGTTGGGGTAGTTCTTATTGGGATGTTCAGCAAAATAGGCTTGATGGTTGAATCAAATATTTGAGTATACTATGATGATGATGATGATGATGTTGAAGCTGTTTGAGATGTATGCTCGCTCCTTGGCTGCTTTATCTCAAATTATCCAAAGATCAAATTCTGAGATCGCGAAACTAAGAAAAAGTCAATGAAAGTAGTAAAAAAAAAATTTTTTTAAATAAATTTAAAAAACGGGAATTAAAGTTTATCATGAATATAGCGCAAAAATTTCAGAATGGCGAAAATCTGCCTTTTGGAATGAAAAGAGAAAGAGGAAACCCATGAGAAAGAAAGTGGGAGACAGCCCATCTCCGCATGAAAAAAGTTTCTTTGAAGTTCAAAACGTTGACACTGAAAAAACAAGTGTTCCAGGGTTTCTTCAACTTTGCATAAAGTGCAAAATGATGTAGATGCAAGTCGGAATCTGAAAAGTTTAGCACTGGTTGGATACGTTTTAGTACGGAATCGAGAAATAAGGACATCATTCTCGCGACTGGAAGGAAAAATTTGGAGTTGAGATCGGTTTTCGTTTAAAAAATAAAATTCGTGGTAGTATTTTGAATTTTTCCATTCATTTTTGGTTTCTTCTTGAATATAATTTTTCATAGAAAGTAATAAATCTTCATGTGATATCCATTGAGAGATCAGGGAGCTTGGTGCTTTACGGGCCAAGGAGTCCACGTATTCGTTTTCAGTAATGCCTGCATGCCCAGGGGTCCAAACAAACTCGATGGATTGAATGTTTCCAATAATTTTGTAAATTTCATGGCCGAGGAATTTGATTACACTTTTGAAATGAATATTCGAACACTGTAGTGCTTTTAATACTGAGAGGCTATCACTTAGTAAAACGTAATGTTGATTAACGTTGATGAGATTATTGATAGCGATAAGTATTGCAAGGGCTTCACTAGTGAAAATGCTATTATAATTGGAAACGGAACCAGTCTTAGTCACTCCAGTTGTAAAATTTTTGGACGCTATAGAGCAATTTTCGTTAGACTTTGAAGCATCTGTTGCGATTATAATTTTGTACTTCCAGTATAAATTTTTATATTCGTTGAAAAGGGTTTGTACGACAAAATTTGAGTAGATCTTTGTTTGAAAAGGAAGAGTATCCAAATAAAAACGAATTTTTTCCTGTTTTTTGAAGAGGGGGATGAGGAGGAATTAAAAAATTTATGTCGATTCCCAGCTTATTAATTTGCTCCGAAAGTCGGGTTGAGAGAGGAACTGGTTTCCTCAATCTCAATCGACGTGTTAAAGGACGAAGGTAGTGAAACAGAGGAGAAAGCTCGCCTAAAGATAAATTTTTTAAGAAGAAACGTTCGGCCAACATTCGTATACGTAACGATAAGAAAATTTGACCAGCTTCCTTCAAAAGGATCGGGATAGGCGTCCACTTGGGAAGTCCGGTGGCAAAACGCAAAGCAGTACGGTATAACATTTCAATAGTAAGAATTTCGCTTTTGCTAGACGTAATGAAAACATGGCATCCATATTCTAATTTGCTACGGATAGTTGAGTTAACTATTTGTAATGAGTGAGTAGTTCTTGCTCCCCAAGAACTGGCTGCGATAGCTTTGAGTGCGTTAAGTCGTTTAATAGTAGCCCTTTTAAGATGTAAGAAATGTTGCTTGAAACTAAGATTGGCAGAAAAAATTAGGCCTAGAATTTTGATGTTAGAAGTCCAAGGAATATTTTGTTCGTATAACTTTAAATGGGAAGATGACGTTTGTTTAAAATTGGAAAAATTAATAGCTTCGCATTTTTCAGTTTGGATTTTGAGTTTCCATGTATCACACCATTGACTAATTTTGTTCAGAGAGAATTGAATATATTTGAGTTCAGAAGAGAGGTTTGAATCACTGCAGCATAATAAAATATCGTCAGCATAGATTAAACATTCCGTTTTGTGATGTATTGCTTCGAAAATATCCATCATGTAAGGGGTGAATAAAAAACCGCTTAAAACACTGCCCTGAGGAATGCCGCGAAAAGAAGACCTCATAGTAGAAGCAGAGTTTCTCCAAGAAACGTAAAATTTCCT